>CALSCE010010667.1:6862364-6956300 GCA_943593645.1 Bovichtus variegatus | reverse complement strand
GCTATATTTAACAATAATTGTTACGCTTTCTTTTAAAGGCTTTAATTTAAGCATGATGGTTAACACGCTGCAAATCAAATGGCGATGACTTCTAGAGTCCCCCCCACCCCCCAACATTGTGAAACCTGCCGTTTAAATATCCTTTATGTACTTAGAATAAATCCCGATTTAATTAAAGCTTTACAATACAACTTTTGCAAAAATTCATTTCCATCTCATGTCACAAAGAAATCTAAATCCGTCCGGATAATCTGTACAGCGGTATCAAATTGCACAGCAGTGTCTGTTGCCCTCAAGTGTCATTGAGGGTGCGAATGTTATGTGAAGTAACACAATCATTTATACACTTTTTGTCTGTGGAGTATTCACTGTTTGTGCTATTGAGAAAAAAGTTAAATATTGCACTGACGAACCTCCGAACTGAACAAACAAGACGGCTGCAGCCGTCCTGAGGCCATGTGGTTCACGTCATCGTGCTGCATGTGGTTTACACGTTAACACCATTTAAATACAGTATTATTGCGGGAAATCTTTAACTTGGAAAAAATAGCTCTTCAGATTTTCCAAGGGATTTGTTTGTCAGACCGGGACACAATTTGTAGAGCTTAACCCAGAATTACACATTTGACTGTTTTATTAATCCCACAGTGGAGGACTGTATGCCAGCCCTGTGCAGCATCGATTAAACTACGTTAATGCACAATAGTCAGTTTAGTTTTTGAAAATACTCCATACTTAACGCCCGCTGAGTTTCTGTTATTTTGTATATTTTTTGTTAACATATATGCTTGACATTGCTTGTTGCATAATGAATCTAAGAGTGCGGGACATCTGTGAGGTCTCATTTGAAAAAGCTCATTAGGTTGATGAGAACAAAAAAAAGATGCACAGAATTAAAAGCATGTCTCCAAAAACAAACTGAATTCCTCACAATAAGCCAAACAAATCAGCTGCATTATATGTGTGCAAGGTGTGTGAGTTTCTATGCCAGAGGAGACGTGGAAGATCATTTCTATCAGACAAAATACTGAAACTTATTACTGCACACCTACTGTAACTTCCTCATAGTCTGACTTTTCATATAAGATTGTATTTTCAGAGGAGATGGTGGTGAAGGGAAGTGGGAGGGAGATAATATAGATCAGGAAACCAACTCACCTTGGGCTGTACTTCTACTTCTACCACTTGGTTCTTGTGCATGCAACTTTTGACAAATCTCTCAACTGTGCTGTTGCACTTCATGAAGATCACGTAGGCGGCGTAGGCTGAGAGCAGCGTGATACTTTCCCAAATGGAGATGAAGTTATCCAGGAAGAAGATGATGAGCATGATCAGATCCAGGATGTAGAAGGAGACGTCGCGGAAGAGGGGCCACCATGTCAGGTTGAGGATCTCCTTGGAGAAGATGGCGCACATCCCGATCACAAAGAGGATGTTGAAGACGGCCGAGCCTACGATGGTCCCGATGCCCACGTTGCTGTGTGAGATGAAGACGCCGATGATGGATGTGAAGAGCTCCGGGGCTGAGCCGCCAGCCGCCATGAAGGTGGCGCCCGCTACGTCATCCGAAATAGTCAGCTTCTCCGTGATAACTGTCAGCGCGGGGACAAAGAACTCATCGCACACTATGGCTAAGGCAATGAACATGTAGATCATGCCGAACATGTGGAGGACCACTGCTCCTTGGCGCCTCTCATTTAGGGTGAAAAGGTCTGGCGGGTAATCCCCATGGCTGTCATTGCTATTTGCTGTAGATTTCATGGCTAGGGGCATGTCGGTTGACACATTGGCGTCCCTCTGGTGTTGGGTTGAAAGTAGAGTCCTGTGGGGGGCCGACTCCTGGGGGAGCACTGGCTCACTGAAACCCCCTGAGCTCCAGGTCAAGGCACTGAAGGAGACAGCACTTAGGGCCACCAGGCTGAGGACGAACCCTAAGATTCGCACTGGCCTCAGCTTTTTCCGCAGAGACCGGTAGGCCTGCCGCTTACAGGCAGCGTCCAACGCGGGCCTTCTCTCTAGTGAACTCATGCAGGGTTGATCTGAACCCATGTCTGAGCAGCTTGTGGCGTCCTCACTCTCAGTGGCTGGGTAGGAAGAGGGGAGAGCGGGGAGCAGGTTTTACCGGAGACAATGCATGATGTCGTCTTCAGTTTCAAATGAGGTGAAAAGATTGCAGGTGCTTTCCAGGGTCTGGTTTGCCAAATGATGTCTTCATATTAGCCTCTGCTGGACAATGTCAACAGAATGTAGAAAATTAATTATTGAACCAAGATAGAAACTCAAGAGTGTAAAACGAACATCAAAATACAATCAAATTAAAAAAGTCTGTTTGGTTATTGAGTAAACAAGGTTTATTTCAAGATTCTGCATCGTCAGTTTAGTGTGATGCTACAATATCATGTAAAACATTTCATTAATACGGATTCTCAAATCCTTTTTTTATATAGATTCTTAAGACAAAGGTAATGTAAACAATATAACTACATTGACCAATGATCATTGTTGCGGTGGAGAAGTTGGCTACTAATACTCCTGATCCTTGCCAAAAAACGATACATGTGTATATTCAGAAATTAAAATAAAACAGTTAGTTATGCAGGCATGTTTTAAAAATATCATCCCATGTTCTCAGTATTATCTCATAGCACTCCAAAATGATTCTCTATAAATAAAGACAAAATATATTTGATGGAAAAATAAATCAAGAATTTATGACAACTTTGAACTTTTAAGAAGAATTTAAGTCCATTGTGGTCATTATGTGGCCACTTACATAAGCTGCATACCATTGGGTGCATTCAGTGGTTTTACACACAGTAATTCACAATTTCAAATAATTCAAACCGCAGACAGAGAAAAACTCGTATGTGCAGATGATTCTGCTGATTTAACGATTTTCTTTTTTTATTGCGACAACTTGCAGTCAAAAATGGGAAACCTGCTGTTTTTACCTGAGAAAATATCACGAAACGCGAAGGCCGACGGTTTACGGACATCACTTGGCTGCAGTCAGTGCAGATGGTTAACGCTATGACGCTGCTGCTCAGGTAAACGCACATAAAAACACAAATCCTGTCCTGTTTGACTTTCCTATGATGCGCAGCCTGCTGCCTTTAAGCTGCACTGCTTGTGTGAGATGGCAGTTGCACACTGACAACTCTTTTCCCTGTGTGCCCTTCAATAATGCCTTCGCCCTTTCAGCTGGATCATCATCTCCGACCAAAACAGCCCAACATTAGTTTCCCCGGCGAGGCGCATGACGCGTGGAGAGGCTGCAGACGGTGGCATGCCTTACCTTTGACAGAGGCGAGAAAACAGCCGCACGGCACAGCAGCAGGTTGAAATTAGGAAATCCTCTCCCGTGCCCTCTTGCTCTCATTGAGCAAAAAATGTGACCGGACTCTGCTCTCCGACGACAGAGGAGGAGCTTTGGAGGAGAGAAAAAAAAAATGCTTTTCCAACTGCGCTCACCTCTCTCCCTCACAGCAGCAGCAGCATCCCTCCCGTCTCGGATGAGGGGAGAAAAAAAAATTACCCGGTCGAAAATACCTTGCTAATGTAGCAGAACATTGGGCTGGGCTGGGCTGACCACGTGAACCGCTTGCTTTTTTTTTTTTTTTTTTAATAAAGCCAGGTAAGCGGCAGACAGCGCATCCTTCCCCGCTTTGCTCCACGCGGTGGGGGCTTTGGTGATGTTGCATTTTGAGGGAGGAGTTGCCGTGGTTACACAGCAAAGGCAGCATTTCCACTGATTTCTTTGTTTTATCCCTCTGATGACGGAACAGGTGGATATGCTTCAGCAGATTCACGTGTACGCCTTAGGTTATTTCAAGGTTATATGCGCGTGGTGGATCCCTTTCTCAAGGATAACACTGTAACCTAAGGCGCAGCATCATGACCCCCCCCACACACACACACACACACACACACACACACACACATTATTTATTTTCTCACTTAGAGTATAATATTTAATTTTTTTTTTTTTTAAATAAAAAAAAAATAAAAAACATTTTCGGAATTTGAGAGGATCGATACTTCTCTCATGTGTTCAGTATGAAGCTGTAACAGCAGCCGGTGGTCTTATTAAACAAGGATTAAAAACAGGGAGGTAGCCTGGCTCAGTCTGCAAAGTAACATCATCTCTCTACCAGCACTTTAAAGATTGATAGTCTAACTATAACTCTTTTCTTTATTCAGCAGAACACCCACATGTTTGTGTGAGGGACTATTTCTTGGTGGGGTTTATTTATGCACTACAGTTTTTGTACAGATGCACGATATGGATTTTTTCAGATACTGATTACTGATAATTTCACACTTTTGTATTTTAAAAAGAAGTTCATAACCTGTAGTTTATGCACATCTGAGGTTAAGAAAGGCTAAGAAGTAGTGAGCAGAGATGGATGATTTAATATTCCCTAGCTCCGACCAAATCTGACATCACCGTTAACACAACAAAACAATCTTCAAATGTTCAATTATATTTCGAGTAAAGTATTTTTAAAAATATGGCTCTCTAGTCAGCGTGCTGCTACTTCTTCGCCTTCTTCTCTGCGTTTATTGGCCGATTGCAAAGCAACTTTAAAGGTGCATACTGCCACCTACTGTATTGGATTGTGTAGCTTCTGAGCCTGTTAAGTAAATTAATTCAATTTAGTTTGTATTATCAGATCATTTATAGGCTATAATTTCATTATCAGAATAATACATAACGATATAGATTTCCGCTGATCATTATCATCCCTGCTACAGATTAAACAAGCAGGATTCCACATGTTCATTTGTGAGCTTTAGATGTGGATTTTGTTACCATTTGAGCGAGCCAGGCTAGCGGTTTCTAGTCTTGATGCTAAGCTAAGCTAAGCTACCCGGCTTCTGGCTCCAGCTTCATATTGAATGAGGTTTCGATTTCCTCATCTAACTCTAGGCAATTCTCAAATGGTTGAACGATTACTGTAATATCTTGATTGATTTTTAAACATTTTTGATTCCAATACCAAATGGGAGAGTAAACATTACAAGGTCACGCATGCTTTATGTGCCCGTTTGCTTCGTTTTGAATATGTCAACCAATACCAAGCGTTCATCTGACATAACCATCATTCCCGCAGCCCCCTGGGACGCCATGATTCCCCCGTGCATCAAATAAAGCCACCCAACCACTTAGCATTAGTCGACAGGCCAAACCAGACGCAGACACGCAATCTCTATACAGTGTGACAAAGTATGTGCGACACTAATGGCCTGCTGCTGTATAATAAATCATGATTCACTGACCTCATTGATTGCCCGCCTCTCCTCTGCCCTCCGCCTCACTGTAGTTTCCTCTTGTTACCTAACAGGAAAGGCAGATGCCGACAGCATTGACTGGAGTTACCTCAGATTATCAATAGTCAGATGTTTTGTGACGACTGTTGGTCCAGAATGTTCAAGCTGAATTAGCTGATTGGCAGTACTTGGTATAAAATAAAAAAACTTTGAATGTCCTCTCATATGTAATTAAATAATTATTCTTCTAGCGGACACATGAGGGAGAGGCATCAATCTAGCCAAGACTCCGCAATATTGCAAATAACTTATTTTCTAAAATACCAAACTTTTCCTTTAGCCATGAGGACTTAAAAAGGCACAAAGTAGGATTTGAGGGTTCAGGTTTGTAAACACAACTTTTAAAGTTTTTCTCGCATGCCTCCACAGTGAAGGAAGAATCCAGAAACTGAGAAAAGTGTTGATGAACAAACATGAATTTTGGTTAAAACCTTACTATATAAAACACTTCCGCAGTACTCAGTACTCGGTACTCAGTACTCGGTAAGCTTTTAGCTAAAATGTATGCATTTGTTTATCAAGACTTTTCTCCCTTTTTAATATTCTTCGGTCACAGTGCAGGCCTGCAAGACATACCAAATTTTCCTCAATCATTTAAGGTAACACAGGGTGAGTAATTGATGTAAAAAGTATTGGTGAAGTATTTATTAAAGGGCCATTCTACCGATTTCTCACATGACGTTCAGCCTGCTCGTCATGAGGAGTACTACTCAACAGTTGCATGTCTTCTGTACAGTAGCTCTGAAAAAAACAACCCTACTACTACTACTTTTTTTTTTTAGACCAAACAAATAATCAGTTATTTGAAAAATAATTAATATTCACAAGAATTTTACAGTTTGAGCAAACAATGTGAGAAAACTTATGATGACATGCCATCGTTATAGGCCTTTTTTATCCAACTTTAATAACAGAAAAGATTGCATAAGTCAAGTTGGGATTTGTTTCAGGTGTGTTGACCTTGTAGATACACCTGCTCCCAGGGATATGTGATCATAAATCAAAACATTGGTTTGACTGTACAGCAGAGTGTGGGCTGATCTATTTGATTAAAATGATTCCTCTATGAGCACGTGCATCTGATCAGTACACATCATCATCATAAAGTGCACTCTGAGCATGTGACCCCAGCTCTTCAGATTAGATCTGTCAATATTTGTGCCTATCAAATGAGATCCAACCCAGACCCTTGTCAGCTCTTTTCAACAATGGCCCCCAGTGCACACGCAGCCTCTCCTCCGCACCGCCGCGCCGACCACTCCTGATCTGGCTGCATTTCCAGCATAAAAGTGATGACTGGTCACAGGTCATGTGGGTTGTGGCGGAGAGGAAGGGGGTTTGGGGGCGATGGATGGTGGCAGTTGTTTTGATTTGTCTGAAATATGTGCCGTGACAAAAACAACAGAAATTTCCATGCTGGCCCTGCCCCCCACCCTGCCCGCCCTCGCTTTGGCCCGGCAGCTAAATCCGAGCCTTTGTGTCCCACATAGTTGTATGGATTTGTCAGCAATAGGGCAGGGACAGTGGGGGGTAGATAGGATGATGATAACCAAGCAGGTTTTTCCGGTGAAGAGTGAAGGACAATTGACTGAAGCAAGGTATTGAATTAGCTCTATTAAACAAGTCATTTTTTGTTCATAACTAAAAGCAGTTTGGTCCTGCAGATGAGGAAAGCTGTGAAATTGGAGAGTCCCAAGATAAGCCTTTTCTAAGAGACTTGCTCCGGATTAGATGTTGAAAGCCCCATATTAGTAACCCCCCCCCCCCCACCCCCCATCCCCCCCACCACAACCACCACCACCACCACCAGCACAAGTCTGTACAAAGAGGCTTGGACAGGCAGACCACCTGCCCCTTAGGAAAAAGCAGTCAGCAAAACAAAATGGAAACAGGCACCAATGGGATGCTCGGATGGTAAATAGTGAATCAATGAGGCTCTTAAAACAGCTGAGTTTATGAATTCCAAAGACAAATGGTCCGAGTTATAACACAAAAGCAAGATTGTTCAAAAGGTAAAGTGGGAGAGTCCATTTTTAGCTGAAAATCAGGGGTGGATGGTAATATTCATCAGTAGCTTCACAGAGATTAACACATTGATAATCCACAGGCAGGTCTGATCACTGAGTGCTGGGGCTGATTAGATAAGAGCCGTCAGTGTGAAAGTGAGATCAAACTCTTCTGTTTTTTTGTGAAATGTTGCATAATTGCGTCGTTTTGGAATACTGTATTTATTGTCTCAGAGTTTCTCTTTCTGATGGTTTAAACGCTGGTTTCCAAGTATTCTTGCTCTATCCAAAATCAATTCTATTGGGAAAATTGTTCTTTTTATTAATTAAATGCACAATATGAAATGTTCTGCCACTCAGTGTCTCTCAATCAAAACAATAAGAAAAGATGGAGTTTAGTGGCCTCTAATGGCGTCACTACAGTCAGCTTCTCCCGTTAGGATTCCTTCAGAGTTCCTGGTGCAGCAGCAGAATCCTCCACAGTTTCTCCTCCTCTCCTCATTCAAAGCAGTAAAAGCAGTGACTGAAGCAGTTTGAGGTTAAACAGCAGAGTTTCTCCTGCTCGCTGTTCGGCTGCCGCTAACGTTTGCGCCGCTTGTTTCTCTGAGAACTTAAGATCCAGACGTCTGAGGACTAAAATCCTTCATCCGCTTCAGATATAGAGTTAAAAAGCACCGAGATGTAGAAAGTGTCTGGTAAAAAGTCAGTTTATGAAGCTTCCTGCAGACAAACACAAGCTGACGCTGCTCAAAAGGGAGACGACGCCATGGCAGCAGAGAGGAAACGTTGCCTTCAGGGACACTACACATTTCTCTGGGTTTGAAGATTGTTGGAAACATTTGGGATAATACAAGTACAACAAAATATATAACATAGGACTAGTCGGAAATGTTATCTATTATACCTTTAAGAAGCTACTTCTTAATTCCAGGACACTACATATAAAAATACAGTTTTAATCTTTCTAACAACAGAGTTTTCAGCCATGCGAGCGACTCTGTGAGGCTGTACTTTTTGTACAGAGGGGCTTTAATCCAAATGCTAAGGTCAGCTGGCTAACATGCTCCCAATGACAATGCTAACATGCTGACGTTTGGCAGGCATGATGTTTACCAGGTTGGCAATCTTAATTAAGCGTATTAGCGTGCTAACATTTCTCATTAACATTGAACTCAAAGTACAGCTGAGGCTGATGTCATTGGATTTGTATTCCAACTTCATGCTGGCGCTAGAGAAAATGCCAGTAATTTGGATTCATCCTATGAGGACGTTGACTGCCTGTACACAATTCCACAGGAACGCATCCAGTAGTTGATGAGATTTCAGTCGAATGGACAGACAGATAGACATTGCCACACTGCTAGATCAGAGTTTTTTTTGTAAAAAACATAAATTGTAAAATGTAAACTGCACTTCAAGTCTCCAAAATCCCAGAAAAAATAATTATATAATAGAATACATGACCTCTAATTGTCCTCAGTGGTAGCTACAGCTCTCTGCAAGTGAAAAGGGGGTTTCCTGCGACAACATTTTTAGACTTTTACTCTGAAATGTTGACCTGCTTAAAAGCATTTAATCCAAATAGTCACAAAACTCAACATTTAAATAGCAGAAAATGAATATTTGTCATCAGCTGCATACAGGTAAGTACTCTCCAGGGCACAGAGCACGGAGGAATCAACTTTAATCTGTTGTAGAGAGAAGGTAATCGTGTCTTTTGGCCAGGATAACTTTGAGTGTGCTGTATGCCAGGTTTGCCAGGATGCTAAACTCGGAATGATTAAAAACGTGATTGCTGGCTTGCCTTTTGTATCACCAGTCCACACTGAATAGTCTTCAGAAACTACAGCATAAAACACTCCATATGAGCATTTTACATGACTGTTAAGCTATATTATGTATTAAAGTAGAATACATTATCTAAAGTAGATTTCTTAGCTGGGGTCATGAGCTTAGCTATTGTAAAAAATTAAGCAGCATTTAACCCTGACAGGACAATTCCACGTGATGACAAACAGGATAAAAGAGTCGTATTGATCTGCTCACTCTATCCCACATTTCACTTCAGTAAAAGCAGGAGGGGCCGATGTGTCGCATTATGATCTTTAGTAGCTGAATATAGTGTTTAATATTTTATGGCTTTACATCCATGAGATGCGGCCACAAAGCAATGATAAATTAGCCACGTTTGCGTTGGTGTGGGCGACTTCATGTGAAGGCTTCAAGGTTCAAGTGAACAACAACCTGACACTGGATCGTACAGAATTGTCTGCGCTTGTTATCGGTCATTGAGAAGTCTGATGTGAATGAGGACAGCATTGATACAGGATGTGTGCTGCATTATAAGGTTAATCCTTATGTCAACAGCCACACAGATGGGCTGACCTGCTGGGCTGCAGGGATGAGGGGGCAGGCGGGGGGGGGAAGAAGTTCAAAATCATCGCTGCCCGTCTGGTTACGACATGTAGAGAGCTTGGGCAAAAACTAAAAAAAAAAAAAAAAAAAAAAAAAAAAGTCGAAAAATGTTTCATGCTCTGATGTCATTAGGAAGGCGAAAGCAGAGCTGTAATCCTATTTTAATCGCAGTGGATTTATTAAACAGGAGCAGCAGGTTTAAATCTCAGCAGATTACACAGAAGGCCCAAGGAGATGTGGAGAGGGGGTCGGAGAGGCTTGCATAATCAAGTGCACTTAAGGTGATATGGTTCATCTTTATAGGACCAACTGAGAGGGAGGGGCCACGGGCGTCAGGGCACTCCTCCAAATGTGAGTCAAAGGGTTATACAGTAAATAAACTTTTAAAGTTATCTAACCATCATGAATTTATTGTATTAAGATCTTAAATACTCCATTGAGAGGTCTTTTGGAGTAATTACATCTGACAAGATTAAGAGAGACTGCCTGCAGATGTTACTAATTATTTGGACCGTGTGTGTGTGTGTGTGTGTGTGTGTGTGTGTGTGTGTGTGTGTGTGTATCTCCTTGGCACCCTCTGTAAAAGACCTTGATTCTCGTGAAGAACGGATTGATCCCAGGTGGCGTCACATCTGGACTTAATCTAATCAAACCCTGAACAGAACATGCAGAACAAGCTTCGACCTCTAGAGGTCATCAGTATTAAAAAGTTTCCATTCAAAGAACAATTATCGTACGGGGATGTTTGTATTGATGATCGTCACATGTTCACACAAAATGCATTCGAAAAAAAGAAACAAATCTTGCTGCTCATGTGTGGTAATCAACGCAAAAAGCTATGTATACAAAACTTAGGGACTGATAATATAAGCCTCTCTCTCTCTCACATCTAGTCATGTATGGATTACTGATCGGGTCAACCGGGCACAGGGGCCCAAAGTGTCAGGGGCCCCCCTGGACTTCACCTACAAAATGTCCCTCAAAGAGACACGTACCACAGAGGAAGAGACTCAAAATGACCACAAAAAACAACAACAGCTACAAAAAGCATGAAAAACAGCTGCAAAGAGACAAAAAGAGACCACGGACAGATTTGCAATGACTATGAAAAGGAGCAAAACAACCACAAAGACACACAAAACAACAAAAAGAGGCTAAACAACCATCAAGTCTGTGTGTCTGGCTCCTATGTAGGAGCGGTCGGGGCCTTTCGCACGTCTTTGGCCAGTGGCTGATCGTCTCATAATCCACCCATAATCCCACAAAACCATATATTTTAATATTGTTCCGGACTGGCCCAAGTGACAACATATTTATTGTAAGCATTAAAGTATCATTAGGTAGTATAATTTATTAGTTTGTAAAACAACATCCCCAGGTGCACGGATTAATCTACAAACAACAGTGCACAATAATGAACGTGTCACTGTTAAAAACCAGATCCAGACCATATGGAGTTCTGACTAAGTTAAGCATAAAACCAGACAGTTCGTTTCATGCCCTGAAAGCGTGCCAACACGCTGCACAGAGCCTTGTGTTGTCACTGAACTTTGTCTTTGCCAAATGCTTCATCTAAAAAGAATGCCAAGCTCACCATCTGTTGGCTGAACTTGGCAAATGTCTGTTTGTGACACAGCACCGCTTCGATAGGGAGCCATTTTGAGCCATTTCTCTCATTTTTAGAGCGACAGTGTGCTGCAGATTTTACTACCTGGATATTGGTCGTCAGTGTGCATAGCATGTAAAAATGGACTGCATTTATGTACTTCTTGTTTTGAAAAGAAATGTTTAATACATTGAAGGACAAAATGTATTAAGAGGTGATCAGATGTGCGGTTCTTTTGGCCCTTTTTGGACAACTTTTAAAAGTCTCCTCCAGATTACTTTTGACAAAAGTACATTTTAAAAACACAGAAAATAGCCTTGATCCTTTTGAGGTATTGAAGAATGGACATTTTAGTTTTTGCAAAAATCTATTTAGAAGAATGTTAAAAATAAATTGTGGCACCATGAAAAAAAGAGTCATGGCTTTTACTGTACTAGATCATATTGGGATAATATAAACAGGGAAATATCTCTTATTTCTCTGTATGATGCCTTTGCTAACTTCTGGACACCTTACACTAGATTGTGTTTGCATGTCATTACTTATGGCAGCTACGGGGCCGTTTAAGTTGAAACTTAATACAGGCATCCTTGTCAAACACAGGTCAACAAAGAAGCTTCTTTATTCTTTTTGAGTGCCGAGTTTTTAATAATATATTAGATTTAAGTTAAAGGGACCTAGCTGAAACTGAATGGGGTGTGTGCGTATGTATCTGTGTCTCCAGACAGATGAAAGAACCCCTTATATAAAAAGGTAAATAAAAGAAAACACTCTAATACAATAGGAGATAATAAGCATACATGTGTGTATTACAAACTTGGATATTTGCATTTCAGTGCAAAGTTTGAGGGACAGACCTCCCAATGAACTAGCAAACCACTGCTGCCATCTACTGGACAATCCATGCATTGAGGATTTGAAGGAATACATTTGGGATGGGCCTTTCTCATGGTGAACAGTTTGACCTGTCAAGCAGGAAAAATATTAGGTACAACTAACCACATTAATTACGCTGCATTTAGGTGTGCCCAGGCAAGGAATGGAAGGCGGCCATCGTCAACATAACTGGTTACACCTGAGCTTCTCCTGCTGGGACGTGCCAAAATGAACTGGGAACCCAAATGTTTCGATGCAAAGGTCCTAAACACGAATTTCTTGTGTTGAACTTTGTTTGCAAGAGTGATTTTGGACTGGATGGTGTTATTGTGTCAATCAGTCACATGTTCTCATGAGTTAGCTTTACCATTTGTTGAACAGTTGCATAGAAATATGACAATTATCAGTCAATGGTATTAATTATGTAAATCAGATATGCTGAGCTTTTCTACACATTTTCACTGTTGAGTTTAAGGATCCTCTCACTGGGGGAAAAAACACAACACGGAGAGTATACATATTGTCTTACTTTCAGATTCAACAAGGTATAGGCTGATTCTGAAGATATTTAGGATTTATTTAGGCTAGGTCTTTCATTTTATTTTTTAAATATTTTTTATGGAACAGCTCGTTTAAAATGTTGCAATCTAGGGAAGAGATACATACACAACGCCACATTTATGAAAACCCCACCCAGGTTTTAAATGCTTTTTATAATGAATTTAGCCTATATTGTAAACTATACAAGTTTAAAGTCTGCAAGAGAACTTCTGAGAGGTGCAAGATAGTACAAATGAATAGAGTAACTAAACTAACCTTAAATTTAAATTGAAGATACAAGATATATTGTTTGTTTATATTATTTACAAATGTATAGATAGATAGATACTTTATTGATCCTGAGGGAAATGTAGGCATCCAGTAGCTTAAAAGACACGACATTACATATCACATAACTGCCCCCCCACAACATTAAAAGTAAGAAAAAATTATAAAATTAAAGAGACAAAAATATAAGAATAAAGGCTGTTACAAATACAAAAATACACTGCAACATTGACCAGTGGCTGTGTAAACCTGAGCAGATTTAGTGCAAATATAGTTAGTGCCAACAGTGCGGTGCAAATGTACATACAGATCTATAACCATAAATAAGTGAGCATTAAAATGTCCAAAACTAAAAATGTAAAATTAAGGCTGAAGTGCACTTTAATTAAAATTTGAATATATATATATATATATATATATATTAAATATATTATTTATATTTGTTACTATTCAGACACAATAATTGTAATACTGTGTTCAACCTGCCTATTATTAAACGTGTTGTATAAAGTTATTATTACACATCCTATATTGTTTCATGCGTGCCTCGTGTGTAGTACACTCGAAACACCAGCAGGGGGCAGCATCACGTGCAGCAGGCTCCAAACTGCCGGCACGGAGGAACTTTAAACTGAAATACCCGCCTCGCTCCTTCCTCTTCCGGTTCCGGCAATAGCAGGTATGGCGTCCCCTGTTTTCCTCCGAAACTTCATGATTGTATAATCCACTGTAATCCTACATTTAGAAAGAAAATCTGGTTGATTTCAAGTAAAGATAATACTAAGAAGAAGTCTTTGTTTTTAAAGATGTGACGATTGTATTAGTTAGTAACTTCTGCGAGACATTTTAATGATGCCGTTACTTGGTCTCTAAGGCCGCTAACTGAATACTCAATGTGGTGTCAATGTAGCTAACAACGACACTGCACATGTGTTTTCATACTGAATTAAATTAAAGACAATGTTCCTCTCAAGTGAAGTAGTCGGGTCAACTAAATGTTTCGTAGACTAACGTAAATGTAAAGTGGTGTCACTAACGTATTCCGCTGTAGCAGAACGGTTAGCAGAGCATGTTAGCATCATGTTCCAAAACTAACTGAATATTGTGTTTTTGTTTTCAGCTTCAAGATGGTGCAGCGCCTGACTTACCGCCGTAGGTTGTCCTACAACACCGCCTCCAACAAAACCAGACTGTAAGGGCACTTTCTAACACCACATTGGCCGTCATGTTGCCTGCTAGCATCTTCAGTTATAACCGGCTGTGTACCTGCTAGCGACACTTTATTGATCCTTTTTTCCCCGTGATGCTGTGCAGGTCCCGGACGCCCGGTAACCGTATTGTGTACCTGTACACCAAGAAGGTCGGCAAAGCGCCCAAGTCAGCATGTGGCATCTGCCCAGGAAGACTGCGCGGAGTAAGTAAACCCATTGTATCTGAAGGCTCATTACTGCATGTGCTGTAACTCCTGAATAAAGGGGTGCAGGCATCTGTCTGCAGGACCCACATGGGGCTGGTCTCACCAACCCATTTGTGCCTGGAGCCTATTTAGTATCACACAACAAAAAAATACATAGTTCTGATTGTTTTAAAGTCAAATCACCATTATTAGTTGTCAGGATTTTTGGAAAAATTAGGATAAACACGAACATGGTATTTAGTAAATGTCTTCCATATGATTTTTTTTATTACAGCTTGTGTGCATGTCTTTGGTATTCAACTTGTTATAATACCAAATACGTGATTGTGCTTGTAGTTTTCTGAGATACAGCCATTTTCTTATACTGCATGTAGTCTTAGGGCACATGGGATTGCTGTTTTCCTTTTTAAAAACAATAATGAAATCCCATCATGTGCTTTAAGATTGAATAAAGTATAAGAAACACCTGTAGCCTGTAAACTCAAGCCTTTGCTTTAATTGCTGCAGCAGTATCAACACAGCTCACTTGACTTGCTGTAAATATTCTGGCCATCTCCTGGAAGCACAATGGTGCTAAAACAGAACTCGATGCATGTCAAACTTTACAAAGTAGCTTATCTTATTCATGTGTTTATGAAAACACACAGAAGCACACACACATGCCGTTGCTCTTTTTCTCTTTGCTTCTTGAAGTTAAAGTTGTGAGTAATGTAACTGCCTAGAGGCCGTTTGGCAATATTTCCCCCGAACTTAAAGTTACAAAGTTGCAAACGTGCTGTTTTAAGGCCAGTGAATGAGGACCATCTATGTTTTTGTTGTTGTGCTACTGTAAACTAAAAACACAAGTAATAACGCATTCATGTTCTGCAAACTGAGCATTTGTCAGTACTTTCATTTGAAACAAATGATAATGGAAGTTACAATGAGAGTTCACATGCTCTTGTCAGAAACAATCAACATGGACTGGTGTTTTCTGGAAATGTACGCCACTTATACTTACTGATCATGCAATTAGTGAGATACAATTTGGAAATTGATATTAAATGGCACCCGAGCGTCGCAGCACAAGTGGCAAATAAATAAGAGGCTGTAGGTATTCAGATGTGGCATTTTGAGATCCAGCTGCAAAATACCTGTGTAATGTAAACAGTTCAATCTGTAATTGAATAGGAATTTTTTTTAACTATCCCGCAAAAACAGTTATTTTAAATGCGACATGTCCACTTGTAAACCTAAAGCCGTCTTAATGAAATTAAGAGCTCTCTCAAATGAGCACTGTTCAAATGAGTTGTGAGCTGGTTCTCTTACCTCAATGTGTAGATATATTTTAGTGCTTGTATTCAGTTCTTTCCTTGTTGTGTTGGGATAAGAATTGAAAGTTCATTCCCAAATCTGAAGTTGTAATGTATTTTACACCTGTAAACAGAAGAGATAAAGTAAGCAAAGGTTTTGCTGTGTAACTAAAGTATTGGTGCTGACCTGATATACATGTAAAAAGTGGCACACTGAATTCTAAGAAAACATACAGGGATTGCATTTAAAACCGGGTGCACATTTAAACTTGGAACTACGTGAAGGGCAAAAGTATTTTTTGCTTGGATTGCAGAGCGCACTGCTCAAATCCTCCATCTTTCTGGATTCCTTGAAACGTTTCCTGGTCCTTTTTATTGAGTAGTCTACAGTCGGAAAGCTGATTGTTATCAAGCATGCAACTGTCTACGTGCTCCACTGCATTTGAACATGTTATGGACATTTTTTTCCTGGTAGTGGTCAGTCCAGGTTCTGTGGTCTCATTGTGGTTCTGCTCTCTTTTTAGATCCGGGCTGTTAGACCTCAGGTTCTGATGAGGCTCTCCAAGACCAAGAAGCACGTCAGCAGAGCCTACGGAGGCTCCATGTGCGCCAAGTGTGTGCGTGACAGGTAAGAGAAGCATTTTCTTTTTTATTCTCATTTTTTTCTTGCAAAGAAAGTGTAATAATGCTGGTGTTTGCTTTGAAGAGACAAGTTGACTCAGTTATCAGAGCTTTCAATCAAACGTGGAAAAAATAATGAGTTTAGTCTCTGATGTTAAAGTGAGTTTTGAAATTTTCTAAATTGTCTCGTTTTATTCTCAGGATCAAGCGTGCTTTCCTGATTGAGGAGCAGAAGATCGTCGTCAAGGTGCTCAAGGCACAGGCACAGAGCCAGAAATCTAAGTAAAATGTGTATTTGTATTGCCACAATAAAAAATGACAAACAAATCCATTTTCTGTTGTGATTTGTAATGTCTTGGGATCTGTGTGACTGAGTTTGAACTGAGAGCCTTGTATGATAAATGATGGTTTATTGCAGATATGTTGAGCACAAACGACCATTTAAAAACGTTTCATCATTCAACCTTTTTTAAATTTTACCATGGCCAAATGCAATATGGTCTGCAATCACATTAGTTTGAGGGTTATTTTTAACTGACATTTAAAAATAATTGCAACATATGTGAACGTCAAACACATGCCCTACTTATTAAAAAGGAAAACGCCAAGTCTTTTATGAATGTAGCACCTTAAAAAGGTGCAAAGGGATTCCATTAAAGTGGTTGCATTATTCTATAACCCAAATATTTTCACATTGTGATTTGACTTGGCATCTTAGTCATCAAGATAAACTTAATTTATGGCCATAGTGAAGCACATAGCCATAATCAATTTCATACATTCACAAGCAAACTACTTTAAATCTGATAATTAGCCACAATATAAAACTGCACCAATAAAGTTTACATAACTGATTAATTATTTTTCATAATAAAATAAAAAAACAACATTGCTCAACATCATTCAGGTGAACAAAATAAAATAAAGGTTATTTTGTGAAATTTACAAATTAAAATTGCCAACATGATCAAATGTATTACAAAAACACTGCTTGGGTTTTTGAAACACCGGATTCCCATAAAAATGTAAAGTATTTTAAGATGTGAGCAAATGACATCTGAAGTTATTTACCAGAATTTCTTGGTGTGAGAACGCTTTCTGAATATTCATCACAAAGAGCAGTTAGTGCCTTTTTCACTTTCTACGTGTGTTTGGCAGGGTCATTTTTAGGGATGAGATTTCCATAAACTTCTCCATGATTAGGTTTTTATGAGGAAGCATCTAAACCTACAAATAAATAACATTTACAAATGGCTCTTATTATTTTGGTGATGGAGTGAGAAACACATTTTTCATATTGTCAGCTGGCTTGGGGAAAGACTATCTAGGTGCAGGCTCAACTACATTTGTCAAAAGCATTTCGGGGAATTGCATCAAAAATTATTGCAAATTCTCAGAGGTTATAAGAATTCTCACTAATTAATGTTGTTGCCACTTTGGCCAAATTATGATGACCACAATACTTAGATAAAACATTTAATAAAAAATAGAAAAATGTCTTTGTTGGATAACCAATTACCAAAACACAAGGCAGGTTGAACACTAATAAAATAAAACTTTTGTCTGAGCAGTAAAAAAATCTCCAAACATCTAAATTAACGTTACTGTCTCTTTAAGTGTGCGTCACGCACAACTCTTGTTTTGCGGGTCAAAATTAAATTTGTTAAAGCGTTTACCATGACGTTATTGCAATTTTTGGGTCAATACTTTTCCATTTCACACTAAACAGCCTATTAAAAATATTTTTGGGGATTTAAACACTTTGTAGAAATGATGTGTAGGAAAAAGATTTGTACTTCCGGGACACGTCAACATAGTGGCTACGTAGACCAGACGGAACTCGGCCAGCAATAGCAGCCTAGTGATAGTTATAGCAACAGTTACTTCATAAAACATGGAGACTTTATACAGTATACCGTTTTCTGTGCTGGAATGCCCAAATGTAAAACTGAAGAAACCCTCGTGGCTGCACATGCCGTCGGCTATGACTGTGTATGCGGCTGTTATCGTGTCCTACTTTCTCATCACAGGAGGTAAATGGATCTGCTAAGCTAACGTTGATGCTAGCTTGTTCGCGTTAAATATACATCGTCTCGGCATTGAAACACCGTTAAAGTTCATTCATGTGCAGTTGAATGAAAGATAGACATTGTAGGCTTTAGTTGCATGTGTAAAAACCGCTTGGTTGTAATTGTTACGTCTTAAGTTTGACGAGAGAGTAATTAAGGCTAACTTTGCAGTTAAGCTAGCACCAGAAAGATGTTATTATCCAGCAGTGACATGAATAGTGGAAGCAGATCAGATGCATTAGCTCTGTTGTATTTAACTGTAGAGGATGGAAGGTATTTTATTTATTTTGATATTTTTCCTTTGCATTTTCCCACCTATTTTTTATCCCAAAGCATTTTTCCCTTTAAACATTTCCATATTTACCCTAATCAGCTTGCATATTAATGAGCTTTAACGCTGCTCAGACTTCGGTATCGTTACATTGTTTTATGGTGTTGTTTTTCTGATTCCTGTTCAATCTCCTCCCCATTAGGTATCATCTACGATGTTATTGTCGAGCCTCCAAGTGTGGGTTCAATGACTGATGAGCATGGACACCAGCGGCCAGTGGCCTTCTTGGCATACAGGTATGTCAGTCAAAACAATTGCGAGCATCTCGATGAACTATATTATGAACTATATAAGCAATGCATAGCTCATTTAAACACATTTTGCTTTTCAGAGTAAATGGGCAGTACATCATGGAAGGACTGGCTTCCAGTTTCCTCTTCACGATGGGAGGCCTGGGATTTATAATACTGGACCGCTCCAACGCACCAAACATTCCCAAACTCAACCGCTTCCTGTTGCTCTTCATTGGCTTTGTCAGCGTTCTGCTCAGCTTCTTCATGGCCAGAGTGTTTATGCGCATGAAGCTGCCGTAAGTTTCTCATTTCCCATGAAAAATGAATATCTGTACGGCTAATATTTCTCATCCAAACACCAATCTGTCTTACAAGTCTGCAATTCTACTACTACACTGAACTGAACTGACATTTGCTGTGTCATATTGTCTTTTCAGAGGATACCTCATGGGCTAAAGACAAGAAGAGCATACTTGATTCGGATGGATGGAGGACATCAAAGGCACGGGGGCCCAACTCAAATTTTGGATAAATGCAACCTTTGATATAATCAACAACCAATAAGGACTGAAAGCACTGACCTTGCTCAAGAAATTAGACCTGGCTGCACTCTGTCTCAGACTGGCTCTGTCTTATCGGTGTTCAGCAACTTCCTTTCCGTTCCTTCTCTCCAACTGATGCAGCAGAGTCCATCACTGTCACAGTCGCATCATTATGACTCATTTTGTCATGTTTTTATTCAATTTTATTAAACTTCTTACTAAAAGGAAGTAGAAGTGCTATGCAGCAGGGGACATTTCTGAGCCACTGGAGAAAAAAAAGCGAAGGAAATTTCTGAACACTGTTGGCATGGAGCCACTGGTCTGGAATCTGGATTTAGAGGAGAGTCTGAATAATGTTCAAGTTGTACGTATTTGTCAAGAAATCGTGAAAAAGCCTTGAACTTGTCGCAGTTTCATTTTTGTACAAGGATAAGAAATAAACCTTCTTTTCAGAGCTCCTTGCAGTCATTTATTTAATGTTGTCTATCAGAAACACAAGATGATATCGAACCTTAATCTGTCACAAGAGTAATAAATATAAATTCTATAAGTAGTCATCCCATTCTTAACACAAATGCTCTAATATATTGGCAATAAAATTAAGATAAATTTATTAAAATAAACATTTAGACACGCTGGGTAACGATAAAAATATTACATTTTGTGGCCTGTTTGCATCTCCAGTATTTAGATGTGAAAGCCACATGCATTGTAACTTGTCCTCCAGAAGGTGGCGCCATAGATCTACCAGACAGGACAGTTTCCTGCTCATCGTAACATTGTGCTGAGGTGCGACCTCCAGTGACAATGAGCCTCAAACTCAGCCTTTTAACACTAATGTGATTTCATAGAGATGCATTAGTCATGGTTATCCATCCTGAGTGCTAAAAGGTGCTCATGGTTATTACTTCCTAACACTAAAACCTCTGGCATTCACTTAAGATTTCACAGTAGAAATAAATGATATGACTTTTTCTATTTTTACTGCACAATGAATACTTTTACTTCAGATACATTAACTACATTTTACTTACAATGCTTGCATACCTTTACTGAAGATTTTGAATGTAGTACTTCTACTGCAGTGAAAGATCTGAATACTTCTTCCACCACCGCCGACCTCACAGTTCTGCATAGCTGTTACTATTTGGTTCAGCAGTGCATGTAGTACACCCCATTACACACAGTAAGATGCAGAGCCTGCTAAAAACACCATCTGTTGACTTGTAGCACCTCTTAAACCTGTATTCTCGTGGAGAGAGGGGGTGCATCTTTATTTCCCTGCTGTGTGAAGATGCACATTAAACAAAATAAATTGTGTTGAATACCTTATGTTTCTCCAGTTTCAGCAATTGTTAAAGTTTCATATCATCCAGCGCACTTTTATTAACTGTCCTGCTCGAGAGCAAGTCTCGTTACTTTTGAGAAGATCATCCCTCATGACACAAAACGTATCAGAAGGCCGAAAAATAAGGCTTTGCAAATTTAAGTCCAATGCAAGAATTTAATGATAAAGAAAATATCTTGAAAAAAATCAGAAGTTTGACAAAAGGAAATCCCAGAGCTTCTAACGACGGCGAATGGAGCACACCTGCGCTGTCATGCAAGTACACATGGGAAATGCAGTTCACAGCTGTAGTTTCCCCAAGTCCAAATACTGTACACAAAGTGCTACACGCAGACAACATATGGCAAACAATGATGGTGAATCAATGCCTTATGCAATCAGGAAGTAAAATAAAAGGGATCTACATATTATTTAGAGGTAATAAAAGGGAGAAATTATTCCATAACCATCAGGAAAGCAATCATAAAGTGCTGCACCTTCAACACTCAGACATCAGTGAAGATAATAGACAGCATTATGCTCTTATCAAAAAACCTATAATCTCTCTTCCTTTATTTTCCTTATCTGCCTTCATCTTATAATTTTTTACCAGTGCCTCTTGAATTTGTCTACAAGGCACTACTGCACGGTGTACTAAGACCCAAACCACCAATTAGTCAACTAAGAGGGGAAAGTCCTACCAGAGACTGACAACATCTTTCATGAACGACATAGACGAACTATATCCAGACGTGTGACTCAAGTCATTGGGTCCAAGTCCCAAGTCACTTTTTCTCTGGGCACCAAAAGAAGGGCCTCTCTTTGACTGAGCACTCTAACAGCAGGTAAGAAACCTTTGGGAACCGTGTCCCGTCTCTGTGAAGAGGAATACGGGGACATTGGTAAATTATTGCAGACTTGTCAAACAGTGTCCATGTTTGTTTGCTTGAGGCAGAGTGCAATGAGATAATGTGTCTGCGGCCCATACGCACTACAGCTAGTTGATTCAGGCCCACCCTCCTGGGCAGAGGTCAAGGTCAGAACATCAATTCACAAAGTATCACATACACACAGAATTTTATTCAGAGCAGATCGATCACCACAAAATGTGCAATGGTCCTTACAGGTATTCCACACGATCAACTACAGCGAGTAATATTTATAAAATCAGTGAAAGATTTAGAGTCACCATTCAATGTTTTGACATAATAACCTTTTGGTTTATCAGCTTTAGAATTCCCTTAAAATCATGGCCAAGGGAATATTAGCGGAAATTAAAATAACGAGTATGCAAGTTGTTTAGCATAGTAAAAAGGAACTTTTAGCACCAAAGTAAAACCAGAAGAGACATGTTATGCTAAACAAGTGGCTTGATTCTTAAAAATAAAAAAAAACCTGAGAAGACACTGCAATCTCAGAGATACAGTATTATATTATTATTATTATTATTATTATTATTAGTGTAAAAACATTTCTCATTAGGTTACAGACGAAGGCACTTACGTTTTTTTCCTAGCATTTTGTCCCCTCTAAAGCTTATAGTGCCAGATTTAACCATGTGAAGGATAACGCCGTCACAGCTCTGACTGTTCGGAGGCAGCATTATGTCCTGAGGCGCTTGGTTTGTTGAACTCCTTGACCGCTCCCTCTGTTGTGTGTTAACCCACTCAGATACTGCTGTCCATTTTCATCAGTCGGCAGCTTCAGATGAAACCACAAAGAGATAAAGTTGAAATGAAAATCAATGATGTTGGAAAATCAGGAAACTGTAGACATCCATTTCTGTATTCTTTATGCAAGTGATAAGATTTTAATTTGGTCCAAAAACTACCTTGGGTTTATTGAGTTCTCTCGCATGCTCGGGAGGGGATACAATGTGCAAGCGGATGAAAGAAAGGTGTTTAAAATAGGAAGCCGAGTAACACTCACCTTTCTTTTACTGCTTTCATTCTCTTCACTTGATCCGCTGTGCAACTTCAAGCCCAACGCTTCCTCAAGCTCTGGAAACACAGACGTAACATTACACACCGTGGTCCCTTTTAATGACGCACAAGCCAGAAAGACGTCGGCACGCGGTGACAACGCCACAGAGGAAAGAAATGTGACGTACCTGTGAGAATTTCGTCGATTTTCTCCACCACCAGGTCAGCGTCCTCCATAGTGAAGCACATGGGGGGCTTAAATTTGAGCACATTGCGATGAGGTCCGTCAGCACTGAGCAGGATGTACTGTTCCTTTAGCCTGGGAGAAAATATTCATTATTCTCCACCAAACTAAGTGGTAATGCCGTTTACACAGCAGACATTCTGACTACTCATAGCAGGAACAGCACAGGTGGAACTAAATTACATTAACGATGGCTCTGCTTCATGCAAGTATCCAGTAAGCAGTGCCATGCACACTCAAATAAATGCAGCCATAATTAATATTAATTACACCCTGTACTTTTTTCCAGCTGTCACAAAACGTTTGCAGTAATTACAAAAAACAGGCCTATTACAGTTAAATGTTTAATACCAGTTTGAGTTGATATTGAACCTTGTTGAAATGTCAGGTACTGTACTGGTGAGGCAGGGTCATCCAACATTTCAAGAACTTTATTGTCATTATGCAAACATGACCGAATTGCAATTGCATCAGCCTCAAATGGTGCATTGTATTAAAAAAACTTCTCAAATATTTACAAAGAATGAATAAAGCACGGATGAGATCAGACATAATAAATATCAGCGATAAAAAGTGCAGAACTTAAGCAAAAGCTGAACACGTAACCACTACTTTCTGTAAAATTCTGAATTAACCACTTCAATCAATCAAAATAAAAGGTGATCGTGCCTTTGCTGTTTTAGCCCCATCCCAGAATCATCTTCCCCAATCTATCAGATTGACTGAATCTTTATAGGCAAACCTTTCTATACTGTAGATCCATCCCTGTCCTATGTGTTGGTTCATTTGAGTTTGGACTGTCTCTCATTCTGCTGTTTTATATTGTAATTTATATTTTATGTGTGTGAAGCATTTTGTAACTGTGCGTTTTAAAAAGTGCTTTACTTACCCACTTCTACAATGAGATATCCCGACTAGTTAATGAGGACGATATAATGTGCTCTCACTTTCTCAAATGACACACAGGAGTGAATATAATGCAGTTTATTATCCACCATAACCTGATAAGCCTTTCGTGTGATATGAGATACGTGTTCTTCACAGAGGATCATAAAAAAAAAAGATTAATAAAAACCTAATTCCCATGTCTTAGCATTTTTAAGACTTATGAAGGACTGATTAAAGATATTTTAACACCAGTAAAGGCCTTGTTTTTAGATTAATTAATTCAATTGGTTGTTATATATTTTAGTATAATTCACATATTTTTCCATACTTTCTATTCTTCTCATAATTTCTCTCTGTTTGTATACATTGTTATTTTAGAATATAATATAGCCCAATTTCCCCGGGGAGTTCTCACACTTTACACTCACCTATATATGACTTCTTGGGCTTCTGCTGTCGCAGGCGTGAGCTTCAACCTGTCCTTCACAAGCTCCACCCCAGAGAAGAGGCCCCGCCCCCTGCAGGACGTGACAGATTTACTCTTTGTTCTTTGACCTCTGACCTCTGCTTGCTTCTCTAGTTTTAAGATTTTTTTTGCACAGAAAGCCATTTGACTAGTTTTCTTTCCCAACCTACGTTGAGGATCATGGTTAAAGACACCAAATCGAGATTTTAAAATTATAATCTACAGCTTTTTCATAATATGCATCTTTACAATAGTGACAGGGCAAGTTTTCAAAAGCGGTTTGTTAGAACATGAGGGCAGCGGTTAGTCCGAGGTAAATATGCCCCATAATAACAACAATGCTTAACCGACAATCACCAATGTGTCACTGCACGACAGACATGAGTACATTTAAAATCTGACTTCACACAAACAGATCATCATTCAATTTGAATAAAACCAAATTTATGCTGTTTGGAAATCATAAAATAAACGCACAAGTACAAGCTATGACAGACGCTCTTATTATAGAGTAAATGAAAATACATTTCTGGGTTTGATATTGGGCCACAAAATATGAGCAAGCAAAATTGTCAAGGAGCGTTGCAGATCTGGGAAAAACTAGACACATTCTGGATCATAAAGCATTGTGCACTCTGTATTGTACGCTGTGTTACTGTGTGGAGGGGCAACGCCTACAAAAGCACCCTGCAGACATTATGCATACTGTACTACAACAAAGAACCTAAAGGACAGTCAACAATGTTGGATATTAGAAAAATACTAGCAAACTGTTGTTACAGTCACATGCCGGTGGAATTTAAGACTGCACAAACAATATAGAAAAAAAAGAAACATTTTACTTCCTGTCAACAAATAAAAAATGTTATTGGAGAGAGATGGGGGTTATAACTTTGGCGGTAAATTTAATATGAAACAACATTGTTGCACCAATCTAAAAACTTTCGGTAGAAAAAAAAAAATCCAACGGTAAAAAAAAAATCAGGCAGTTTCCAAAAAAAATTGCAAGGTACAGAAATGAAGAATAAATGTTTTTGTTTTTTTTATTGCTTTTCTTCTTTTTTTTTTTCTTTTTCACATCCGTGACTGGGCAGCATTGTTGATTATCCTCGGTGAGGATGAACATAGTTATTTTTAGGTTATATATATATTTTTAATGTTCGAAATAAAGTATATTCAATTCAAAAACATCTAATGCCAAAATGTTTCATTGTGGAGTCATTGAATTACATGTTGGTGCAGGGATGATAGAAACATGACATAATAAATATTCTGGTATTACAAACTCCGGCGAGTGCATTTATTCAGATATCATCAGCAGGGCTGTGGATCAGCTTTACAGGATGTGCTGTTGCTCTGTGCCACATACTGCAGCTGTGCGAGTGTGTGTTTACCTGATGTCACCAACCAGTGGATGCTTTTCTTTCTGCTTCTCCAGCAGACTGGTCAGGTATCGGCCCACACGCAGTGCATTACCCTGGAGATCCTCTTTCACAATCACGTCCAGGACGGCCATGCCGATGGCACACGACACTGGATTGCCGCCAAACTGAGAAATTCAAAACCGAAACACAGAGGAAAGATTACACCAAGGTTGAGTTCACACCAACTATGATCAGCTGCTCTTTGAATACTGAGGACAAAACCATAAGACAATGCATTAAATATATAACAGACTGACAATGTCAGCATAGTGTTTTTAGTGCTAAACTGACAACGCATTAAACTCAATTCAGTACGTAGAAAAAGTGAAAGGAGTGCTGGTGTTGGTGATTCTGAAGGAAAAGTCAGGTGCTCGTCAAGGATAGGGCAACTAGTCGAGTAAGAAAAACAATGACTGTCCAGCTTACTTTTAATGGAAGTCCTTCGTATTGGTTAGCAGTGTAAAAAGTAAAAAATACTTTATTGATTTCCCATCCAATGTATCAATAAAGGATTTTAAAGAGTGCTTCAGATGCTTTTTAGTCTGCTAACCAATAATGGACTTCCATTAAAAGTAAGTTGTTTTCTTATTCTATTTTCAGTATGTGACTGGAAAAGATCCAAACTGTAGTAAACTGAAAGACGTTCAATATGAAAGAGACAACTCTTACATTTGTATTGTTATCCAAACGATTCTCCTTTCACAGGAAATAACTGTAATCTGAGGCTGGTGATGAAAAAAAAAAAAAAAAAAAGACTGGCTTGGACGGAATGTATTTTTCCCATAATGTGGAAAACAGATGTGTGGATACGCTTGGCAAACAAAGACAAGAACGTCATGTCAAGGATGTCTCGGGTCAGCGCTATTTCTGGAAGAACTTGGAAGAAAAAGCAAAGATCATGTAATGTGTTCTCTGAAATCTGCCTTTTTTTTTAGATCTTAATCTTGATCTTGATCTCAACTACATAATGTGAAATATAATATAATCAAGAGCTGCAATTACTAGTTGTCTAATCGACTGAAAGATAAATCGCTAACTATTTTAATAATCAATCAGTTGTTAAAGTACTTTTTCATGCCAAATTGTCAGAAAATGCTGTGTGCAAATCAAGACATTTAAAGACGTCACCTTGGACATTGAGACACTGGGATGGACATTTTTCACAATTTTCTGACATTTTATAGACCAAACCATTACTCTATTAATCTAGAAAAGAATCAGCAGATTAATCGTTGTAGCCATAATAAAATATAATATAATAATATACTGAAGTTTTTTGCAGAAGGATGGTATAAAAGAAAATGACTTTTCAGCACAATTCTTCATTACTCTACGAAACGCTCTTACTGTATTGAAATACTCCATCCCAGAGGACATGAAGGCCTCTGCCACCTCTTTGGTCGTGACCACACATGACATGGGGTGGCCGTTGCCAATCGGCTTTCCCATTGTGACAATGTCTGGCACAAAGTCCTCTCCCTGAAGCTGGAAGGCCCAGAAGTGAGAGCCAACACGCCCGAAGCCCACCTGGACTTCATCGGCGATGAAAATGCCCCCTGCCTTTCGCACATGTCTGGAGAGGGGCAGGAAAATCCACGATTGTAGAGATGAATTCTAATTAGTTACTCGTTCTCTGAACAAAGCACGCGCTCACACATGCAACAACCCACTAGGCAGGTTTGTAGCACTCCTTTTTGGAATTCTTTTTGAATACTTTCTTTATTATATGTGCATTCTGGAAAATATTTTTTTAGGTGTGTTTTGGTTCATTGCTTCAAGCCTTTTTTGCAGCATGCAAAGTATGTTAAACTTGTTTAAAATACTTTGCATTCAGTCAATCATTTCAGAATGACAGCTTTGTGTTGATTAACTGCTTCTGAAAAGAGTACTGCACATGAACATGAATAGATCTCTGCAATAACTTGGTTACATACTCTGCTACTTGCTGGAAGTAGCCCCGGGGGGGAATGACCTGCCCGCCACAACTCTGCAATGACTCAGCAATAAAAGCGGCAATCTGCACAACGACAAAAAAACATCAGATCCATCAATATAAAGGCAGACTGATAAAGAGGAAAAGAGGAGGAGTTCTGGCATCTTTGACCTGCAGATCTCTCTCTTTCATAAGTGTGCTGTTGCAGTGCATAAACAAGAGAAATCATGTAAATGAATGTTACTGTAGGTCACTGTGGAGTAAAACAGAAACAAATCACATTTGTGTATTTTATAAAATCACATACATGTATCTCTCCAGAATGTCTCTGTGATAAAAAGTTATTGTACTCCTTTTGTTGTTGTGGTTTGTTTCCTCCTGTAGACGCATATCAGCACAAACATCCGTTAGAAACTGCTAAAGCCACTCTGCATAATCCCGTCCCTCTCGCCACTGGTAACTGGGTTGGGTTGAGTTTTTCAACATAGGATTAAGGACCAACAAGCTCGGACACTAAGAGTTCCCTACACGTGTTCTCATGAACTGGGATCTGACCCTAACAGCCAGAGTGCTTGGCTTGAACCTGAGAATTGGGAGAAAAGGTGAGAGGAGAGGAGAAATGGAAAGAAAAAGGAGAAAGGTTGAAAATCTAATGAGAATTCGTTAATCAAAACTCAATCCTAACTCCTAATTCAGAGCGCAAAACGTGTTTCTTATGATTTTGCTTTTATTAAATTCTCCTCTTCTAACATATTTGTTATTATTTGACATTTGTCATACTTGTTTTATGATTTTTATACAATACACTATCATAGTCTTCATTGCATGTGACTCAACACATTTGTTTCACACGCGTACGCAACACATCAACATACCAGTTTTATAACATTGCATAAGACTTTTGTTTATTCAGGGCCATTTCCTTGAAAAAAAAGAGTCATCCTTTAAAGGAACAATCAGGCAGTTAATATGTGCAGACATACTGTATGTTAGATATTTCTCCGGTTATTTATTCAACTTCTGGTAACACAACAACATTAAACACAAACTGTACCTTGCCTCCTTTCTCATGGACTCCGTGTATCATATCTTTGACTTCATCAGCATATGCTGTGGCGGGGTCAGGGTGGTCCGCTCTGTATTTGCCTCTGTACACATCTGGGCTGGGAGCCTGTGCAGAAGACGAGACGCTGAGATGATCACTGAAGCAGAGTCACAAGCAGCAGCTACAGTGTGTCATCCACAGAGAGGCACACAGAATATTGTGAACATGTCAGTATTCATGCTAAAGTTGCTCCATATTTGACACTAGTGTTGATAGACAACTTTTTCAAATGCTATTTTTCAATAAAATGTCTCCAAAGTCACTGTACAACATACACATTTATGACATCTGCTGGCACAAATGTTTGATAATTTCCTACATTAAGGGCTTGCAAACTAACTACCACAGCTGTATACTATGAGGATCAGTTTGTGATCGTCAACTGGTGAATTTAAGGCATTTGAACCACAGCTTCATGCCTTCGTGTCCATGATCATGAATAAAATATGTAAGCTGGAGAGACAGACTCGGCACACCTTGTAACACTAGAGTGGAGCAATCCACAAGTTGCCATATCAAACTACACCAAGGAACGGAGCGGAGTGTACAACACAATGCAGCAAGGACTGGATGGATATTATGAGCTTGTCTGGTCACAGACTGTGTGATATGTTGTTGAATATCGCGATTAAGATATTACTTATTAGTACTTATCTATAAACAGATATTCAAGTCTCAGTTCTGCCTTCCTGCTCAGCATACGGCTTAAATACAAGATAGTGAGATTGTTAAATAAAATAAAAGATTTTCAACATTATTTTGTTGAACAAATTGTTCATTGAACTGAACCAGAAGAAGGCGTTTCTCAATCTCAATGATGATTAAAAAAAGATGTACAGTGCGACCATACTGGATCCTACAATTCTACAATAAATGGGGTCAAATGTCCCTTTAAATGTTGACTGAAGTGGTCAAAACTTCCCTCAGTTAGTTACACATGTTGGTTAGTTACACGTCTAATAGCAAAACAATAACTAATCTGCCTTTCAGCTGTTTTGCCATTCCTCTCTAGTGTTTTCAATGCCTCCCTTTCAAAAGCCCTTTGGTCCCAGGTGTCCCTGGAATACTCAATACCCTGTCAAGCTCAGGAGTGCGAGTTGAGTCATGCTATGTTAATAGTTTGCAGGCAGGCCGACGGGCACAGAGAAGCACTCACCACATGTACAGATTGATTGTGCTCAGCGTCTGACGCGTGGCGGAACTTATACGGACTGATGTCAATGAGCGATGAGACGTGACCGTGATACGCGCTGCAAACAAAGCAAACACAGAATCACCTTCAAACGTCTGCAGTCATTAAAAAATAACCTGAAGGAAAGGAATTTCACCACTCATTATTATCTACATACCTTTTCTTTGCTCGTCTGGCACTGTGCCAGGATTTTTTGAACAATGTGACACTTACTTTTCCAACGTGATGATATCTTTGTGGCCTGTGTACTGCCATGCTAGCCGGAGGGCCAGGTCGTTGGCTTCAGAGCTGAAGTTCAAAGGTGCAAGGGTTACTTTGAGTTACTCAGTCACCACAAAACACACAGGTGAAGCCATGGATGTCACCAGCACGCCATTCACAGCTTGATGTTTTACTTGGCATTATAATCAAAGGTCATACGAGATGACACCTTGTTTTTGACATTGGTAATAGAGTGTACCATGGTGTTGCATATGCTTGATGTTTAAAAAACAATACGCCTCTTTCTTATTTTTTCTTTTAAATGTAAATCAAATTGAGTCTCTTTGTAATGAAATGAGCTCCATAGAAGAAGCTGCCGGGCCTTGATTAGTGCTAGAATGATCCTGTTCTTGTGTCTTTGCCCTACCTCTGTGTTATTGTATCAATACTTGTTATTTAAAATGCAAAATCAACCTCAGGTGCATTGGCACGAGTTAGATATCTTTACCAGTTTTTCCCTAGAAATGGAATCTAATTGCAAAACAACAGAGAGAGAATCCATGGCCTGCACATATGTTAGCTTTACGCATGAAGTCACACATACATTATACCCATCGACACGAGAAAGGGTCCCATTTTCTACAATGTTGCTGTATGCTGGAGCATTGTATATGTCACATAGTATATATTGTCCTTGTCTCCAGTAGGGCTGCAACTAAGATTTATTTTCATTATCGATTCATCTGCCGACCCAAAGATATTCTCTATCTATCTAATATGATATCAAACAGAGAAAAGCAGGAAATCTCCCTATTTGAGAGGCTGAAAACAGCATTTTTTTTTTGCCATTTTTGCATGAAAAATTACTTTAACGATTAAATCGATTAGTAAAATATTTGGCGAACCGACTAATCTATTGGTCGACTAATCGTAGCAGCTCAAGTCTTCATCTGATTGCTCATGTGCACTTGTTGTACTGGTGCACAGAAGACCCTGCAGGGATAACTTAACATCTCTGTTTTGTCCGTTTTATATCTCCTCTCAACGCACGTGACGTTACTTCCCTGTGACTGATAAATACTCAGTGTTAAGGATCATTATCTACAACATTATTATCATTGACCAGATAATTCCTGTTCACACAGCAGAACTCCAGCAAGTGGTGTAAATAAGTAACCACAGCCACCACTGGTCCCGTTTATGACGAGGGGTGTTATGACGCCTGAGTCAACACTGCGAAAGCTCAACATTATATATTTGATGATTTGATATAGGTTTGCTGTTGTTAAACACGGCCCCCATTTACTTCAATTCATCAAGACTTTTCACTGTTTTCAGATTCCTCGTTCACTGTAGAGGCATGCGAGGAAAACTATTGTGTGGGTGAAGTATTCCTTTAACCTCTCGGGGTATTCAGACTCAAAACAAAAGACAGAAGTAGATAAAAGACAAGACATGAATAAATTATAATCTGTCAATCAATTAACCACCACTAAGTCTCTTTTTACCTGAACTGTCCCTTACCACCAACGCCCACTGATCAACGCCCCAAAAACAAATAATCAGTTTATTGTTTCTGTGTGAGAACATTCAGACATACCCAGAGTTGACAAAGTAGCACACAGACAGCTTGTTGGGCAGCGTGTCCTGCAGCCTCTGGGCATACAAGACGAGGTTGTCGTGCAAAAATCGCGAGTTGGTGTTGAGTAGTTCCATCTGCTGAGCTCCTGCCTTCACCACATCGGGGTGGCAGTGGCCCACTGAGAAAGGGAAGAAAGGATGCACACAGGATTAGAACCAGTCCTCACGTTCAGGACAAAAACACGCTTTTCTCATTAAATCCTGTGACTGTAATTTGAGGTCAAAACATACCACGACAACTGGTATTAAAAGGCGCATAATTGGAGGCCATATGCTGGAATTAAAGAGTAGTGATTCATGTGGTAGGCAAGGAGACATCGAGCTATACTTTTCTGTCTCCGCCTGCAAGTTGCATTACATGACGACTTTGTCGAGCAGAACAGTTTGTTAAGTCATTCACGTGAATAAAATACCTCAAGCTTTCATTGGAAATGTCAACACCAACCAAACTAAAAGAGAAAAACCCTCTTATGTTCTGCAGTTTTTGTTGGATGTGATGACATAGAAGTGTCATTAAAATAGATCTGATTTACATATCTGTGTGTGCTTGCATGTGTGTTTACCATGAGCCACATTGTTGATGCAATCCAAGTAGCTCCGGCCCTTTTCATCATACATGTACTGTCCTTTGGCTTGCACAATCTTGATAGGGTCATGGCTGAAGAAGATCTTACAGGACGGCCTGCAGAGGAGCTAATATTAATATTTTCACACGTGTAAAGCGTTTTTTTTCTATTATGATTTCAAAGACATTCAAAAAGACGATGCAATGCGTTTTACAGAATTATATTCACACAAAAGAGAAGACAAATGAATAAAAAACACAAAAACAGCAGGATAAAAATATTATTAAAAAAATGGTAAAAGCTACATTAACAAAAACATACTGATTGAATGAAATCTGACGTCCACTTCATCATAACTATTCAAACCAGCAGTGTTATTTGTGCTTGTGCTAGAAAGCCATAAATGTTCCATAAGAACCTTTCCATAGTAGAAAGACACAGAGCACAGGAGAGGCCCGGACTGTGTGCTACTATCTTCTCATACTCTGCATATAAGTACGATTTTAGTTTGCATATAGTTTGCGTGTGTAAAATCTGTGCATTGAACTCGACTGTGCGTCACAGAGCGCACTGGAGACGGTGACCTGCCTTCTCCAGTCCTCTCAGACACTCCTTCTCCACTAGCTGTCTGTCTTATTAATACAAGTAGCTGTCACTTTTAGGTGATGTCACGTCATGCAGTTGCAGAGAGACGGTGTGTTGTCTTTTTCAGAAAATCCTTACCGAGCTCCAGACCTCTGTTACCTCACAGCTGGCTACAGCCACCGGTACAACAGTATTAAATACGATTAACAGTATTATTTTGGCCTGTACATGCATGCTCATAGTGTTGATTATGTTTTCATTATTTAGGATTACCGATACTATATTACTCGCTGTGGTGTCACACTTCTAGCAGCAACATCTCTACGTATTAATCACAGCGAAAACACAAGATGATGACAGTGATAACGTCCAATTTCATTTAATAGTGTCACGTTTTCAATATATTTAAACTTTTAACTAATATTCTAGAGTTTCATTCTATATATTAAAACTTTCAATCAATATTCTTGAGTTTTATTCAATATATTAAAACTTTCAATCAATATTGTCGAGTTGTATTCAATATATTCAAACTTTAATTCACTATTCTCAAGTTGAAACTATTTCCTGCTGCGCCTGTAGAAGTCTACAGGAAAGGTAACATACTTTTATAACTTTGTGAATCTGCTATTACTTAAACTATAACTTAATATTGTATCTTAACTTAACAGCACAATGTCTTCCATCTTACCCAATGTGCTTCTTCCTCAGGTCTATCGTCTTCTTTTTCTCAAGTCGTTCCGCAGACATCCTGATGTTGTCCAGCTGGAGGACGCGCGCGCTCTTTCCTCACCACTGACTCGAAGAATAGCTACATCTGCTCATGCAAAAAATAACCCGGCTGGATACATATGCGCACGTGCGGGCATTCAGGGAGAAACACTCAAAAACACTCCTACACGCCGCAGCTCGTGCAGCTCTCTCGTGCTGCCACCTGGTCGGAATTGAACAGCTAACAAAGTGCAGGTTCCTCGAGGGCAGAGACGTATGACAGGCAGGTGTCCACCTATATGCTGCAGACTGTAAACTTGTACATTTCACATACAGAATATAAGATTATGTAAATCCTTCCCAAACTTTACTATTTTTCGAGTTGAATTCAATTTGTACATAGATATATAAACATTATGACAAACAAAAAACATACATTGTCATATTTAAAATAACAATTTGACTTGTATATTGACTGTGTTGATGTCATTTATTTATTAGGTTTAGACAACTTATTTTTCAATATTTCATTAAATGTATGCATTTTTTATATTTCATTTGATTGACATAGACTAGTTAAAATGAGTTCCACCTCATTTTGCAATATTTGCATACATTTCTTCCAGTTTGTAGATGTGCAATATTCAGTGGTGTTAAAAATGCAGCTTTTAAGGTACATAAATATATCTAATGGAGAACATAATATTCAGCAATCTAAGACACTACCAATAAAGGCAAGCCTATTCTTTTATGTATTTGAAAGACTGTGTTTATTTGGCTCCAACAGTACAGTCATATGAAATGTCATCTTGAAATATAGTAGTGTGTGAACACAATGGTCTTTAAAGAAATGTCAATCAAGTGGGTAAAAAATTAGTAATACAGACACAGAACAGAAACTGAACATTTACCACAACCAAAGAAATGCAGTTTTAACTCAAAGCCACGACGTGGATTTTGCGTAGCATTTTTGCTCCTGCACCAAGACTGCATTTTATTTTGGAGAGTATGTGGCAGTACACTTATTTGAATAAGGCTGCGGTGTATACGAGGGTATAGATCTGCAAGGGTTCCTGATAAGAGGCCACCAGCACTTCTAATCTGAGGCTGCATGCTCCTGTCTCCACTCAACAACAACAGTTACACAGATGTGGACATCAGTGAGTCATTATGGAGCCAATACTGATATGGAAGTAAATGTTTGAAATACTTTTGGGCCTTCTGCTAGTAGCAGAATAAACTAAATGTGTTTATTTAACAAAGAATCAACAATCAATTAAACAAACAAAAAATAAAAAATTAAATCAATTAAAAAGATTAGCTGCACATGCTAAATATACAGCAACTTGTGAGAACACACATTGTAACAAGGCTTGAAAAAACAGCTATTTAGTAAATATTAAGTAATGGAAATAACATTCTGAAATATGAGGGACAGTATTTGAGGACATATTTAAACCAACCAAACATTGAGATTCAATGAAAGGTCCATGTTTACATTTGTTTCTTTGTCTTTCCAGGTAGTGGTATACAGGGTAGCATGACTGAACAAATGGAGCTATTAAAAACACAACGATGTGATATTTCAGCTGCATCTGATGCTACGCACATTAACCAAAGTATAAATTGCACTTCTTGTCAAATGAGCACACATTTTAACAGTACATTAATAATCCACTATACATATATCAAACTACATTCAATGCAAAGAGAGAGAGAGAGAGAAAAAGAAGCATGAGAAAAAGCTGTGATATTTAACTTTACGCCGGTGCATTGGCTGGGCCACTCAGGCCTTCAGTACTTTGTTGTCATTGTTAGCTTTTTGACACACAAAATTAAATAAAAGCAGACGAACCATTGTAAGGCCTATAATCTGAAGTAAAAACACAGTGAATACACACTGGTCTGTTTTTTGTAAATGACACCTTCCTTCACACCGTCTGTGACGTTATGGTAGAGAGACGCAGCGGACATCAAAAGCCAAAACAACTAAAGGAATGCCGTTTAGAACCAAAAATGCCTTCATTTAAGAAATTATAGAAAAATAAATAATGTACCACTTAAAATATTGAGACAAATACACAAATATATGCACAGAAAAATGTAAATTGTTACATACATAAAACCCCAACAACAATAAAGAAACATGTTGTGTAGTTCTTGCCACTGGTAGAGCGCTGCAGACCTACTATCAGATAGCACCATTGTATACAGAGGAGTTGAACTGTACAATCAAACGGAGACCATGTGGGAATAAATCCCGTTGAATCCACCTGTGGTTGCTGCTACATCACAACAAAATGTTGGTGTTTCACATGCATATTTCTACTGTTGAAGAAAAGAAGCATCACCTTGCATAGCACCTACTATGTCAAAAGGCAATTTGAATATAAGAAATGTGAAAAGATGAATAAACTATGGTGAAAAATAAACCTACTGCTCCATCTGACATGGAATGTGACAAAACTGGCCACCAGTTAGACTGTGGTGTTTAATGGAAGTTGACCAATTAACTGTGTCCGTCTAATTCAGCTTTTCTTGCACCGTTATACACATTCTCCATATGTTTAAGACCATACACGAGGTGTCAAAGAGCAGCGTAATGCAACTGAGATGGTTCTGCTCAACATGTGTGAAGAACCAGCTGCTGTATGTTCAGATAAATCTGATGCTTTATGCCTCTGATACACTTCCTCAAATAAATGCTTATTTTCAATATTTAGGAACTCCATGAGTAATAAATTGCGTACATGCAGAATGGACAACACTATACAACTAACAGCCCATACATCAAGTCCAGAATGAACAAGCAGCATATTTTGCTCCAATGCTTGGATGAGTTTTGCACAAACAACAAGCTTCTTTAAAACCATGAGGCAGTCAAGATGGATGCAGTCTTACTGTGTGCTCAGGTGAAGCTGCAACCTACATGCTATTTCAACTTCTGGTAAAAATGATTTATATGAAAAACAGTGCGCAAAGTGTGTCTTTACAATACTCTTTACCAAACAAAGCTTGCCCTCCTGAAATAAACAACATTCCAATAATTCAAAATATAATATAAAGTTGTACATTTCTGATAAAGGAATGAATAAAAGCTTGAGGCACCAAAGGCTATTATACACAAATACAATGATAAAGAATGAGAGCAAAAAGAAAAACAAGAAAACAAGACGGTTGCGTTGTGTTGACGCTCTCAGTAGATCTTGAAGCGCTGCCTGTTGGGAGAGGCAGCTGCTCCAGCCGATCTCTATGGAGATCGATGAGACTCTTAGCGACTCTCCTGCAGAATCCGTCCCCGTGCTCGGAGGGGGAGCAGGCCTGTCCAATCTCAAATCCATGTGAGCCTGATTTGTTTTCCTGACAGCGCAGCGAGCTTGCCAAGTTCTCCCCTCTTGTCCGGAGACAAGGCACCACACTGATGCTGACGCTGAGCCACATGAGTGCAACAGTGAAAACCTGCGGATATCATACCCTCTGCAGGCATCACCACAATAAAGCAACAATAATCAACAGCTTTACTTTCTGGGGGTTTTCAGGCTACCAGCCATGGCGTGACTCCCTTGGGAAGATTAAAGGAAAGCAGAAATTACTAATTCGGAGCTCTGGGGTTGTTTTTTATGTTAGTGTTGTTTTTTTCTTTTCTGCAGAAGCCAACCACAAAACAGTGACATGTATGTACAATACATATAAATATAGTTTCAATACTACTCATGCTTTGCAGGGTCAGGGGTGCAATGTTCTGTTTGGCACAGTTTTTCTTCTTTTTTTTTTTTTTAGTCTTTTAGAAAATGTTGCTGCATGAATGGGCGGTGAGCTTGTTGAGACCAAACAACAGAAAACACGTAGCGTTTGGTGTTAGAGAGCCAGTCCAGATCCCCCTCCTCCACTTCCTCCTCCTTCCACGTCTCCCGTCACCCCCCGTGAATCTGCCGGCCTGCGCCGCTGCAGTCTGAGCCATGCAAAGACTACAGAGACAAGTTCTGCCGACAGCCGAGGATCTGAACTCCACCACGATGTGGATGTGAGAGAGCGGACACACACGTTGTTTTCCACACGGTGATGTGAGTAGAAGCAGCTTAGGGCGTGAAACTCGAGACGATTATCTCTTGTTGTATCATTGAACACATAGACTTCTTTTCTTTTAGACATTTTTTTTCCATTAAAAAAACTATAAATACCATAAAAGAAGCATTATTTACAAACTCCATGCGTTTCAGGTTAGAGTGATCACTGCAAGAAAAACACAGGAGAGAGAATGACATGAAGGTTTTCACATTGTTTCATGAGTTGTACAATCTGATTTTGACACAGTGAGATTTTCCACACAAAAGTCAAACGCTGTTACGACTGATTTAACAGGAAACCCATGCAAACATAGAGAAGCTGAAACACACATGAAAAAAATGAACTGACACAGAGTGAACAGAATATTAGGAGCACTTTCTATGTCAATTTAACTGGAAAGAGTTAGAACATTTTGATTCTCCTTTCCAAACCCATTCCAGATACAGAAATGCAAATACTGTCTGGTCATTTTACTGCAGCTTTAAGGCGACACACTACAGGCAATAACTTTTTTTTTTGCACTGGTCAAGATGGAGATTTCTGCTATTTTGCTTTCATAACATGTCTTGTTTCAGATTAGTGGAAAGAAAAAAACATCCAAAACACACATTTTGGAGTTTATTTTACAAACTTAGTCTATTTGTGTCTGTAGATTTCTTACATAATGCCTCATTTGCATATTTAATCATAACATTTCAGAAAACTTTTAATACAAAAGATTTATTGTCTTAATGTAAGTCATGAACTGGGGAAGTTTCATGGTGATATCTGTTCACCTGCAGTGTCTCCCCTTAAAGCATTTTAGATACGGTCCGTACATTTAGTTCACTCTGTAAATGTGTAGTTGACCTACTGAAGTCTGTCATATTACTCAAATATATGCTTATCTTACCTTCTGCCAGCATCCAGGCATTGGTAATCCATCTGGGCCCTATTTAGAGAAGAGTAGCGGGGGAAGAAAAAAACATAAGGACTGAAACCGTAATGGGAGGTTTGGTGTGCATCAAATTAATAAGCCCAAACATCAAAGCTACTTCTCAAAACCACATTCTGGCAAAGACAAACTAAAGTCAAACCACGAGTCAAATCAGAAGGCTGAATTTATGCACATTAATTATACTTATTTCTTCCATGCTGATTACAAACTGTCTGGTGAACATGAGCAGCCCGTGTGCAGTTTACTCCTGTCTTTAAAAATAAAGGATTTCTGGGTACTGAAGTCCTCAACATTGTGGGACTGCGGATTTGTGCAAAGTGTTTGAATCATCAAGTCCATGTTGAACTGCTGAATTCGATGCTACAGTGTTTAGATTAGGGAAGGAAATGTCAGAATGCAAATGGCACAAACTTCCTCCGACTTATTGCACCTGTTGTGAAGTAAGTAAGTTCTTCAAAAGGATCTTTATGTAACAGGAACTGAAAGGTATAGTTTGGTGTTGTATGAGTTATTTATCCACAGTCAGTGTATTAGCTGCAGTAGATGTACCAGCAGGAAGCTCAGTATGTACTGCTGTGGACAGGGTGCAGCAAAACATATTTTAGACAGCTAAAAAAATCATTTTTAGTTTAAGTGAAGGCTAGATTTAGAACATTTTCAGCCCCAAAGCTTCCCTGCAGACAGCCCTAATGATTTCTTTCGGTGTCTAAAATACACGGCAGTACTTTGCTGAGCTTCCTGCTTTTCCTCTTGTCAGTTTCTCCAAACTGCATCTACTGCAGGTTATACACTGACTGTGGATAAGTACTTCATATAACCCCACTTTGAAACATCTGAACGATCCCTTCAAGCTACAGGAACTACTTCACCATCCACAAGCTAGACAACGCTGAATATGACTGACTGTGCTTGTTTGCATGTCTCCACCCAACAGATGGACATATTAACATATCACTGATCACATCAAGTCTGCATCATTAATGCAGATAACATGTTTCCTCTGAGTGTTGTGATAAAATCATATGAAATATTACACGTAATGACAAGTGTATTCTCGTTCATGCACGTATAAAACAGCAAAATATAGCGCATGCACATGATTCTGCTCTCTGATTTTATCATAGTCGCCCCACAGTTGAGTTTTAAAACAAAAGTGAGCTGGATTTGGGGACACTGTTACAAAATCAGTGAGTTTATCTGAAAATAAAGTTGATTTAGATGTAATTTAATGAGATGACATTTGTGATGTATGAATGTTTTCTCACCTACTATGCCTCATTTCTTTGTCTGCACACGGTATGCTAATACAATCACTACGGCCTTTTAAAATTAGTTCTCTAATATTAAACTACTAACATTTTTTACCCATAATGTAAGAACTTCTATGCATTACACAGCAATGTTTCAGAAGCAGAAAGCATCATAAAAAGAAATAAATCCTTTTCTCATCTTGAATAGTTCTGGAGCAATAACCAGTTTATTGTACTGTTTTTCCCTTGTCGTCATGGTCTGGTCCAATTGGTACAAATACAGGAAGGGAGACAGGAGAGTTAACAGAGTGTGTGTGGGGGGGGGGTCTGTGTTAGCATCAGGTTAAAAGGTAACTCCATGGAAGGGTCAGAAGGAAGGAAACAGGATTTAAGAACTTTTTTCCAGTTTTAATCAAGGGAATTGAAGGATTTTGTTAGCGGGATAGATTAAAGTATCAATTATATCAATAATCATATGTTTGTTTTGTATATTTCACTTGTAAGGATATGTATTATCTAAAAGAGGCTGCTTGCAGTCAGCAAGTTAGTGAAGTATATGTCGGTGCATGTAGTCTTTTTTTCACAATTCATAAATGTAGTTGTGATTAAAATAAAGTGTGTTCATGCCTGTCAAGCTCTCAAGTCATGCATGGTTCTGTTTCAGTAATGACTGAAGGTGAGCGGCGTGCACGAGTAAGAGGTGAAGGAAAACGAGAAATACTGTACCAATTGGCATGGGGCATCCAGCCCGTCCAGACCTGGCTGCCCTGGTTCCCCCTTTTCACCCTTAAATCCCCGGAAACCCTGTTTGCAAAGATGACCTAGGAGTGTTACTGGGAGAGATTTGGAAGACCCTTAACCCCTGCATCCGTCCACTACCACGGACACAGAGGGGGGGGGGGCTGAGGGAGGAGCTGCCCTGTGAGCTTGCTGATACCACAATCCAGCTCAAACCCTTGTTTTTCAGCATTTAATTGCATGTTTTTGTGTCTGAATTCCTGAGTTACAGGAGAGGAAAGGACTCTGTTTCAGATTGCTATGCTCTGCTGGAAGCTGGGCATCTGTTTAGCCACAGGGCGCTCATCCTTCCACGGCTGGGAGGCAACTTCCAGCTCACAGTTGGGACATACCAATGGGCAGGGTGCATCTAATCCAGGGGCACCCTGTTCTCCTTTCTCGCCCTTAGGCCCTTTTTTGCCCTTCTTTCCCTTCTCCCCCTGTGGATACAACGTTTGGATCAAGTTAGCATCATTTTTTTAACATTTGGGACATATTAGGAGGGGACTGATTAAAAAGGGAAGCTATGGCTCACAGAGGAGAAGGACAAATGGTCAACGTTAGATAGGAGGGGATACCAGACAGTACTGGGTATTCTAAAAACATTCCTTAGGGCAGGAAGAGGATAGAAAAGGGGAACATTACAATAGGAAGGAGTAAAAAGCAGAGCTGATCGCCCACAGGGTGTCAAGGGCACGAAGGATGAGAAAGAGTAGCAGGGAAAAAACCTCCAGAAGGACAGAATTAAATCTAGTACACACAGGAAAAGTTCAAACTGTATCCCTTCATATTTGGGTTTGAGTTAGTTTTCTCATGTCATTCAGTACGTGCATGAGCGGACACGAACATACAGAAGAAAAAGAGGATATCAAACGTTGTCTGAAGTTGATACAAAAGTTTCTACCAGAAGTGCATTTCTCTGCACTAAACTTCACAGGAGGTAATATCACGGCTACTTTTACAAACCTCATGAGATGAGATGCGCCATGTTTGGTACATAATCGCACTTTTTTTCAGCAAATCGTACTGTATTGTGTTTTAAAACCTCATCAGTATTTAGGGCTGCATATATAAATAATTATATAATAATGCTATCAGTCAAATGCATCTTTAACTTTGTTTATTGTGTGTTTTGTCTCTTTTTTGGAAAATGAATTAGACTCAATATACGAGTGTAGGGAGGTGGAGAGAGTGACTGTAAGCAGAACTGTGCAAAAGCATATTTATTTTCCGCTGCATTATTTACACAACATTATCATAGCTGTACTATTAAGTTAATTATCGTTATACTGGTATATCTCAACACCCTTATTAGAGGTCATAACTCACTGAAGTCTGTCATTCATAATCTTTCAGATTCAGATTCTGAGTTGTTGCTAAACAGGGAACAGAAGCAGCGCGAGGATCGATTCTGAGTTGGACAAAGTTTGGTAAATACAGAGTTGCAGCGGAACGTGAGAACGCCAAATACAAATTGTGTTTATCCTTCAGGAATGGGATACAGTTTCTCAAAGACATCCAACATCTAAGGAACACATAAGAGTTAGTAAGTGTGGAAGAGATTAAGCACTGCAAGGGAGAAGTTATCAACAGAGCTCATGGAAGTGACATGTTTTAAGTATGTTCATGCATGACAGAAATATAACAAATATGAATTTTAAGAATCTGTTGTCAATGGACTTGTGTGGGCTCACATGTTGAATCACTTTTTTTTTTTTTTTTTTTTGATGATGAGATGGTAAATCATTCAAAAGTGGAGAACAAAAGTTTGAGAGAACTGGATGATATTTTATGCAAAAGATATTTTACATTGTATGGAGTTGTTATCTATTAGGGCCATTGTGGGTAAATTCTTTTATAAAATACGGAGCCAGGGGAGGGGGGTAATAATTATCCCCCCGAAAAAACACAATTTCTGAGATTATAAAGAAAAAACGTAGAAATTCTCTGAGGTTAAAGTCACGAATTTGGAGAAAAAACAATATTGTTTTTGTCAAGAAACCACATTGCTTCTCTTTGCAAGGTTGAATGAACCTCATCTCACCACAGACGCTGGTTGCTGTGTATGAACTAATCGAATGACACTTTGTAATGGGATTCATCAGTAAGGATGTCATGGTGATTTTAGCCCAGGATCAGCATGATATCATAAGCATCTGGACCATTACACAGAGGAAAACCACACAGTGAAATGGATGAGGGGCTTGTGTGCATCAGGAACTACAACACATGGAGCGATGAAGAACATGTCACGATGTTGCAACTCCTCACGAACAGCTTCATTCAACCTTGTGAAGTGAAGCCATGTGGTTGGCAAAAACAAAACTATTTTCCTGAGTTCTTTTCTCGTAAATTTACCACTTAAACTATTATTTAATTACCCCCTTCCCCTGGCTCTGTGGTTTGTTTTGCCCTTTGTCGTAGTTATCCAATTATTTAGATACAAATTCTGGTTGCCGAGTTAATCTCTCAACAAAGTCTGAATGCTTCATATCCGTCACAATATAAGAAATTCATCAGGAAGCATAAAAAAATATATTTTTATTATAAATTCCTTTCAAGCACTCTATTCTTTCCAACAACCAAGTTATCATAAACCCTTTACATTTCCTGTTACTGTCCATTGACATCAGTCCTCTGTTCCAAACCATAATATCCTCTCTACCTTTTCTCCTCTTTCCCCAACGTCGCCTTTCTCTCCCCTTAAGCCTGGCAACCCCTGCAAAAGTACAACTCCACTTAATTACTCTGGCTTTACTATGCAAAGACAAGAGAGCTGTTGTCCCGGCAAAAGCTGAAGAAAAAACAAATGAGGAGCTGAAAGAGGGTGAAAAGTGGAATAAATAGACGGCAAGAGAAAGTGGAGGGATGTGCAAAATATGTAGCTGGCTTTTAAATATAGAACATGCTCATACAAAAGGGGGAAGCAGTGATTCCTCAGAATCAATTGCTGCAACATATGCACAAAAAAATAGTTTAATAAAATAATAAATGTTGACATAAGCTTGAATAGGGACAAACTAGTCAACCATCACTGATTAGCTCATGAGCACCAGGTGTGGAGCGCCACATAAAATACACAAGGTGAACTAGGATCCATACTAAATATGTTGAATATGAAGTGAGGAAGTAATATGATGAATGCTGGGATATTGTACTTCATGATTTGTGCATTTAGTATCAATTTCGTCTCACTGTTACTGAATGCAAATGCTTCAGCAACAGAATACACAGAGTTTCCTTTAAATGTTGGTATATTGTCTGATGATTCACAGGCTCTTTAACAGAATGTTACTCACGGCTGTCACTATATCAGATTTTAACTACACGATTATCGTGGCCGAGAGAATTTACAATTAGCGCAATATCTATTTAAAACAAAAATAAAATATAATAATACTAAAATGTTTTATTACTGAATGAATGTGCTAACGTAAGCTACAGAATATATTCTTGGTTACTTGAGAATATATGTGATACATATAAAATGATAAAGTGAGCTGCTGTTGAGCCGTACACACACGGGTTGTGTTTCTCTGTGCTCCACACCTGCTGCTAATTAGACAATTACTGATGATAGACTTCAAAGATTGGACAGTTTGGTTTTTGACAATTTAAAAAAAAAACCAGCCTTTTCATGTTTTTTCTAAATTGAAAAGCTTCTTTGACAGACAGCCCCACTAGAGGAAGCTTTCTCTGTCCCATCACTAATCACTCAGAGAAAACTGAGCAAACAAAGTTTAAGAGACTTACATCCAAGCCTGGTGATCCAGCAGCTCCCTGCAAATAAAAAACAGTTGGATCATTATCACGTAGTTGACTTTCACAAAAGCTGACGTGTACATGCGTCACACTGCACAAATATACAGATCCTACCTTGAGTAATAAATGGGGCAAATGTGCAGATTTAATACAAAGGGGTAACTTTTCTACGGCTTAAAGCCGATGACATCGATGCCTTTCTAGCACCAACAGATATTAAGAGACATTTTTCAACTTCGTCGTGTGGAAGCCTGTTGTTTCTGCTCCAGCAACATGTGAGAAATGTGCCAGTTAGTTAAATGTGATACTGCTGGGCATAAGATGATGTTTCCAATGTATAAAAAAACTAAACACTTTCTCTTGTTTTTGAGTGGCATTGTGACCCAGAATGGAAGAACTTCTCAAAGCCAGAAAACTTTACTTTAATCATCCCTGAGTAAAGGATAATGCGCAGATAATGTTCATTATCTGGCTTATTACACGGCTACTCACTAAATAAATCAATAATTAGAAACAAACTATTGATTAAAGAATTATTTTATTTTATTTTATCCATAGCAGCGCTCTGCTATTCAGAAATAAAAGGCCGTGGAATGTCGTAGTTGGCCAATCAGAATAGAATATTTCAACAAAGCCGTGTACTAAATGAAGATAATGTTTCTTCATCATCAAACTTACAGGTAGCCCGTACGGTCCCCTTGGTCCTGGCTCGCCTGCTGTTCCTCTCTCACCCTAATACAAAAGAATCAGTGTTGCAATCACATGAAACCTAAAAAACACCAAATAAACCTCCTAAAATGAAAGTTGAAATGTACTGTATCGTCAGTCAAGGTCAAAATCATAAGCTGATCTTACTATGTCGCCCTTTGGCCCAGCTGGCCCAGCTGGACCTGCAGGCCCATCCGTGCCCTGCAAAGAGTAGCGTCGTCAAGGTGAGATCATTGGACGACAGCACGTCTTTCAAAATAAAGTAGATTTTCCAAACAAATAGATGGAAAGCAAAAACTATGTTTATTTGTACAATATTCCCATCTGGTTTGACCTACAACCAGCACACAGAACCGCTGCTAGTACACGTGCATTGGCCACAACAGGACGTTTATAACACTGCTGACACAGTTAATGTATGAGTGTGTGTTAATGCTGAGTTAATGCAACACGGGACGAAACGAGAGCCTTGAAATGCTGCAACAGCTTTCTATCCTGAGAGTCAAACTCATTCAAATCATGAGCTAAGATGTAAACATCCAACAAAAGTTTATAGGACTTTATTTTATGGTACACTAAAAGAAATAATATGTTCTTTATTAGACAGTAAACAAACAGTTTACCATAATTAGACACAATACACTGCTGTAATTAGAAAACGCATATAATACCCAAAATAAACTATAATTAGACTATTATATAAAATGATACTCTAATTAGACACCAAAGAGGAGATCCTAATAAACAATGAGAAAACAAATAGCATCATTTAGTAGTAAGGGTTGAGTAGCATATTATGGATACAATACGGCCTTGTTTTAGTTTTCTAATTAGACTCTGATCTTGTAAAATGGTGTTTAATGGTGTGTTAGGATCTCCTATTAGGTTTCTAATTGTGGTGTAATTTGGTATAAGAGTGTGTAAGTATAGAATATTCTGGGTCTAATACGTTATTATAATGACAGCAGTGTATGGCATCTCATTCATTTGATACAGAGTACGTTTTATTAATATCTTATTAGTGTACCTTAAAATAAAGTTCAAATGAACTTTCTCTTCATTCACAGTGAAATAAAATAAAATGGGGGTGATGGTGGTAACACATTTGAGGAAAAGGGAGGACTGTATGGAGGGTGAGAGGGAGAAAAGTAGGCAGAAGTTGGGTGGTGAAGCCTCTTGGTCACATGACACTCACCCTAATTCCGGGCTTGCCGTCCAAGCCGGAGGCTCCCTGCGCGGTTATGGAGTATGAGTGACATGAACAAGGCGGGATTAGTACCAGATGAACACTGTTATTAGGACAGGTTGATGGCAGGGTTTACAACAACTCAATTACACTGTGTGTGTTACAGGGAGGTCAGCAAAGTAGTCAGCCCAGGCAAATGAAATGAGGACACACACACACACACACACACACACACACACACACACACACACACAGGGGGCTAAAAACAGAAATGAGAGATTTCTAAGGATGTCTGAGGAAATAAAGGGCTCTGTGGTTGCAGATATCCCATGGTGCACGGCTTTACTCACGGGGAGACCCAGCGGTCCACGGTCCCCTTTATGTCCTGGTTCTCCTCGGATACCCTTCACACCATGCAAACCAGGTTCCCCCTAAAAAAAAACACAAAGGAAACACGGGAAGTAGGCGGACATTTGTGTCTCTTTTGGGTCAGAACTGATTGAAGTTGATGATGATTCTTGCACTTTTTCGGGGTTGAATGCACTTATTGTGAGTCACTTTGGATAAAAGTGACAGCTAGATACATGTTATGTAAAAAAAAAAAAAAATGACCTCTAGACTCGCTCCTGTGGTTCATCCTGATTTACAGTATCTGACACAAAGACTAATTAAAGCTTCATCAAAAGATGAATCAGTGACAGAACGTAGAATCTCAAAATAGGCACGTTTACGAAGCTTCACACTCGACGAGTCTGCACATTTTAAATGTTTCACTTTTGAATGGACACTGATGATGAACAAATACGTAACAGGAAGGTATTACAACTTCAATTGATTCTGAGGACTAATAAAAAGTGCCCGTCTTGGTTTTATTACAGCAGTTATAATGGCCTGAATGTGAATGTGATTTACCTTTGGTCCAGGGAAGCCATGGGGGCCCTGAAAACAATGAAAACATAGCAAAATATTAATTTGTGGCTGGCCTCATAATCAATCATATCATATTTCTAATTTCATACAACTAAACCAAACTTTTTTTTTTGTCTTTCTAACTACAATATAACCTCATTTTAATCCAAATGCCAGTAAACAAGTAGAACGAGTACAGGACTTTAATCTGAGCCATGAAACTGTAGCGTCTGAGGATGCAGTTAGAGCTTACCTGAGGTTAGTGCTACTTACAAAGAGGAGTTATAACTTGTTTGTTTAAGTTTGCAGTTGTTTTAATATGAACATCTTTTTGTGCAATATGCTCAATGGATCTGTAACCACAGCTTGTTTTCATGACTCATAATATTTAAAAACACCCAGCGATAAACGGGTCGGGCTCGTTCACACGGAGGAGAAGGCTTTGTGTCTTCTTCAGATGGCTGCATGTACTCTATATGTTGTATATTCTGGGATTGAACACTCACCATGGGTCCTGAGGGTCCATGGGGCCCTGGAGGCCCTGGAGTACCGATGATCTGCAAATATTAATATTTCATCACCAAATCATGATTCTGCGTGCAGTTCACATTAACAGTACAACACATAACTGTACGTACGTTTGCAATGCACAGCATGTTTTATACGAACACTTAATAAATGTGGCTTACTGAAGATCCTTGCAGACCAGGTAGACCTGAATCTCCCTTATCTCCTCTCAACCCATTGACACCCTATGGAACAGAAGCTTCATGAGACAGACTTCAGAGGACTGTAAACAAAGTTTCGTCAGAGGGTTAGTCTGGCAAAATGGTTGGACTATTTATATGTAGATTCTTACTGGTAATCCGGTTAAACCAGTTGCTCCTTTCTCCCCTGAAGCTCCAGGCATTCCCATGTCTCCCTTGGAGCCTTTGTATCCCTGAGAGGGAGTGGAAGGTGTAGAGAGAGAGAATAGAAAGAAATGATTGTATATTAATTATTCACCCTGTCAAAATGAATGAAAATGTCTTTGTATATATTAATAAAATGTAGAAAAGGTCTTAAATCTCCAGGTCTGCTTATTGCTCTGAGATAATCCTCCATTAATAGCCTCGTTAACATAAAGTGTTTTAAGTTAGTAGTGAGTCATAGTTGATGAAAAATGAACATGGACATACCATATTGAACTTGAACTGGTATTATGAGTAAAGATCGTTCATACATCAATTATTACAGTTTAATTTAAAAAAACAAATTTAAGCTTTTAATTAAAAGCTTCACTTATATTAATAAGATTTAAGATTTTTTGAGTGATCAGCTTTGCTTAAAGAAGCGACTCATCTGCTCCTCTCTTCAGAAAATACAAACTTCTATTCATTTTTAATGTGCATTACTTTGTATATTGTCACATGTTTGGCTAATAGCCTCTCCTGCACAATATTCTTACTTTTCTTACAGTTTTTAAGTATGTGTGCAAATAAACTAAAATAAACTAAGCAAAGGTTTTTCTTCTTCATAAACCCATTGAACTAGTCTATAAATGATTATACATAATGAACTCACTCTTTCACCATCGAGTCCAGGGAGACCAGGCATCCCACGATCCCCCTGCAAGAGCACACAAAGACATTTTACAAACACTGTAGAAATGCAGAGCGTTTGATTTTGCAACTGTCAGACAAGTAATATGTTGTGAGAGTGCAGAAAGTTTACCTTCACGCCCTCCGGTCCGATTGGCCCGGGCGGTCCAGGAGGACCCTGAACAGAAAGACACAGGACCAGAATTATTAGATGAGTAAATGTACTTTTTATTGGCGTTGATCAAGTCAATTGTTTAAATTACAAGTAGCTACATTTCATCCATCACAATGAAATGACTTTCAAACAGCACAAAAAATGTTAGCTATCAGTTATGAACTCAACTGAAAGATACAAAGTCAAAAACATGTTAGCGACAACATACGAAAAAATAATTATTATCATTAATAGATGAGTGAGTTATGTATGTTTTATTTCAAGATAAAGCTGGAATCAAAACATTACTTTAATTTGAAGCAATCATTTCTGTGACGATGGAAGAAACTGAGTACTTATTCACTCCTAACATTCAGTGATTTGTTGCAATCATTGGTAGTTTCGGGAACGAGAGATAATGCAAGTAGGACACATTTAAGAACATTTCAGTTCAGCACGTGATGCTAAACATGACAATGATCTACCATGGTACCTAATGTTGATTTTATTACTCTGCAATACAAACTTTTCTAAGACACATAGAAATGTGTTAAAAGTGGAATAGAGTTTAGAAATCTTTCGACTATTACAAATGTGTGCAGTTTTTTTGCATGGAGAATAAATCATAAACTTAGCTATACGTTGCAATAAAAGAAGAATAAAAACTATAATAATGACAGCTATGTGCTTGTTCTGATTTCGACCAAAAGTAGACTGTGTGAGTTTTTGGAACACCCTTTTTAAATCCTTTTTCTCATGTTTTAAAAGCCGTTTAACGGACATTCAGGGAGTCAACCAGCAACTCAGGCAGCCTGTGGGCTCGATCACACAGAAGCATAAACGCAGCGCTGAATGTTGTTTCATTCCTTGTTAAGCAAATATGTTGCTGGGTGAGGCGGCACAAATACAGCGAGGCAGTGCAAACCAGGGGCGGGCCCATGCGAGGACAAAGATGAATCACTAATGACATAAAACACAGAGTACACAGAGCCTAATTACCGTTACTGTAATAGTGGTAATCTTCTGCAGTGGGCCAAAGGAGTGGTAATGTGGAAGAGATAAGATTGCAGAGGTCATACAGGAAAGAAACCGCTGTCTCGGCACATTTCGGCACAGATACACCCTCAAAAGGAGTTATTTATTAAAGAACAGATTAGCCTGTTTATCTGGAGAGGACACATTTTGAATAGTGTTGAGCACTTAAATTCAAGGAATACATTTTCTTATAGGTATTTGAAGAAGCCTATAGTGCAGTTTAAGCAAACATACAGCACAATTTGCATCCGTATTTTTTTTGGTACAAAATATGCAATATGTATCTTCAGTATGGTTCAAGTAAATATATATATATATCAAGTAACATAGGGCAAAACCATGTGTTGTAAAAGAACAAAGTCATTATTACATAACAGAAATACAACACAAGACGCACCTATGAGCACATTTCCCTGTCGTCTGCTCTTCAGATGTAGATCATTTTAAAGAACAGTAATGACAGAGTGAGTTTAGACTTGTCTGACCTGTAAAGCCTCTTGAATATTTCCATTGTAGTCGACTATTTCTGTGGCCCCTTGGTCTCCTTTCTGCCCAGGAGGGCCCTGCACATAATTAACATTCAGAAACACATTGAAACACATGTACTGCTGCATACCTGATTTACACATAACATCAGAGACATTTAAGAGATATCAGGATGCCTCTTTTCCAAGAAACGCTAAGGTCTGTCTGCTGCCCCCTGGTGGCAATCAGTGTGTAGTGAAGCATTTTAACATCCATCAGCATGCAGCATTTATCTTCTTTAATATACTTGCTAACCTTCGGGCCAACAGATCCCACGATTCCTTTATCTCCAGTCTCACCCTAATGTGAGAAGACAAACAAAAATTATTAAAATAATTGTCATTACTATTATTACTACATTCTCCTTTAATAGAAAGCTGTAATGTGGAATATGATTTGGAATCATAAATCACATATACCTCATTAGTTCTAGTATTGTGAGATACAACATATGACACATAATACTTCTGGTGAATGAGGTTATATTTTTAACTAATAGATACCACCATGAAACATTTTCTTTAGGAATAAATGCTCTAGAAATCAGGCTCTGAATGATGTGTGAACAAAGGCCTCTGTAAAAAAGCTTCAGATTTCTGTATTGTGAAATTCATACATTTTGCAAGACAATAGGTCAATAGGACATATTTTAACTAATAGATATCACCATGAAACTTCCCCAGTTAATTACTAACATTGAGACAAAAATGTTTTTGTATTACAAGTTTTCTGAAATGTTATGTTTAGATATGCAAATGAGGCATTATGTAATGTAACTTTTGGTGAATTTAGCAGAAATCTACAGATGCAAATAGACAGATTTAGTCAAATAAATTGTGGTTGTTTTCTTTCCACTTGTCTGAAAGAAAACATGTTATGGAAGCAAAATAATAACAATAATAATAATAATCTCAAAATGTACCAGTGCATGAAAAAACAATGTTTTGGCCTGTAGCGTCTCACCTCAAGGACCTTAGTAGGCAATTAAGTCTTTTTTATTCATATTTTTACATTGGGGAGAGCAACAGCACTAATAAATATTATAGCCACAATAGTATAACTGCTGCTATGAATAACTCTAACTAACTAAATAACACCAGCATTGCATTCCTCTTCTGCAGATATAAAGGTTTACATCTGCTTACCGTTTGTTTGCAGGGTTTGATGGCCAACAAATGTTTGATGTGAGACATTTCCACAGAACGTGATTTCAACACAACAGCAGTGACTAAAAAAAACAGTGAACATCGAATAGTGGAAATCCGAGATCTGGATCACCTGCAAACTTTCATTAATGCTAATCAGCTAATTAAGGCAGTAAATGTAAAGAAAACATATCTGCTAAGCTCACCTTTGACCCTTTAAAACCAGGTGTACCAGCCTCTCCTTGTGAACCCTGCCGGAGTAAGAAAACACAGATGATGGACACTATAAAAAGACAAGCTATGTACTTTAGATATAAACATGAAAAACATAAAACAAACTGTCTTAATGGGTTCAATCCAACGTCATCATTAAAAACTTCTATGCATTTAAAATGCACATTTCCCAGAAGAAATATCATCAATGCGGTTCTGCTCCCGAGAGAGCAACACAGTCAGCTTCTCTGACATAACCAGCTTTTAATATGTCAGAACTGCCGAGCAATGGAGAAAGTGTTTATTTGAACTCTGGCACTGATAAAGGAGGGGCTCCACTTTAGGGGTTTCTAATAGGATGTGAAACAGATCCGTGGGTTGTCTAAGTTTAGACTGGAGCTTAAGCTACCTGCTGGGTCAGTGCCAGACATAAACAAGAGTAAACTCATTTATATTTGGTTTACTTTACGCAGACTCCAGGGAAAGCCTTCAACTTATTACAGGCTATAATGGTTTATCCAGCTCTCTTTGTTAACATTACTAAATATTTGGTGAATTGAATATGCCCACGCTTCCACACTTTGGGAATAGATTCTACTTTTTCTCATTTAAAACGTTTTTATGTGTGCTTAAATATGCAAAGCTCTAGATGGCAGCAGCAATCTGTGAATTACAAGGGTGGAGAGACAGTTGACAGCAAGAAGAAGACTTAAAGACATACTGCTGTAGAATGGTCCAGCTTTTTTCCACATAATTTGTGCCATTTGTGTCTGCACACATGCATGTATGCACTTGAATAACTGACCTTTGGTCCAAGGGGTCCAAGCTCTCCTCTTTCACCCTTTCCTTGTGGCCCGTGGTCGCCTTTCTCCCCCTACACAGACAAAGAACAAACTGCTCAACAACAGAGGTGAGTTAATCTCCATTTGTCACAGAGAAGCGCCTCACGCAGTAAACAACAAACAATAGTTGTACCAAGAGATTTCATTACCACCCCAGGCAGGAAAACCTTTACTGTTCCTACACTCCCTTTTTAATATTCTTTCTTCTCTTCTTTTTCCCCTCTTAAAAACACTCCCCCCTCTGGGTTCTCTACGCTCGTATACACACTCGGAGAACCCGACACAATAGACTGGCCTGCACCTTCGCTAATACACACACCCCTCTAGTGCTCGGCAATATATCCATATTACTGTATATCGATATCGTGATACGGGACTGGATTTAGTCTCAACACTTAAGTCTCTTTTAAAGGCTGCATTACAGTAAAGTGATGCACTTTTCCGAACTTCCCACACTTGCCTTTAACCACTTTGTGATTATATCCACATGACTGATTTATTTACTGATAGTTGTTTTATCAAACATCTCATTGTGTGAATATTTTGTGAAAGCACTAATAGTCAACGCTACAATATTGTCGCAATATCCATATCGAGGTATTTTGTCAGAAATATGGTGATTTTTTTATTCTTTCCCCCCCGTGTCATGTCACCCAATGTATAAAACTCTTGTCTACTCTCTGCTTCACTAAATAAAAAGAAATAAAATTGTTTTATTTTTTATTGTCAGCAGATGAGCTGTGAAGCATTAACTTCAATCTCCTTCATGTTATGCAGTATTGTTATTACTTCCCTATGAGATCGTAGATATTTACGTTGAGTCAGCACAATCTGCTTGCTGGTAGATCGTGACCTTTGACAAGGTGAAATTGTGAAAGGTCTCTTTGTCCTAAAGTTGAATATTAAAAGAAAATTGTAAATCTATAGCTGTGTGCTTCTTCTCTCATATCTGAAGTGACTTAAGACAGCCAATAGAGGGGGGTGTGGTCTAACTCTACTCTCCACTACTTATCTCTGAAACTTAAAACCAAGTAGGACACAACCATTACTCAGCAGTGTTGAGTCAATAAGGCTATTCAAATAAATGCTTTCTAATGATAACTTAATGGCAAAAAACTGATCTGCAGACCCTTTGTTTGAAAAAAAAAAAAAATCAGCAGTAATCTTTAAATTGTTTTTTAACAAAGCATCAGATCCGAAGATAGGGAAAAATATTAGATTGTTGGTGCAATGCTCCTCCTTTTCAGCTGTACCCTGACAGAGATATGGCCGACAATGCAAGACAGATACATCTTGATCAGCCTGATGCAAAAGGACAACGTGAACATCAATTCTGGCTCCACAGCCTGATAATGTCATGACTCAGAGGAGCGGCGAGGATTAGCTCCTTCTGACCACCTCCAGGTGACATTTTGAAGAAACAGAGGCCTAATCACCTCTTTAAAGTGACAATGATGGATAATAAACCTGGAGGAATTACTGATATCAATGATGATCCCACTGACAGGTTGTGATAAAAAGCTGTCAAAAGCTGGTGCAACTCATTGTCATTGACTTGAAATATGCCCCGTGTCACTCTCACATTGTGATTTAAGATTTATGAGGGAAGCGAAAGTCACCCACCTTAGTTCCTGGGAGTCCTGGGAGCCCTGGCTCTCCCTGGGGACCGAGGAATCCAGGCTCACCCTGAGAAAAAAGAAATGAGCAAATATCACTTATTTTTCTACAGGACATTTTTGGTGTAGCGTTACTGCCACCCGCTGCTAATGAGCACTAAACACATACACAAGATGCATGGCCAAACATATTCAAAACAACAGGCATGCTCTTACTGCTCACACACACACACACACACTCACACTCACTCAGGGACACATGCATGAACCACACACATGGACACAAATCATCAGCCGTTTGTCAATTGATCTGCTGTTTTCACAGACATTAATGACTCCCTCTCATGAGCCTTTATAGACGGTGCGACTGACCTTGTTAGAAACTCACACAGAAGTGTTCTGCAGAAGTGTGTAAAAACCCGTCTCTCTGCCACTTACGAAGCTTTAACATTTTTGCATTTGCTTCCAGTATGAAGTGTTGCGCTTGATTTGATTTACATCTGATTGTGAAATAACTTAATTGCTATACCATCTGTTACGATCTACTGTAGTTTGGCCCTGTGGAAACCTTTGGAGAGGTAATGGACACTTGCCTCTCAAACTTTGATTGGATACACAGCCAAGAATGCGGCGCAGAACAAAGTGCAAGCTCAGAGCCCGAGAGTGCAACGCTAGCAAAATATTGTTAGAATCCATCAAGCATTCAGGCCTCTTAAGTGAAAACAGGAGTATATAAAATGTAAAATGAAAGGGCTTTGTTTTGTTTTTTACAAGGCCAGCACATTACAAGCACACAGAAAGAGAAAACTAAAACAGCAACAAGCATCATCTCATCATGCCCGCGTGAGCATTCCTTGCATTCACGTTATGTTTAAAGAATACACTTTCTCAGGATCATTAGCTTGAAATATAAGATGGCAGTGAAATATTATGCGCCGCTTGTTTCACCATCTGCTGTTTTCTTAAAAATACAGTGAACAAGCAAAGAAAACAAGAAAAGCCTAAATTGTAAATAATTAAATAAAAACTTCTCTCCTGAACGAGCAGTATAGTTTTGACACATTTTGCAGCGAGTCTCTTGATGCCACTTCCAGGAAGTAGACTGAAGCGGTTGCCAGGGATGCAGTTTTCCAATCATTAATTCATAGACCTCGACACTTCACAAACCTTAATGAGACAGCTTTCTTCTGGCTTGTTCAGATCAAAAGCATCGACTATTTGGTCTCGTCAGTTTTTACCTTTCACTGCACTGAGTGCAGGTATTACTGTTGCACTTAGGCCTGTCACAGTAATGACACTTTCGACCAATCGTACCATATATGGATGTGACCGCAATCATTTTTGATGACCTCGATATTTCCCCTTTTGTTTACATGAGAATGTCACCAACATTTTAGCCGGCATGATGTCACAATAAACAGCAGGGTTTCCTGAGAATAAGAAGATTTGGGCATTGCTCAGACATTGCACATTTTTGTTAGCGCTCCATTTTTCTTTTTTGTTTTGGTTGTGTGGTTTTATTTTATACATGTTCCACAATTCCAATGTATAAATATTCTTATATCTATTCGTATACATCTCTTTGAAAGGGTGTTCTTGCATTATGATGCTAATATATTACCATTATATCAGTGGCATTAAATTACAATATTATTCTTTATCGCAATTATTTCTGGGACAATATATCGTCCAACGAAGGGAGTTTTCGTGACAGTCCTACTTGCAGGTACAAATCCCACACAGCAGGAACAGCAAGATTATGAGACCTTAATGTGTTGTGCATGGGGCATGACGACAGGTCTGCTGAGTTTTGCTCTGAAGAGGATGGACAGGACAACAGCGGGGGATAAAAACAGCGAAGCATTTACCTTTATCCCTGGGAGTCCAGGCAGCCCTGGAAGTCCTGGCTCTCCCTACACAGGAAGAGTGTGACATGTTACAGCCAAGCCAAGCTAAGCTGAGTCAAGCCTCATTTGGAGGCTCTTTGGGGTTCTATTAGCTTTACACTTTATTTTCTATTTGTGTTTTCTCTGGCTATCAAGCTAGTTCTGAAAGTGGCCTGCTGTCCGTTCTGTGAGTGTGTGTTGACTGTCATTTGCTTGCGGTAAGCACTAGCAGAAGGTACTGCACATGCAAATTCAAACCAACTCATGCAGCCGTGGCTTGACAGCGTGATTAGTGCTCGTTATAACACTCAACGTTTAACAAAGTGCAGTGGAGTTTTATTTTTATGACTTTATTGGTTTGGGCAGGTGTGAAAAGTTCTTGTTTCAGGAAGGAAAATCTGTCAGAATCTTTGGATTAGAGAGCTGCCGTGGCTTCAAGGACGTTAAGAGTTTGGCGCTGCTGGAAGTCGAGAGTTGGCCTATTTCTCTGCTACCAAGGTCGGGTCATTGTCAAGAACTCCAAACTGCCATTATATGCACGTTTGACTAAGTTATTTGATTCAACTGTGGAAAAATCAAAGGTCAAGTCTCCTGTGGCGTCTGTGAGACTTTCAAAACAAAATGTATGAAAATGTCTGGATAATTTAATGCTCCATTAAGACCATTTTATTTATGGCATATGCAAAGAAATGATTAGCGCCGCACAAGAATGATCAACTCAGGGGATCAGAGAGAGCGCTGTACATTTCCACTGTGGCTAATGAAAGCATTGTAAAACTAAAGAAATAAAAGACTGCTACTAACACCCAATGGTCATATTTAATTGGGAGAAACAACTCAATCTCATGATGGCCATTTTGATGAGAAATACAATTTGTAAGTGTGTCAGCACAAGCAGAACGGCTGTAAACTGAGAGATAAGATAAAGCAGTAAAAAAAAAAAAAAAATTAAAATAGTTAGGACACGAGTGTTGTTTTTGCAGCACAGCAGAAAAAAAACAAAAACATTTGCTAAAAACCCTTCTGTCTGTCTGGAACCAGTTTATCCAAACTAGAAGAATTAAGCACTTGGGATTAAAAAGTATAATTAGATGGAGACCTGGTGCAATCAGGTCAAGGGACAAGTAAAGGCTTTTATTTTGCTGGAACATAGATCCTCTTCTGCTGCATGCTTGTTTTATCAATTATCAGCAACTGTTTCTTTAAGAATATTCTTCTGAAGTGTGTCAAACACTAGAATAAAATACTACTAAATACTAAAAAACGTTGCTTAAACAACAAAAACGTGTGTAGTTGGACTGATGCAAAGCAAAGTAATGGGATTACCTGGTGGTTTGAGACTCTGTCAAGTACAGGTAACAATAAAATGGAGCAAAAAGATCCAAAAGATTTAGTGCATCCGGAGGTGTTAGTGTGATACCTGGGACGCTGCACGGCTCAAAACAAGTTTCAAGCCAAAGTGAATGTTAAATGAGTCGGAGCACTGGGATCAGTGCACCCGCCCATGTACAACCATCCTTACAAAACATTACCAAAACACTACATATTCAACAAAATATGGTTATTCCATATGATTAAAACTGTACTACCATTACTGCTGCATCTATTTATATTAATGTATTTCTACACTGCGTGTCAAAGAGCAATGTGTAGCAAAGCGCAATTATTACCTTCATTCCACTTCGCCCGGACTCTCCAGGTTCACCCTGTAATACATGCACAGAGTTTTAGAAGTAGTTTTATTGGTAAGGGCTATCTTCGCAGCTCGAATTGCAAAAGAACAAATGAAGACAGACGCTTCAAATGCACTTTGAATGGTTAAAAATCCTTTCAGTTACTGTGGAAATATCAATGTCTTACGTCAAGAAAACTAATTTGAGGGTAAAGGTTTTATGTATAATATCAGTACAACATTATCATTATTCAACATATTAACACAGGGAAACATACATTGAACTTTTGACCCACGGAAAACCATTGCTTTGAACATAAGATCTGCAAAAGGTCTCCTTAATGAGTCATAATAAGAAGATATTGAGCTGGGGAACATAGATAGATAGTTCAGTTAGTTAGGTTACTTTATGTAAATATCTAGTAAGAACTAACGTCTTTGTAAGAACTAGTTAGTTTGTGTAGTGCAAATCTTTTAAATTTAGTTGCACATAAATGTCCGAACAGCTGGTGCAAGCAACACTTAATGAGGATCAAGAAACAGACATTGAAGAACCTTTAGCTTCGCTCTCACCTTGATGCCAGCTGCAGAGGAGCCTGCGTCTCCCTAAGAGAAAGAACAACAATTAGAAAGATACAATATGGAAAACCAGAAGTGACATTTACAAGACTGGATAGGGCTTTCTGTCCAGGAACGCACAGCACTGCAGCACAAATGTGAGAGAAGCATATTTTTACTCAACAATGCATAACATCATTTCTAAATTGCTGCATTTACTGAGCTGTCAGAATAGAATGGTGTGAAATCCTATTAGAAAGAGATTGTCTGCTGTTCTAAGCAGTGCTCAGATTGAATGTACCTTCTCACAAAAGTTTGAGACAGCATTTATATAACTACAGTGCTGGGAATCATTTCATTGTTTTCACACTTTACAGAGTGCAGCTGCATACTGGTGATGACATGAAATCTAAAACTGCAAGAAATACATCAGTACAGGAGGTGAGGGGCTTGAAAGATATACTGGACTAATGGCAACCCTTTAAAGTTTGTTTTCATTGCATCTCTTCAGGTAGGGTGTTGAACTAGAGGGAGACGGAGCTTCTCATATCACATTTTTCAAACATCCAGGCCCTTTCCTGGTCACTGTATTACTGCTGCAACGTACAGTAAAAACATACATAAAACAAGAGGCCAATAAGCGCAATTATGGGCGGTTGGTGGGAAAAGGGAGTGGGGAGAAGGAGACTGGGTCTTTAGCTCTGGTGTGGTTTCACTACACATACGTCTTGCGCTCAGAAGTTTGCTGAAGGAATGCCTCTCGCCCTCAGCTTTTTATGGGAGTCATTACGATGCATAGCACACAAGGCATGTTTAATTGCGGCATTTTTTTTTTGCAGACAATAAACTGTGTTACTGTTTACAGCTGGGCTTTGTTGCATACTGAAGTGTGCCTCTATCCATACCTTAAAAGTTATCATTCCAATTTTTATATGTGCACTTTCTTATATATTTTATTAAGGTTACAAATGATCTAATGAACTTTTACAGTTTGCTGTGTAAACAGGCTCCACACATTACATTATCGAAGGTGAATGAAAGGCTTTCACATGATTTTACACGAGGAAGTAAAACGTAAAAAGAAACAACATGGATGTCATGTTGCGATTGAACTAAAAATGATAATAAAACAGGAAACATTACACAGGCCCATTATTCTGACTTTTTTGTTTTTTCGTTGAGTGATTGTTTCAAAAAACAAACATCAAAGTCAGAGCTAGTTTACACCTGTTGCTTTTCTGGCAGGGATAGATATGCAAGAATGCATCACATCTGTACTTAATTGTTACATCTTATACAAACTACAAAAGATCTCACCTTGTTAAGCTCATAATCAAGCTAGGGACTATACGGAAGCGGACTTTCTTTCCCATTATTAATCTCAGCAGGGTGAGAGCATACGGAGCTAATATTATGGAAAATAAAAATTTACAGTGCAGTTTACACAGTTTAAACAAAAAGTCACCATGTGAAAAGAAGCTGCCGAACTGATAAACCACATCGATGTTTTCTGTCATGACGGACCGAACACAAGTGACATCGAGCCCAAGAGCCGAGTCAGAGCTTTCAGACGTTTATTCTATTACAAATGCAGTAATATGAGATGGAAAAAGTGGTGTAGCTGGGAGGTGAGCTGAGGTGTGGCACAGAGTGCTGAAATGTCCCCATTGGGCCAATTACCACGGTGAAGCTACAGCCTGCGATTTACCCAGCGAGCAGAGCAGGATGGAGAGCCGTCACCACAGCTTCATTATAAGCACCCGGAACTGTCGCCGCATATTATTGCCACCTAAAGATAATACTGGCATGAAGATCTCATAATATATTCTTGGTAAACCAGGCCAGTCTCCAGCTGTTTGGCTCGTGAGAACGAACGAGATGGAGAGGATTAATCAGCAAGCAATGAAGTTGTGACAAACGTAACTAATAAATGTCCCCACAGCCCTCAAACATGACTCCTGCTTCATATTATGATCATTAATAAAGACGACCAAATTCAGTGGCCTCATTTGAATATCGACCTCCGTCCCTGAGTTGGAATATATGTGAGGCAGCACAGATTACGATTGGCTCCCAGGGCAGAGGCTCTGCCAACAGTTGAAACACGGCCAGTTCACAAGAGCTTGGACCGGATCTTAGGATTCAAAAATGATACCAACCACTGTGCCAAAACCGGCAGAGCCAAGAGTTCGGCCTGGAAGTTCCCAGGACCAATTCAAGAGTTTACTTGGGTTTATTTTTTTTTAAAAACCCTTAAAGAAATGTTCCTATCTCTGAGGTTTGACTTTTTCAACTAGAAGAGTCACAGTTAATTTCACACCTGGTTACATTCTTAGGCAGAATGCATGAGGTAAATGGTTAGGAAGTAAATCTTTTGACGGCGGAGATGATTTGATTTAAATGAGGCCGCAGACGGACATGCAGAGGCTGTTGTAAACATTTCTCCTCACAGTTGATGATTGTTTATGAAAGCAACAAAGCAGGTACTGTACTTACAGATAACGTATACTATAAAGAGTGGTGGAAAGTTACAGTGCATTTAATCTCTTTACTTCACTACGTTTATGTGATAGCTGTAATAATCATTATATATTATAATATTATTTAAAATATGATGCGTTATTATTAAAAACCTTGTTGTTGAGCCCTTGTTACACCTGGTCTCGGTTGTATGTGTGGCAGTATGACTAAACACCACTTTATTTAGGAATATGCACCAAGTGAGCACATTATAAATGAATATTAAGTTCTAAACTATTACAAAAGGCCCCACGACAAGACAGGGCCACAAAGATTATGTCATAATGCAGGACCTTAGGATCTCTAAAGCTCCCGAATTAACACGTTACGTCTTTGTTCAACCCGGACAAAAACTGAAGTGTAAAAAAAACACCAATTGTTGGTGTTTTCCGGGGGGTTATGTGCCGGACTATTTCTTGGCAATGGCCAGACAACCAGTGGAGACTCCGGGAAGTTACTGGTCCTGGCCAAGAAATAGTTGGGCAAGTAAGCACCCATAAAATGGCAACTTATTGGGTTACTTAACAAGCTTTAGAGGTGCTGCTAGGGTGGATTGTGTTACTTTTGGACGGAAATAACCCAAGGTGTTTTTTTTGTTTCCAGTCTTTATGCTAAGCTAAGCTAACTTGCTGCTCGCTCTAGCTAGTAGCATCAATCTTCTCATCTAACTCCCGGCAAGAAAGCAAATAAGCTCTTTTCTTAAAATGTCGATCGAGACCTTTAAACTATTTCGCAATTAATCAAATAATATGAAACCAATCGACAAAAACTGAACCGGGCTTTCGGGAGTCCAGCAGGCCACAGGTGTACGAGTAGAAAGTAGCTACATAATAAGATAATATAATGCATAATTAGTACTTTTGTATTCAATACTTTAGTACTTTCTTCTGATTATATGTATGCACTTTTAATAAAATCTTGAATGGCTTTTTCTCCTCTAAAGCATAAAACTTCATGGTTTTGTCATGATCCAGAGTAACACATTGTGTCTCAGAATGTGAGGGAAAGAAATGTAAACTTGTGTCTGAGAGTGAGCGTGCATGTCCTGTCATTTAGTCTCTTTCACACTCCGCAGATCCCCCGCCGTCAAAACAATCTCCCTTTGTATCCTGCAAAGCCCGGACCGACTGCTTGCACTGCCGTTTCTCTCCCCTCTGCACTCCCTGAGGTCTCTCTGCTCACCATACCGAGCTTTCACCGCCTCACCTCTCACCCCGTGTTACCACATTTTCCCCGCAGTGCGTGCTGTGTATTGTTAACTTTGGCATCTTCAGCATGGAAGACCAGAGATGATCTCCTCCCCTCCTCCGTCCCCACTACTCTCTGGTTTCCTCTTCCACCAGTGAAACAATAATAGCAGAGATGAGAAACTCATCAAACACAAAACTCTGATGAAAGGAGGCTCAGATCGTGTTGTGACTTCTCCTCCAGCTGATCCTATGTGTGTATATGAGCACATTCACAAGACCTTTTTTCCACTTGCAATGCAAAATCAATCAATCCTTGGCGTATCTGACATACGTTAAACTCATCTATTGCGTTACATCTTGATTGAAAAACAATTATTCCGATCATATGTTGTGAACTATGCTCACTTTTACAAATCTGAGGAGATGAGGTAACCCTATCGATACTAATGGAAAAGATCCTCCTCACTTCCAGGTTTTTACACTACCTTCCTACCGACCGTCTCTCTTTATTGCAAAATACATGAGTATGCTCTTGAAAAGTGAATGGCAGGTGACTGGCTACAGAAGTTTGAATTCCCATGGTACTCAATTCCACTTTTTCTTTTTTACTCCTGCAGCGAAGATTTTTCTTTTTTTTTCCTCGCTTTTACTGCGTTGAGGTAGACCAGATCAAAGCGGTGTTCAAGCTGCAAAGTTTTATCTCCCTCCACTTTCCTTTTTGTTCACTCATTTTCCACAGATGATATCCTGCATCTGTTTCCCTCAAATGGTGTCTTTCTTGGCAGCCGTGCTCGGCAGTCTTAAAAACAGAGTACTCATAAAGTGAGAACTTATCAAAGTTGTTCTTAGCTGAACAGCAATAAATTGGCAGTGACATTTTGAGTACACAGCTTCTACTCTGATGCTGGTCGATCACTTTTATTTTGTTTTTATACCTGATTCAGTATTTCTAACAAAAAGCAGCATCTCCAGTGTATAAAAGAAGCACAGTACTTTGTGTCTGCCGTCTGTTCTTAGCGACTGTGGTATCATTGTTTGGCAACTTTGTGAAGAATTTTTGCAAGCATGAGCTGAATCCACATTTTCACAGACTGGTTTATTCCAATCTATAATTGTTTGTTTTCTGAAATGCTTTAAAACTCATTTGAAGGGTAAAGAGGCCCACATTTTATCATGAGGTCAGCCAATACAAATAAGGCTGTGATCTATTTGCATAAATGCTGCTTTAACTAAAGACTAACAGCAAAGGCAGCGTGACATGTCCTGGATAGGATGCGAAATCTGCCTCTGGACATGATGTCAATGTACTTGCAAAGAAAAGAAAAAGAACCTTTCCCGAAAACAAAAGTTTTTTGGATGGAAACATGCATCTATTACTTAAGCTTTGAACACTCCTCTCTGCTTTTTGTTGTAAATGGATCCCAACTTGACAAGCTGTCTTGATGATAAATGGTCCCAAATTGAAGCAGGAGCCACCCGACCAGAAAGTGAAGCGTCAGCATAGCATAGCAATTAAGTCCACATTAGGCGCAAAGGACGCATCAAGTGCCAGGATGATTGCTGTTGTGCAGCCTCGACTACAGCTGATGGCTCCTGACCTCCACACATCTCCTCTCAGATGGCTAACATTAACTTCATGTTTTCCAGTCAGACTTTGCGGTTTCCCTGTGCGGGTTCCAACACATAAACAGAAAGAAGGGAAGGTAGTGGCATTACATACCTTCTCTCCTAAATCACCTTTCGGTCCGTCTTCGCCCATATCGCCCTGTAACGAAATCACATTCAGTCTACTGTTCGCAAGAATGTGTCACTGCTGAAATACATGAGCAGCTGAGAATCCAAAACCTGAAGAAAAAGATATTTAACATGATCTCCAGATTGTTTCAACACGCATCACACACAGTAGGACTTTGACAATTGTTCTTATTCTGTGATTGACTGCCGTGTAAAACAGCGTAATGGATGCTTGGAGACAAGGCCAAGAATATCGTAGCACAAACCAAGTACCATTACTGTACAAGTTAAATTCACTTTGGTCACTAAGTCATCACACATGGTTCAAATAGGATTTCAGGTGACGTAATAGGCTGCACTCTGTGGGGCATTAAACTCCTGGCATCAACTGTGAAGAACTTCACTTCTAAACTCACAGCTTTTCCATCTAAGCTGTATCTGAAATAGATTCAATGTCAGGACTGCTTTTAGTTTTTGTTTTTATTCTATAGACGGCGACGTTGGTTTGGTCCAGACTGTAATATCCCAACATATTTAATGACTTTTCCTCCAGCACCAACATGAGGTTGACGTGGTCTCAACAATTACCTGATGTATTGCCATGAAATGTGATGCGTTCATTGATGAATCGCTTCATGTTGTTGATCCTTTAACTCTTCCTGTAGCACCATCGTCAGGTAAACATTTCTCCATCTCAATTACAAATTCCAGTCAGGCCATCAGCCTCAGCTGTACATTGGTTTAGTGCCAATTAGCTCCACCAAGGAGGTAATGTTTTTGGGTAGTTAGCTAGTATTACTGTGCTTACACGCTAAACTAAGATGGTGAACATGGTACGTTTTTGTATGCTGACGCCTCACAGCGTCGTTGTCTTGTTGTTACATTACTCATCATTGCACTGATATAAATCCAGCTGATTTTATACAAACAACGTTATGGCTTTATATGCTCCTAATTTGAAGGTGAGCAAATCCAAAGATAAAAGAAAAAAGGGTTGTGTCCTTGTGGAGGACATTAACTTCATGATGTCAGAATTTCAAGAAAAAGAGCCTCCTGTAATAAGCTTCTCAAACGATCACTTTTTATCTGTTAAAGGCTGGCACTGCTTTCTTGAATTTGCCTTCTGGCTCTTAAGTTAGCAACCAAAGCCAAAAACAACAATTCATGTTAACATGTTTGGCTCCTCTCAAAATAAAAGCTCATTGTACTTTGGGGTGATTTTAAGTGCTGTCTTTGGCAGTCTTCTGAGGGTGTTTTATTTTTCACAAATCCACATGGTTTTACATTAGGTAAATGATAGCCTAATTGATTGTGAATCATACAAAGGTTAGCCAAGAATTTCAAATCAAAGGTCGTCTCCTTGTGGAGAATATTAAAAAAGGAACTTACTGTAACAGGCACAATGCTTGACATCAAGAGTTCATTAATTTAGATGCATTGCCAGTTTTCCATCTACCAATCCATCGGTTAGAAGTTAAAATGTCTAGTAGCAGAATAGAGTCGGAATAAAAAAACTTGCTTTCCTGAATTTGCCTGCTGACTCTTCACAGTTTATGTTAATAGATCTTCCTCCTCTTGAAATAAAAAACATATTTTGTATTTTAAAGCTCCAAAGTTTCTATAACTGTACACTGAGACGTTATATTATATATTATATATATATTATTATCACCATGATACTGTGAGCGGTAGAAGCTATCTCGCTATGTTAATGAAAGTGAAACATCCTTTGTGTATCCACCCTGTGATTCTGATCCACTCAAGAATATAAGGGTATAATTATATACAAGAATATAAGATATGAGCCATGTTACATTCTTCCACCAAGTCAAACCAAAGCTGGTCACTAGTGTTTCCTTAATCCTGCTGACAGACAGACAAACCAAGCCGAAAACATTACCTCCTTGGCAGAGGTTATAAAAATATAGCTCTACAAGGATGCATGAAAACGAGGATTTTTGTCTGATTTAAAACAAGAAAACTGAAAAGGAGTGCCTGAAGGTCAGTTTTGTGTTGGAGGAAGAACCCTGAGTCATCTTCTCCCTCCCCGTCCTGTCTCACTCCCGACTCGCTCAGTGTTCACACCTCCCACCCGCTGCTGCCCAACAACAGCGGATAAGAGCACCATTAGAATTAGGGAATGGAGAGGATAAGGCTGCTTTTCCTCACTGAGGCTATTGTGTGGGTTGAGTATTTTGGTCTCCTCTGAGGCCTGGAGTTAGAGAAATTGCGTCTAATTTTGTGACTCACTGAGTCACTGACTCACTGATGGCCAAAGCTCAGAAGGGTGTCACCTTCCGCTGCCGTCATGTCGGCTGTTCTAACACATGCTGGGAGATCAAGAGTGATGCTAACAATAATGTTCGCTGATCTGAATTAGCTCTTTACCTTTTCACCTTGCTCTCCCATTTCACCCTGTCGGGAAAGAAAGCAGAGTGTTAAACACAGAGAAGCTCAGAGGGAGTTGGGTTTAGTTGGGGAAGTATTGCAGCCACTAAGGGTCAGATAGTATCTGGGGTTAAATTCATGTTAGATTATGGAAATTATCTTGTGTTATGGCTGCTTTTTCCCCAGACAGACCCTCAAGTATCGGCTTTGTAAAGTATTTTAAAACTTGCACAGTCATTACTGAAAGTTGTCAATATTAACAGGCCAGCATCCTACTTACAATAATATTTCACCACAAGTTATATCTGCTATAGAGGTAACATGTTCTTATTCATATACTGGCAAATAGAGATCATGCAAACATGAGATCCAACAAAGATGGATGAAAAGGTGTGTTTTATAAAGAAGAAGGAAAAACAATGCGTAACAAAAACAACAAAAAAAGAGGAAAAACAAATCAAAAGAGAAGGTTTTTTTTTGATGGGAAAGGAAGAAAAAGTGTAAATGACTTCAAAAGTTGATCGCCATGAATTTACAAAAAGGAGAGCACACAGAACATGTGCAGCAGACCTTGGCTCCGGGGACTCCGTCCAATCCTGGGATGCCAACATCCCCCTATGGACAGCATAACATACACACAGTGGCTGTATTCAGTGTGCTGGTTCAGCAGCGTGACCTCTAACCAAAGGTCAGGAGATACAAAAGTAGAGACAACCTCGAACCTGAGCAGAGGTTAAGTTTGTGTCGTCACTGCACAGGTGTTATGCATTTGCAGGATAGTTGATAACATAGCAGTAGATAGATAATGTGTTTTACTATATTGCAAGGAATGGCCTTTCCACATGTTACTGTACAACTACAACTGAACAAAAAATGTTTTAAAGTAAAAAATATGGAAGCCGCAAACCTAAATCTGAAGTTAGAGCAGATAAACAGCCTGATTTAAAGCTTAATCATCTCTGGTTTGGTTCTGAATATGAGCAAGACAAGAAAGCCGAGTCCATGTGATGAATGCCAGTTTCACTGTTGGAGCGAGTCTGAATCACGGTTCTCCGCAGCTGTCACTGAGAAACCAGCCTCAGCCGCCTGCTGCCAAAAACAATTAACCTGCTGACCTTTGCAAACCTACCCCATCATTAGCCTTTTAGAAGAGTAGCAGATATGCCTCAACCCACAGAGACCTTTAACTGGATGACACGGATTCATTTATTTTATTTAACCTTTTTTAACCAGGAGAGTCCCGTTGAGGAAGCAAAAATGGGTTATTGAACATTCTTTTTTTTCACTATTTTATTTCTTTCCCAGTTTCTTTCTGTTTGTATCTTCCCACAATGCTTTGTTTTGACGGGGCATTGTGGGAATATCGGTGTGTAAGTCATACACTATGTGTATGGGGAGTGTCCCCTCAGCTACCCACTGGTGGGGGAACTGTTCATCATGTATCATCCATCAGAAAAAACTCTAAATTGGGGCTGATAAGGTTTGCATTAGTAATCTTCCCTTTTTAGTGGATATCTATGTCGGATCAATATGATGTCTGCCAGTCAACCTGCCACAGCTGGCAGAGCAGCCTTTACTGCTTTAGACTTCAACTTTCTGCATGAGTGACAGTTACACACCGTAACAGATTCTCTTTTAGAAATGCATTGCACAGCATTGGAGTTTTATTTCATGCTGGAAAACTCCACTCCTTACACAAGTATGGAATTAGGCTTCTCCAGAGTCAGTATAGCTTCCACTCTGGTTCCTATTACAGACATGCGTGCCACAGCGCTCATATCTTTCAAATGCATGCTTGAGATGAGAAAGATGGCGCCTCTCAAATCCTCTCCCCGTTCATTCTCGTCACTCATACCGTTTGTGCTGGAATAAATATGCTTTTCCATTTTCCCCATTGTGAAACACCTGCACTGTGTCTTCTTTACTTGGTTTGAGAATGAAAGGCCAAAATGAGCTGAGAGTGTGAGCAGATTCACAGGCAGCTCCAAACGGCACTTTGTGGTTAAGACTTGAGGATGCAGCCCAGGGGATTTCTCTCAAATAGGATAGCGGTTTGAAATTGTCAGAATGCATAGCAGAACTTTTCTAATATAAAAAGTGCAACACATGGCCAAAAAGACTAATGAAAACTCTAAGTATGTTAAAGTGAGTCTTTTGAAGATAAAATACTTTCAGGTGTTGGACTGAAGTTAGCTTTCTGAAGTTTTTTTATGTGTGGTATTTCGTGAGGGAGGGTTATACCATGCTCAGGCTCAATTTAGAGAGGCTGCTCAGTTTAACTGCAACTTTTGCATTATGAATTTGCTACAAATGAAAAACATCCATCTGAAACCTTTTTTTAATAAAAAAGTGAAAGTGAAAGTGCTGTTTACATTCCTCCTGAGGCACATTTTAAAATGCACTACAGGAAAGCACTACTGCTTTTTGTTTTGTCATGTTTTTCTTGTGTCGTGGAAATTGACTACAACTGCATCTTGTTGTGAAACAATGAATGACAATGAAAGATCTTTGAATCCTTGACATGACATCTTTCTCTATTCTAAAAACAAGTTGTAAACAATGTTTCACTTTTTCCCTGAAGAATCCAATTTTACAACTGAAAGAGATTAAGTGATTTGTTGATAGAGAATACTTTGCAGCATCTCTTATTTTCCTTGATATAAACTAGTCTAATATAGAAATGTGTTCTTAGATAATCAACTGTGTTGTTTGCATGTCTCTTTAAATGAGAAACCTCACCTTCAGTCCATCAACACCTGGGTTGCCAGGAGGCCCGAGTGAACCCTGAGAAATAAACAAATACTTTAGGTGTTTCATCACATTTAACAATCACACTGAAAAAAAATAAAAATGCAGTTATCATAAGTTAAAATATAAACAAGACAATGTACTTTGTCTTTCTACTTCTCAATGCCTAAACATCTTCGCGTGGACCCAACACCCCAGAGAAAGATAGCAGAAAGTCTAATACTGTTAAAAATAGTCATAATCAAAAGTATAGCGCACGACCAGTGTCTGCTGATTTTACAAAACCAGGCCAGAATAAATATTGCATGTCATATTTTAAGATCTGCTAAGTTATGGACGATACGGGCAGAGACTAAGACTAACTGTGCTGAGAGAGGGGAGAAAGTAAAAAATGTATAAAAGGCTTAATATATCCTGTAGCTCTTATGTTTGCATGTACTCCTTTAACTCACTTAAAGTCTACGATTTAGACTCCGAGTTGCTCCGAGCTGTTTTAATGAACTCCCACTCTCTTGTGGTTTGCTTATGTTGGCTATCTGTGCTTCTTCGGAACAAAAATGACTTATTGTTACTACGGTCACATTTATAGATGGATCAGAGATGACTGAAACAATGGTACACTGACTTGAAATAATGAAAATATATTTGTATTACTTCGTATGTTTCCAAAATATAACTTGGGATGAAGGAGAAAGGATCACATTATGTTATTATTACATATATTGTATAAGTTCAAATATACATGATTCCATTTGTTACTTTTTAAATCACTTTTTATCACGGTCGGTTGCTGATCTTAATTATTGACATTTTTATTCCTACGTCTAAATGATTTTCAGGAATATAACTTCAGTAAAAGTAATAATATCAAAGTGTAGAAAAAGTCTGTTACAGTAAACGTCTTGCATTTAAAACTTTACTTAAGTAAAAGGTACAAATCAAAATATACTTCAAGTACAAAGTAAAACACTTTAATGTTAATGATGCAGATATTAAAGAAAGAGCTTTTTCTTTTACTATATACTGCCTATATTTGCCCGTGAGGAAATGGAAATAATCAAAATTGCAGTGAAGTACAGTACTTGAGTAAATGTACTTAGTTACTGTTTAATTATGTCTAATATTGTATCTTTACACTATCCACATAGTGTTTGTGGCGACAACTTCCACGCACGGTGCAGCACATTGTGCTTCCACCTGAAATGAAATGTTCTATATACAGTTTTGCTTGATTTTTATTATGTAGTGACAACAAATCAATCATCAAGGTGATGAAACTTGAATAACTGTTGACGTGGCCCCTCTGCTAAACACGGCACTACACCAGCAGCAGATCTAATGGAGGAGCCTCGGGGCCTGGCTTATGAGTCATTACCACGGCGGTGTGTCATCATTGACCCCTCCACACACCCCTCCTATGCCGACGGGAGGCCTTGCCGACAGATGACAGCGCAGACAGGAAGTGTCTGATTGGGTTACACTGAACAAACACTGGCAGCTACCTGATGGCTGGATATGGCTTACATCTGTTCCCCACATCAGCGCCGCCAGAGACCCGCGGCCTGCATCGCAGCATTTAGCTGCAGGTCCCCTGTTCAGTCTCTCTCCACATGTTGTTCGAGCTTTAACTTTCCTCTCGTCTGTTTACTTGCCCTGATTGTGGTCCTGTATCACTAATCTCCGAGTGTATTCAACACCCAGCATGTCTTTTCATACTATCAAATCCCACACATTATTGTGCTGCTGGAGAAATTCTCTTTTGGTTTACATTAGAATTAGAATTTAAAGTTGCAATAGATAACATTTTTGCTTTAACTTATGATAATGAAGTAAATGTTGATTGCACAATGTAGTGGCTGTAAATCACAATCTCCCTTTCACAATAAAAGCCCCAGACATATACACTACATTACTGCACTGGGGGGGGGGGGGGGGGGGCAGAGAAAGCACCTATTCAGTGTGAAATGTATTTGTGGAGTCAGTCAGTATAACTAAGTCAGAGAATCTCATTTAATTTCATTTGAAAGAAAAATAAGAAATGTCAATGGAACAAGAAATTATTATCTGGACTCACCTTTTGCCCTTGTGGCCCCTCAGGTCCCTAGAAATGAGAAGAGAGACAAAGAGAGAGAGAGAGAGAGCGAGAGAGAGACAGAGAGAGAGAACAAAAAAATTGTCAGATGAAATAATGTGATTTCCACAGCACGGCAGAGAGACTGGCGAGGCTTCTGGTGGATTTCATACAGTGAGCTCACACCCTTCAGGCAGAACCAGATCACAATCAATCCCTTGTTTTATTCTTCTTTTTCATTGAGCTTCACCATAAACATTAATCTCTAATGAGACCATGAATAACGAAAGCTTTTATGGTTTTATCTTTTATGTAAATCTCTTACTTTATTAGTTTTAGCGACTGTAAAAACTTGTGTGGCTGTTCCACATTGTACAGTCCAACACAAAGAGGTTCATTACCTAAATGGGCTAATAGTTGGAAAGCCTTACCAAGCCAATAAGTTAAACAGGACAAAAAAGGCACCACATCTCCAACAGATTTAATAAGGTAATAGATGTGTCTGGGAGGACAACCAGCTGTTTATCACAGTGAAACCAGAGACCACGTTGGACCCTCAACCTCCACCAGAACCTGCCTGCAGGACTGATTAACGACTACAAGGAGAAACCAAGCTGAACGTTGGTTTCTTCCACGTTGGCTTCACTATTACTGTACCCACAGCAGTTCATCAACACCTTTACGCTTGGCTGCAAAGACGCCTCCTGTTGGCCCACACTTTTCTCACCATTGACAGCAAATGGTGCTATTTGGCTCATCAGTCTCACTTGAGTCAAGGCCAGGCAGATCTTATACCCCACAAGCTCTCCATAACAACAGTTTTCCTCACTTTATTCATGTTGATGCAGTATAATTGGCAAAGAAGATTTGATCCCCTGATGGGTGTAAAAGGTTTGTGTGCCCGTATTCAAAAATAGCCAACAAGGACACATTCAGGTCGAGAAATTTGACTGTCAGTGCAAATTTATGTGAAGAAGAAGTGTAGGTTGGTGGTGGCCAGCATGTGCCTTGTGGCCAAAGTACCAACTGATGCTTGGCTTAGCTAAAAGGACCCCAATAATGGCCAATTTTCTGAGAATTAACCGTTTGTTCGATCTTTCCATATCTCATTGGTTTTTTGTTGATGAAACAAGGTGATCACCAAGTAACTGAGGCTCATTTTTACAAAACTAGCCTGTTAAAATCCCTGCAGCAAGAAGTTCTCACATTTACAGAAACGGGCCTCACAGTTGCAGCTCCTTTATAGTGCATTCCATCTGCACTTATAACAAAAACCTCAATGAACAACTTTCATTATCCCAGCCGACCAAGAAGGTTTTCCTCCCGCTTGCCTTTAAAAGCCTTTGTTGGCTATCCTCAGTTGGGTTTGGTAAACATCTTTATGACCCACTAGGTATGTGAGAGCATGTGCCACTCGCCTGAGCGCTAATTAGCTTGGCTACATCTGAGAGCACTCAGCAGCTACTGGGTGAAAAGAAGATTTTTCACAAAGTCAAGGGCTCTTGAGGAAGTCTTGGTCCTGGCTCTTTTGTTCTCAACTTTGGGCCCCGTCATTGCTAGAAAATTTAAATGGCGAATAATCCAAACATTTTCATTAGAAATGATCATTCTGTATTCATCATGATAGCCAATGCTCAGCATAGTGCACCTTAGCTGCCTCATTTAACAGTCATAAAAGAAAAGAATGCACAAATGTGAAAAATCAACAGGACGCCTATTGAAGTGGAGCATCCGAGCACAAATACAAAGCGCTGAATGTTTGGTGCTTTCATTCATGACTCGGATATGACAAACAATGAAGCAATTGGCAGGTCAATTCCCACACTCAGTCTGCAGTTGAACCCTCAGCCACTTGAAGAACTTCCGCGGTGTGCATTTCTCGCTCAGCATTCACAGGGAGAATATTTCGGCTGATCAAAGAGCAGTAAAGCTTCATGTTGGAGCTTTGAAAGTGCAGTTAAGAGCTTCTGTTTTAAGTCGGTTTCACTTTTAACATATTTGAAAAAGCTTTGCCAACATTATGCTGCTATTTACATTAAATTAAGGTACTTTCAGATTGTTTGACAACCCGGGTCTTATTGTATTAAGTTTGACCAATGTAGCTATAGGTTAGCATAACACTGTGCTCACCACCATCACTGCAGAAGTTGTGTTCTTTATTTAAACTGTCTACAAGGCTTTTCATTTTGTAAGAGCTTTCAATCACACTAGCTTTACTGCTACAACTACTGGAAACAAAACTGCAGCGAGCAGGAATATAGCAGGTAGCAGACCACGCAATCAAAGCCGTGGAGCGTGAGCCTCATTCATCCTCCACAACAGTGTTGACTACAGTGTTGTTATATAGGCGGGCAAATATTTCTGGAACACTGATGGGTTTAACGACAATCAGTTTATATTTTGTATAATTAATTACACACATTGCACATTTTGTGTTTGTTTTTAAAAATATAGTTTTGGCAAAATATTTTAAAAGTCCAGTGTCTTTAGGCAGAAAACTACACATATTAATGCAGCTTCATTAGAATTTACTAGAATTACATACTTGGCCATATGGGGAAGGCTTTGTCACAATATATCAAAACAAAGGGAGGGAAAATTCTTCTTTTTTTTTTTTTTTTTTACAGATTGGTGGTTCGTAAAACGGGTTGTTCTGGCGGGCCTTTTAGGGGAATTGCAACATATTTTGATCAAAATACTTTCTCAAGGACCATATACAAAAATGATCATCTAATATCTCAAATAATGCTGCATATGATTCAATATTTTTTTGATTAATCTTTGGTCAATTACGTTGTCATAAAAAACCCAAAGATACAACAGAGAGAAGCAGATTATCCTCACATTGGAGGAACTGACAGCAGACGAAAAGCTAATAGCTAAAACTATGACAATAAGTACCAGGTTGTAAAAAGAAAAAACTATTTTTGGAACGTTTGTTCCACAGAAAAAATCTTTTTGTCTATTGATTTCAACTTTTGTCCGAAGACATTTACTCACATCTTTACTCCTCGTGTCTGGCTACACATTCAAAAGGAAACTCAAGGACAGCAAAATACTATAGGTATGTCCTGGTTATACAGGCATATCAAGTAAATTACATCCCTACTTGCATGCCTATTGTGCGTTTAAGCAAATGAAATTAGTCACTGGTGCATTGTGGGTAGTTATAAAATTAAAATAATTTAAAGGGGAGCAGCAAAGTTATGAAACAAAATTAGAAATAAGACACAAAAGCAGAGTTTTTTTCAGTTATAGATGGAACAACGTATGCATCACTGGTTTTCTATTTAGTCTTTTTGCAGTAAAATGACCAAATGAAAACTGTGTGCAAGGCTGCAAGCCACCTTTAGAGAGCTGAAGACCCTCTTAATTTACCCCAGAGAGCACTGATGGTTTTGAATTGAGGCCTGAAAATATTTCCTTTTTCTTCTTCCCACCTCCCCCCTCCCTCCTTGTTGCTCCACAAGAGCTTAATCCTTCTAACCAGCACCATATGTCTTGGAAAGCTGCTGGAAAACTCTGGACTCTACTTTTGCCTATTTAACAACAGCATCTACATCAAAAAGGCTGAGCCGTGTCAAGTGGGCGCTAGCTCCGAGAGCAACGTAAAAGAAGCAAAGGTTGGTTATGGACCGACCTCTGGATCCCATCCTTGAGTTGATTGTGCAGATCGAAAAGTGCCGAACAAAGATGATCCTTTCAGCTTGCTGCACAAACTGGAGCCTATCGTTCTAGTTGCTTGTGCACATCCAATTCATATTGATCTTCAAAGGACAATCAAGGGTGTGGGCTGGAGTTTTATTTCTGGATGGAGAATTAGTTTTTATTCTCTCTCCAGAAGTTCAACAGCCCAAATGATCATTTACAGAAACATTTCTCTCTAATTCTCTCCATTATCTTATCTTTGGTTCTCTGTTTTTTCCCCTCCAAAGAGTAGCAAACAAACTGCAGTCGGCTGGAAACGAAAACTCTGAAACTCCTCTGTGTTTGAGCGGCCATGTCACATCTTCTTATAACCTGTGGGACGTGCTCATCTCACACTGCATTACGGGGGGGGGATTGATTTCTAAATGATGACATTATTCCTTGTTAAAAGTACATTAGTGTCATGCTGTGAAATAGTATGCCTTATTTCAGGAATTACAGTGAGCAGCGCATATTTTTTATTCAAAGCTCTGCGGAAGGCCTCATTTTGAATGAGATTCACGATTCATCTTATGGAAAAACACTCCAGCTGCTGTCATGAGCGGTTGTATAAGCACTGGAGACTTATGGCAGCAAACCTGGGACCACTGGGAAATTTATTGCAAATTTTACCATCATGACACTATGTATTTCAAAACAAAACTGTGCTGCTTACACAGCAATGAGGGATAATGGGTAAAATGTATAATTAAAGCCAACTAAAGCTGAAAACTTCAGCAGCATAAAAGCAGAGAGTTGGTAAAGAGTAAAGAGCGTGTTAAGTGAGCTATAAATGATTAGCAATTTTAGCTTTGAACGCCTCTTACTCTCTAATTAATGTGTCTCCCTCGCCACTTACAGTAATCCTTTATTTTCTCTGTCCATTTCTTTCCAATCCACCAACTTTTTCCACACCATGGAAAGGGTCAGAGATGGAATCAGAGATGAAAGCGCTTGATGGCACCTCCTCTGTCAGCTTCACTTATTCTCCCCTGCACTCCTGAAAACTGACATCACAAAGTGTTTTTGCATGTCACGTTTTCCGTCTTTGCTTTCTCTGGAATTCGGCTTGACCTATTCCATGTAGCTTTTATGAGGAAACTTTAATCAACTGCTTTATTTGCTGAACACCACAAGTGGTATCCAGTTGCTGTTAAATGGAACAGCTTTTCCCTACTGTATGAGAAGTGTTTGTGAGAGAAAACAAACATTTTGAAAGGGTATCAAATGTGTCATTAATATTCACCATAAACCACCTTATTAATATATCTCCAATTAAATCCACATTCAAAAAATATCCTGTGCCATGATTTCTTTGTTGAAAACACAAGATTAAAATGAATAAACTCCGTTAAACAGCAACATTTAAATAGATGTAGTGTTTTTCTTTTTATAACGTCACAGTTGGACAGGTCCAGCTAAAAGAAATAACATTAAAAATATATATATATATTTTTACCAATTTCTCAGTGTAAGAAAGGTCATTCAGCTAATACCACAGCAGGACATACAGTATATATTTAAATAAAAAAGTCAAAGAATTATTCAGCAACTAAACAAAACAACCTGCTTGCAGATGGCATGAGCCATTTGGGAAAGTTTTGATATCTTTGGAGTCTTTGAGCATTCAAAGTTGAACACAGAGGATATTTATGATGACCAAAAAGGAAAAGTCTGATACCATCCTCATGTCTGTATGATAAATATGAAGCTACCTCTAACAGGCCGTTAGCTTAGCTTAGCATAACGACTGAAAACAGAGGGAAACAGCTAGCCTGGCTCAGTGCAAAGATCAGTGCTTACCAGCACCTCTACAGCTCACCAACTAACATTTCATATCTCTTTTGTTTCATTGGGACAAAAACTAAAGCGTAAAAACAAAACAGAAAGAGAAAGTTTGCTCTTACCATGATTCCTGTTTCTCCAGGATGCCCTGGATCCCCCTACAAATACAAAAAATAGCCAGTTAATGGAAGAGCAGTTGGCCAAGTCTGCTTTAAAAATTTGAGAACACGCATGGAGTTTTAAAATGATCATAAACAGTATTCTGAGTAAAACGAGTCGAACATTCTGGTAAAAAATAAAAAACGCAGCATTTTGCACATAATGATTGAATTTCTCAATTTTAACAGCCGCTTTTGGCGCACAGGGGCCAGGTTGCCAAGTAGAGCTCAGCATGGTTCTGCTCTTATACCAAGTTGGCTGGGAGGTATTCCATCACGCTGTGGCACCTGTATGCTTCACTGTCTCTGTCCAACAAGCTTGCTCTAGTCTCGGCGTTCGCTTCAGGCCTGGCTGGATGTTCCTGCAGTTCTCGAGGTGAGAGACATATGCTATGGCCAGATGTCTATGCCAAAGCCATGCTTAAACATTATTCCTTTTTGCCTCTTTGTGACAGTTACAGAGCGGTTTTTGCCACCCTCCTTCTGAAGATTCATAGCAGGGAAATAAATCATGGGAGAAGTAAAAGCACCACAGCATGAGAAGTTTAATTTCTTGGAAAACCTCAACAACTATTGCAACTGCAACTGGAAGAACTGAAAACAATAATCATCAAAAACTTGGAAAGAAGCAGATAAACAACACTTAATATTTTTGCACTCCTACTGTGAACTCTCCCAAAACAATACAGATCAGCTGGAGCCCTCGGAAGGTTTTATGGCTTAACATAATTGACAGGCCTTTTCTGTTTATTCTTTCTCTCACAGGCAGAGTTCACATAAATTAATGTGATGCCAGTGACAGGTCTAAAGGCATGGAAAATGTTACTTTATAATGAAAAACAACCAAGTAAACGTAAATCCATAGTGAGTGAAGCATTCTCTTGGGAGCATGTTCATGTTTAGCTAAAGACATTATGGCAATGAACTGCAATGTAGTTGGTCTTGTCTTCATTAGAACAGTTTTCATTGGGATAAACCCTCCCGGCACTGGATCAAAGTCAAATTGAATATGAGTACATAAAGAGCTAAACTTCTTTTACTCTTTATGGAAAAAACGCAGCATTTTTAAGATGGGAAATCCACAAAATGTTAATCATTCAATGCCATTTAAATACCACACTGACAACATATCTTTGTTCAGTTTACAATTCCCTGAGTCTTCACTAGCTAGAGGACATAAAATCTGGTCTGAGCATCCCAGCCGCAAATGGTTCTGTTATCCTGAGAATCGGGTAACTTATTTAAAAAATAGATGTTACCTGTTGTTTTGAAATTTTAAATAGTCAGAAAAAAAAATCATAAAATCCTACTTCTCATGTCTTACCATTGTTAAGACTTTTGAAAGATTGATTTAGGACATTTTTATACTAATTAAGGCTTTATTTTTAGATCAATGAATTCAATGGCTTTTAAGACTTTTTCAGGATCCGAGGGAACGCTGTAATGTTTTGAAAATAAACAAGTTAACATGTTGCCATAATGGTTGCTTCTTACACTAGTTTATTCAGTCAATAGTCCTTGTATGTTACATATGTTGGAAGGATCAATCACTCACTGATAGACCAGGTACACCTCTGGGCCCGTCTTTCCCAGTGTCCCCTGGAGGCCCCCTCGGCCCTGGAGGGCCAGGTGGCCCCGGAGGCCCAGGTGGTCCAGCTTGTCCCTGATCTCCCTGTGTGACAAAAGAACATTTAAACATCAGTACTCTGGGATATTGTTGGATCAGCCGAGACTGGAGCCTTTGCAGTTAAATGATAATGAAGAGAAAGTAGTGGAATGATCTCGTGGGCTGCCCCCATTCATAATATGGAGGAAAGTTTGCATTTTGGGTCTTATGGCTAAAACTAGCTAGTCAAGATGGAGCTCAAATGTATCTGATTTATAGCTGAAACATTAATCCCCTAAAATGCATGCATTTCTAAATGGACTTAATGAGTGGAATATTGGTTGTGCATTAGGCACAGAATGAAAAAAAGTTGCATTTGTAGAGCTACAATAATCTGGGTGAAAATACACTGAGACTGTGTGGTCCACTTTATACTTTATTATAAGAAACTCTCAGAAAATATTCAGCAATCTAACTTGCAGGGAAAGTGCTTCAAGTGGAGCCAGGGCAGTAACTAATTTTGCATAAAAAATACCTTGTTTTCTAAAAAGAAATGTCCATATTTCCCTTTAACAATAACAGAAGGAGTATAAGAGTGGAGTTATGACAGGTCTGTCTGAAGGTTTGCATACAAACTGCAGAATGCCCAGAGAGAAGAGGTTCGGTGAGACTTGGCACGACAGAGAGAAGAATGAGGACACAGCCACTACCTTAATGAGCCGTCGCTTTATAAGCTGCTGGTCAGCGGAAAGAAAGCCATGATTGATCTTAGGGAAGACCATCTGAGCAGGTGTGTGAGGTCAAGAGGTCGTAGGTCAGAGGTGAGAGAAGGTTGAAGGAGGATGAGGTCCCAGAAGAAGAAGGAGGAGGAGGAAGGCAAATGCAAAAAGAAACAAATTTTGTTAGAAAGGCCAGTGTTCATGAACCCCGGTCCAGCGCCTTCACAGATGGGGGGAGAAATCCACACTTTTCCAGCACGGAGGTGGTTTTGCTTCGGAAGTCTGGGATTTTTTTTTTCTTGGAGCCAGGACCCATAATTACCACCTCAGGGGTGCAAGGGCGCCACAGCAGGCTCGCAGTCCCCAGAAAATTGGGAATTTCTCCTCCTCTGTGAAAGCGCTGTCATCATCTTCATTGCGCCTGCTGCTAAGTCAGACCCCGGGAGCTGCACACACTGAAAGCAGTTGAGGTTGATTGTAACCTTGTTCCTTTCAATGCTTGCATTATTCTGCTAGTGTGTGTTGGTATTAAGTAGATGTATCCATCCCTGAAACAATCTTGAATACTGAAGGCCACATTGGTGGATTGGAGGATTTGTGGTGAACCATGGGCATGAGCTTTAAAAAAAACATTTTGCCACTCTGGTTCATCATCGAGTATTCCTCTTGGAGTTCCTTCCACTCATTTTAGCATTAATGGACACGAGCCATACCATGTCTTCTTGTTCCAGTCAGCTACGTTTTACTGGGTTGTAAAAGGCCACCTTTGCTTTCAATGTGGAACCTGGCATGTAGCGTGGAACAGTGAAAGACTGGTAGCTGTAGCGGGGGAAGAGGCTAACGATTGACTGGCTGTGATTAATTAGATGGGTTTTTCCTGTCCATCATCGGGGCTTAGAGAAAAAGCAGCCTAGAGTGATTCATTTACTCCCAGTGTATGCTGCCGAGGGGTCGGACTGAGCAGCTAGGCGGCACCAACACCGACAAACCTTGACAGTCAGGATCTGATTGCTGTGCAAAGCAGCCAGCGTAGGGAGACCAGGCAATCCCTAAAGGGACAAACAGCAGAACATGGCACAACACACGCATGACATTCAAACACTGGGTGAACAACAACAGTTAAAGGAGGAAGAAGATAAGCATCCTACTTCTAAATATTCTTACACATTTTGTGAAATAAGCTTTATGAATACTCTAACATGTATTTGAGGGTTTTTCTTTAGACTAGCTCACGTCAAATGTAACTGTCAAGCAATATGTTTTGAGCACCAGACATTTCAATTCAGACATAAACAAGACCAACATTTTATTTTAAACATTCACCATTTAAACAAGTTTACTCTCCGCCGTGAAACAGCGTGTACAATGGCACTGGGACCATACTGTGCAGAGTGCATGCTACAATGTCTTCGCTAAGTTACCTTCCTGTTTTCTTCCAAATATACAGACAGAACATTTGTTTAGATGATTAGCACAGAACAGACTGAGCTGTAAAAAGACATGCTGGTAAATTGAGGCACTGTATTGTTCGTAGAGTTTTGGGGAACATCAAGAGATTGAGATGACTGGAAATTCAATCAGATGGTTTCCAATTCCCTCGTCAACAACGGTCATGACAGATGTGATCCACTCATTAAAAGTGAGTAGAAGAAGAAAGCATCGGGCCCTCTCCTTGTTAAGAGGAGATGGGGGTTTATAGCTGGATGCTAACTTTAATGTGAATCTAGAAACATTGACATATTGTCATCTAAACATGGTTTACAATGTTCCATTGACTATCATTGTCATTCTTTTTGTCTAAATTTAGACATATTTTTATTTCATTGCAGTTTCTTGCATGCCTGTCAAAGATGGTCTTTGATAGTGACAAGTATTTTACAGCCATAACCCTTTCCCTGAATAGCGCTTGTCCAGTCATAGCTTCGCAACCATAACTCGGCCCGGCAGGCCAAGGTCGTGTTCATGTGGCTGTAATTATAGTGATACTCTGCAGTTAAAGAGTTTGGAGGGTGTTGTCTTTGTTTTAGCCTTTCCAAAACTAAACTTAAAAAATTATTCAAAATTTCACGCAGTAAATCCTCAGGCGGTATCATTGTAAACTACATTATGGGCTGTGCCAAAAGGGAAAGCTTGACGAGTGTAGCAACTAAGTGAACGTTTCAAAGTAAAGGTTTTTAGCTTTAATGCTAAGTCTATAGAAGAACATGTAAAGATTGTAGCACATTAGTTGTACAGTTTTTGCACATCCTCTTGTTTATCTTTATGCTGTAGGTTATGCTTCACCGCAAATAACCAACCTGAATGAAAGTATTTCTCAAAGACTGGCACACTAGCATAAACATGCCCTGTAAGAGATCCATCTTCCTCCACATTCAAGCTTAAGATAAAATCTGGCATATCCAAACATGGCTTTAGTGCCATCCCTCTGGTTTTCCAAAGATAATTCAAAAAGCATGGCTCATTAAGAATATGGCTTTCAAGGCAGGCTGATTTAATTCAGCCCTGCAGCATAACAGAGCCACACTCTTACTTATACTGCAGACAATAGCCATGCTGTGTGCAACTGGGAATGAAGCTCAAATATTTCTCAAGTTATTTACAACCTCAAACATCTTGAGGACAAAGAAGGAGAAGAAGAACTGGATTATGGTCAGGGGGGACAGACTATAGAAAGAGTCCAGGCATGATAATGTGGTGTGGTGCATGCAGGCTAGCACTTATGACTGCTTTCTGGGTTGTTTCCTTTTTCTGCTTTCTGGGTTTTCCTTTTTCTGCTTTTACAATAATTTTGATACATATGCTCGGGGAGACACTGGAGAGAAGTCGACAGCATGATGACAAAAATGATCCGACCAAAACCATAGTTTGATCTTTCTCTGCAGGAGATAAGAGAACGTGGGGGAAAGCTTGACTAGGTGTGGGTTAGTGCTCACCCTGCACTGCCTCTGCGCTGACGTCTATGTGTGAGAATGATAATGACATGGCGGTTGACAGAGAATCCTAACCATTCACAGATCGCTTTGTTTTGCTTTTCTCCTCCAGAACGGATGTTGGTTATTTGGTGAGGAGCTCTATTGCTATGTATTAGCCTGCAGCTAGATGACTGCAACTGTAGTAAACAAAAAGCCAAATATGAGGACAATCAGCAACAGCCGACATAGGACACTGGCCAGAACCAGCATCTCCCGACCACACCAAACACACAAAACATCCAGAGCAATTTTAGGCTAAGACATTCTCTGAATATCTATATGTGGAGTGGATTACCAGTCCTGTGCACAGATGGCTTTAATACATATAGGAGAGGAATAATGCATTCATTCGAAGCCTCAGGTTTGGCATCAATGTGATACATCCAATGTATCTCAAGTGAAATTCATTTTAAGGTTTCTTATTTCATGTGCAAACAGTCGACTGTAAAACACTTCTTGTTCATGACTGGAGAGTAAAATCCTGGAAATTACATAATGACAGTGTCTTTATTTTGGAAGAACATTGCAAATTGGTCAAATCCCACAATGTGAGATATAAAGTCCTGGACGAGTTGGGAAAGATTTTATTGTGGAATCTCAGGAATGTTTCTTCTAGCTGACCTAGCCTGACACCTTTAGCTGGTTACGTAGCACGGAAGCTGGATTCTCGTGATATTACAAGATCATGCGAGAATAAAAATCCATCTTGTCAGGCTTCCAGTCTTTTGACTCATTGCAGAGCAAAGAATGGCCCTAAATGTTTTTCTTGAGGGAAAATACATTTTCACTCTTATCCTGACTGATGATGATAGACAGGTGCTCATCCAATCACCTGCCAATACTTTTTGAAAGTTTCCAATAACGGCTTCGGTGTAACGAACCATCTGGCAAGTCAGGCTATGTAGCAGGTGCCATCCCTCAAAAAGACCACACACACCTTTCTTGGTGACACACAGAGCCAGTAACTCCTGTTAATTACACCCACTGGTGGAGCTTTAATGGTGGCCACACATTTGTTGGTCAAAACTGCCCAATTTATTATTTGTTGCTTGGTTAACCTTTGGCGTTTGGATGTGGCCTTTGACCTTAAGAGTCGACAAATGGCTGACCCTGACATGTGGGGAACAGGCAGAGGAAGTGTGTGAGGACATTCTGTTGGCCATGTGGCAATTCTCACATCGTCTTTGGCCACAGAGGCTGAGGGGCTTTGACTTGAGTTGACCCTAGAAGACATACACACATTGTATGCAAACACAAATAGTCTGTGCTGTAAATTATTCTAAATGTATACCGTTTAGATGTAATGACTGTGGAGGACATAATCTGGACATGCTCTGTTGTTTACATGTACCTCCATATGGGTTTAATAGCCTCTCTGCACACAGTCAAGACTGGGCATGAAATGAGCTTAATTTCCAGCCAGTTGGAGCCAAGGTCAGACAGCACTTGTCCTGTTATGCCTTCATTTATGAAGGAAATCTTTCTAATACTGTTCCACTTCATTTACCTACTAATCTAATGTGCAAAGTCAATACGCCTTTCTGGGGAGGTAATGTGCTTTGCTGGTGACCTCGACTTCATATGTGACTGCGTGTTAATTTGTACCTGTTAGGGGTAAATTATGCTGTAATTGGAAGTTAATGAAATGCTTTCTTGAATTGCACAGTTTATTTATTTACCCTACAAGACAAATAGGGCCTTGCTGGTCCCTGTTACAATTCTGTCAACCACACTGCTGTTTCCAAACCGTTAATCATGTCACTGATAGAGACAGATGACTTTATTTCCTTTGGTTAAAAGGGTACAAATTATAAGCAAAACCCAAGAAATTCTATCCAAACGGTGATAGTTTACTCCAGCCAGAGAGCAAAGATATTTCCTTTCTGCCTGTTTGCAGTGGTTTTGCGTATCATGATTATCCAATACTTTTTATATCATTAAAAATTAACTAAGGATATCACAGAGCTTGAAATGTATTTGTAGAAAGTGTGAAACCACTAAGAGATCCTCAAACTCCGTACACTTGGCGGTCATTTGAGGAGGATGTGTAACATAAGCTGTATCATTTTGAGACCACTAATCAAATTTCGCATGGAAGGTCATTTGTATTGACTTCCAAATCCTAAGAAACAATGTGCTTTGACGTGCCGAACTGGCCTGGAGGAGAACTGACAAAGTTAATTGGCAAACTAATAACGTCTGGTTGGGCGCCAATACAAAATTAGGATCAGATCCACTTGGGATGGCTGGTGTTCTGGTGACAAGACAAACCTATGTGTTGTTGTGTTCTCTTGTTCATGCGCTGCAAACTCTACGTGCTCTCTGCCCTCATGGAAATCAATTTCAGGCATTTAAAGTGACTTTGACTCCATACAATCTACTCTTGATGATGACAGCAGATACAGGGGAAGTGAAAAGTGTGTGTGTATGCATGCGCACATGTGACTCCAGTTAATGCAATCTACTTTAAACAAACCTGTGCGGTCATAGTCTGCTTTTTAAAGAGGGCAAATTTTTTAACCATTATTTGAGAAGAAATGAGGCTGCTTGCTACTAGTTGGAGATAGAGTAATTCATTTCAGGCAAGGAAAAGCACTCACATCATCATCATTTAGAAGCTGCACTTTTATAGAAATGTCAAACTACAGAGCTGGAAATGATTAAAGCTCTGAATACGCCATGTCACGTTGAGGATTGAAATGAATCACGAGTAATTATAGAGACAGAGCTAGTTGGCTTTTGATTATAGCTGAGATTGAGCAGATATCTTCCGCTGATGGGCGAACGCTTGTACTCATGTTTAATTTGAAGACAAGAGGTAAAGAAAAGGTCTCTGCATCTCCAGAAGTATATCACCCCCTTGCACGTTTGCCTGCCGATTCTTGATGTAGAAATAAGCAGTGCTGAAATGCTTGTTGTATTTGGCCAGATGGGAAGAACACTATCCCAGGAATGTCATGCATCTCAAACCTTTTGCCCACAATTCAGCCGGGGGAGACACACAGTCACATTCATCAGATAATCACAAGAAGTCAGAGTAAACCGCATACCCGAGGTCCCTGGTCGCCTTGATCCCCCTGCAGAAGGCAAGAAGAAAAATGCAAATGCCTTGAAATGCAAGGGTCCAACACACACTGAACAGACACAAGTACAGTGTTAATAATAAGCTGAGACTCACACATAATTCAGAACACATTGATAAAGAAAAATAATACAGGAACCCTCAACTATTCATTGTGGTTGAGAGTAAAATCACTTATGATAACATGGACTGACATGAATTGGGTATGAGAGAAAGAGAAAGAAAGACAGCAGCGGTGTGAGGTTTGGTGGGTTTGAGGTGGGAGGGGGAGGCATGGGGGCTGAGTGTGGGCGAACGGCATTGCCAGGCCAGATTTTATGCCCCAGAGATCTTTGGCTTTCTGCCTTCTTTGGGGGATCTCTGTGGACGGAGCACATTCCTGAAGAAGAAAACGCTTGGTTTCGAATCAACCTGCATGGTGAAGACTGTGGGTTTATCACATTAAAGTGAAACCAAACCAAAAGTATACTTTTGTTTGAAACAACTGAAGGAAGACCAAATGTTGGACACTGAATTATAACCATAATCTGTCTAGAATCGGATATCTGAACACCCTTAAACCATTGCATCTGATGCACTCCACTCTCCTGTTGGCCAAGTTACAATTTAGCCACAGCAGTAAAATGAGCCCAACGACTTATCACACGTGGGAATTTTGTCAAACAAACTTCAATCTAAAGCCTGAGTAATTTCAAATAAAACAGCTCTAGGTTTTCATTGGGCAGTCGTTCCAAAAAGCGGATTTAACGGGAAAACAGTTGTGAATGGCCACTCTGATGTGCGCTGTATTCGTCTTGGGAGGGATGAATGCACACAGTTGTTTTTCATTTCATTAAGCTGCAGATGAAGTGGTTCACATGAGAGACATGAACATGCATCTCATCAGCAAGACTGGGGTGTTCACATTTGTCATAACGGCTGCTCGACAATCATCCAAATCTGGTTTTGCAAGCCATGCCTATGGGTTCTACTTCATGCTTTGAGGGGCACCAAATAAGAGATCACACTGTTGATTCATTACGTCGGTCAGCGACAAAGACCACACCCCACATAACCAGAACATCATCTGTCACCAAAGAGTGTGACTTGATGCAGATGACAACAGTGAACTGTGAACTGTGTTTAACTTTAGCTCTGGTTAGCACTCTCACGCTATTTCATTTTATGTCTTGTATTTTACAGCACAATAATCCTTTAAATAAAGTGGGTTACTGTCCAACTTGTTGCTCACTTCATACTAAATATGAGCAAATGCTTAATCTTTTCAGTGAGGGCCTGTAAAGCAGAACACATTTTCCTAAGTAGCATTTTATAAGTGTGCACTTCAAGCCACTTGTTTTCATTAAGAGTGAATAGAAGGACTTCATCAACTTTGGTGTGAATCAAGAGGGTTAGGGTTTTAGTCTATTCAGAGCAGAGCCACGTGCACACATTTGTCCCAAAGTCCTGCAGACTCATAAAGAGACAGTGTGGAGATTTAGCATGCTCCGCTGCTGTTTTATGGAGGAATGCTCAGCGAGGCATTTAAGGGCTCCAGCTCGCGCTCTGGCTTTGAGTTTCTGTGCTGTGGATTTGTGAACGACCTGAGAATTTAAATATTCAGGATGACTTGTATGGGAATTTCTGCGGCAAATGCAAAATGACACTCAATGGACTAAACAAAAGAAAGCAAATAATAATAAGATTTCCCAAAATGACAAACTATTGCTTGAATAAAATATCTGAGTAAATCAACTGCATTCAGATCAAACTAAACATAACATTACTCACCTTTTCACCCTTGGTACCAGGAGGGCCCTATAAAAAGAAAAAGAAAAGGATTGTTCAAAATTTTTTACAACACATAAGAAAATGACAAACTATGGACCGTGTCAGTTATTTGTTATCATTCTGATGCACAATACAATACAGTACAACAACAACAACAACAACTGTAAAACCAGGGTGACAATCATGTGAGCCAATAAACAAACAGAGCTGCTTAACAAGGCTTGAACATCACGAACTTAGAGGGAAAGGTGAAATTAAAAGGTTAACAAATTGAGTTTTGATGAAACTAACATTGTGCACTTTTTGACATCTGTTTCAGTATTTTATTAAAACGCCCTGTCACAGACTGGGAACTGGTACCTTCTGCGTTGTAGACGGTAGGGCTTATACAAACATACAATTAAAACCAAAAACAGGCCCAAATCAAGTCCATGTTTACTTGGAGGATCAAATCCAGCAACCTACAACCAAGTGTTGGCAAGCATATTGTAAAAATGTGCCCTGAACAAGAGGAACACTTCTTTTTTTTCTTTTTTCTTTTTAAACAGCAGATTTTGTGAGGCAGTTTTTGCATCCAACTCATGTCAATCAGCAAGCAGGGGCTCCTGGGTGGGCTCTGTAAAAGGTGTGCATCCATACGCTGTAGCCTTATGAACTTGTGATCAAAAACACTATTTTCAACAATCAAGTTGAAGGATAAAGCCCAGTATTGGGCTCTCTTTCTTCCTCGGAGGTCGTACTTTTGGCTTTGGATTAGTGTCAGCAGAGTGACTAACTGACCACCCGCTTGGCAACAATGTTGGTGAGCCCCAGCTGCAACAGAAAAAGATTGCTGTGCCATGTATACTGATGCTTATCTGTAGGTCACATGAGAAGCTCTCTTTCAAAAGTATTTTGTAGAATGAAAGGTTAATATTTGAGAACAGATCTGAATCTTCTACAATCACTTCTAAGGTTTGGGAAGTTGTGCATCTCTTCCAACGTTTCCATGCCAACTGCCAATAACTGTCGCATACGTCTTCAGGTAAAAAGAACAAGTTGTTCAGCTGTCACTACGGTAATACCTCTGCAGTGGTTACTTGTCCGGGCTAATACCGGTCAAACATGGCTCGCTTCCAAAGAAATCAGACACACAGAGAAAAGTGTGACAACACTAATCCATAGATGGATGACATTAGTGTGTGTTTGGTCCACAGGAACAGCCTCCAACCCAGAATAGCAGGCTGGCAGACACAGACAGGCTTCCACTGCACTGGCACATAAAAGCACTAAAACTGAAATGCCCAGAGGTAGTCCAGCAGTTTTCCTCAGCCAATTTCTACCACAGTGCTCTGGGTGGAAGTGAGTTATAACCTGCTCAGTGCGTTTGGACAATATCTTTTAATGCACAGTTAACTAACCGTAGATTTTTGTTTCTGTATGTTAGTGCATGTTTTCCCAACTGGACCTGCACAAAGCCGCTTTAATACACACACATCTACAGTAAGGAGGTGGTCCTGCTGCTTACTTGTCTGCCCATACAAAGAGCCACAACACACTTGTAAACACAAAATGCGCCATTATGAAAACAATGTTTCCGATTGCGGTTCCCGGGGGGGGGATAATAGAGGCAACATATTGGAATCAAATGTGACTTTTACAATGTTGTAGAGCCATTCCAGAGAGGCTTAATAAGTTTCCAGCATGTTCCTGAAAATGGAAGGCAGATAAACTAAATCAGTGCCTGCTTTTTGTTGTGAAGGAAAATTGCCTTTGGACAATAGAAGGCTATTGACAAGCTGTTCCTGCAAACATATGAATGGCTATAACAAAGAAATACATAAATATACCCACTGCAGCTTTTTGCACACAAGCTTGCTTAACACATTTTATCTGGCACTGAAAAATACAAATAGATGGCACACCAAATTACTGGGCTAAATGACGGCACCAGAAGTTTGTGGAAAAAAGTTAAAACTCTGCTCGACATGATTTAGCATTTGAATAAATTCAGATTGTAGCACGATAAGTACAGCAACAGTGAAACTTCCAATCCATGTTGAACCTCTATGACACGGCAAACAAAAATCATGTCTATATTTTGTTAATGAGGGAATAAATAAGGAAATGGCTCACAGGTGTCAGAATATCAAGCCTCTTCCTCTGGATATCTACTGTAGAAATCCAGCTAAGTCAGAGGAACCTTTTTGATGTTCCCCCACATACTCAAGATAAACTCAACACATTTTGTTCTAAGCTTTTTCTGAGACTTTGAAAACCCTGCTTTAAGGTAACTATGTGAACTTTTGCCTTTATTAGATGTACTGGAAAGGGGGAGAGAGAGGGGACGACATGCAGCAAAGTGCCAAGGACTCAGGTACATGGTCCGCCCGCCCGACCAGGCGAGCTCCCTGGGTGCCGCTATGAGACATTTAAGCTTCATATGACTAGTGATATGTATTACAATTCTATCTTTTTGAAACAGCATATTTTGGTAAACCTATTATGCCTGTTAAACTCTATGGTTGAAACTAAAAGACTTGGTAACTACAATCAGCAGCATTTACGGTTAGAGAAAGCCTGATAGATTACTTCACGAGTGGAATGCTGCTTTGACGCACTTAACAATATCTTGCACAAAAGACTTTGTGTATTTAGCTCTCCATCTGCTCGTGAAGCATGTGGAAGTGATTTTGCTACACAGTCTGCACCTGCTCATTATACGGCCCATCATTTGCACATCACTTGGACGGACAACACCCACTGGAGCTTTTCAACAGCTTTAAGCCAGTACAGTGAGTGTCTTTTATAGAGAGTATTAAACAGCTCTCCTGCAAAGACTATTTCAAAAGGAGCTAACTGTACTACAGTAAAACTGCAGCAGTGTCTATTTGTCAAGCAGCTTCTGCAGCTTTGTGGTTTCAGTCTGCCCTCAGGAAGGTTTCTAATCAGCACCTGTATATGTCTTTCACATCTTTTTACTGCTTCTACTCTGGCTCTTTTTCAAAAGCAACCCTCCAGCAGGCGCTCCCTGGATCAGCAGGCTGCTTCTGTTTGATCAAACTTGCTCACTGTGCGATATGTTGTTGAAGATCTATCGTGCCTTAAATACATCTATATTCAGATTACTCTGGATTTTTGAATGGCCATGTGCATCTCTCAAAAACAGCAAACTAATTACCTCCACCAAGGACGGTATGTTTTCAGTTCGGTTTCTTGGTTTGTTTGTTTGCAGGGTTATGGGAAAACTGCCCTCCCAATTTTCATGAAACTTGGTGGAAGGGTGAAGTATGGGTCAAGGAAGTACCCATGGAAATTAGGATCGGATGCATTACTTTTTCCCTTCTATTTTATAATGTTCTTTAAAGGAATAGTTCGACATTTTGGGAAATACATGCATAAAAACTGAAAATGGGTGCTTTGCTCAGTTTAAAAGGTAACACACTCTGACTTCCTGGAGCCTTCTCATCTGGGTGAGGTTGCTCGGGATCCAGGGGACAGTTACTGCGCCTGCTGAGGAAATAGTCTGGCACTTAACCTCCTGTAAAACCACAAGTTGTTGTTGTACATATTTGGAGAGAGTGGTATTGATCTTCTCGTGGAGTGCTCAGTAAGAAAGGGAATAAACCTATTTCCTAAAATATCTAACTATTCCTTTACATATTTCTATATAGGAGCTAAGCACATTGTTGCTCAAATCATGTGTGCATTTTTAGTTTTTGATTGTCAATTTGGTGTACATTGTTGCGCTGACTTTGGTTTGGCTTATTTGAAGCTCTTGTTCTGCACTTGAATGATTACACGTATTTGAAGCTTATGTACTTGCAAGATTCTCGCTGTTTGGAGTCGTATCCTCATGATTGTTTGCACTTATTGTAAGTCGCTTTGGAGGTGGCATTGTCATGCTTAGAAACTGTAATTGTTTTTTTGTAGGAAATATCAAAAAATATAGACAAATTACAAGTCATTTTCATTTTAGTCATGAAAAGAAAAAATAATGAAAAAATAATGAAGAAATAGTAAAAAAAAAAATGAAAAAATTTGAAGGGATGGGGTTAGTGAGGTGGCATTGTCCTGCTTAGAAACTGTCATTGTTTCTTATGTAGGAAAAACCATAAAATATTGACAAATTGAAAGTCATTTGCATTTTAGTCATGAAAAGAAAAAAATAATGAAAAAATAGTAAAAGAAATAATGAAAGAATAATGAAAAAATAGTAAATAAAATAATGAAAAATAATGAAAAATAATGAAAAATAATGAAAAATAATGAAAAAATAAAAAGGGGTGGAATTAGTGAAGTGTCATTGTCCAGCTTAGAAACTGTCATTGTTTCTTTTGTAGGAAATACCAAAAAATATAGACAAATGGAAAGTCATTTGCATTTTAGTCATGAAAAGAAAAAATAATGAAAAAATAATGAAAGAATAATGAAAAAATAAAGAAAAAATAATGAAAGAAAAAGAAAAAAAAATAATAAAAAAAGAAAAAGGGGTGTAGTTAGTGAAATGGCATTGTCCTGTTTAGAAACGGTCATTGTTTCATTTGTAGGAAATACCAGAAAATATAAACAAATTGAAAGTCATTTGCATTTTAGTCATGAAAAGAAAAAATAATGAAAAAATAATGAAAAAATACTGAAAAAATAATAACAAAATAAAAAGGGGTGGAGTTAGTGAAGTGGCATTGTCCTGCTTAGAAACTGTCATTGTTTCTTTTGTAGGAAATACCATAAAATATAGACAAATTGCAAGTCATTTGCATTTTAGTCATGAAAAGAAAAAATAATGAAAAAATAATGAAAAAATAGTAAATAAAATAATGAAAAATAATGAAAAATAATGAAAGATAATGAAAAATAATGAAAAAATAAAAAGGGGTGGAATTAGTGAAATGGCATTGTCCTGCTTAGAAACTGTCATCATTTCTTTTGTAGGAAAAACCATAAAATATAAACAAATTGAAAGTCATTTGCATTTTAGTCATGAAAAGAAAAAATAATGAAAAAATAATGAAAAAATAATAACAAAATAAAAAGGGGTGGAGTTAGTGAAGTGGCATTGTCCTGCTCAGAAACTGTCATTGTTTCTTTTGTAGGAAATACCATAAAATATAGACAAATTGCAAGTCATTTGCATTTTAGTCATGAAAAGAAAAAATTATGAAAGGATAATGAAAGAATTCAAAGTGATGGGGTGAGTGAAATGGCATTGTCCTGCTTTGAAACTGTCATTGTTTCTTTTGTAGGAAATACCATAAAATATAAACAAATTGAAAGTCATTTGCATTTTAGTCATGGAAAGAAAAAATAATGAAAACATTATGAAAAAATAGTAAATAAAATAATGAAAAATAATGAAAAATAATGAAAAATAAAAAGGGCTGGAATTAGTTAAGTGGCATTGTCCTGCTTAGAAACTGTCATTGTTTCTTTTGTAGGAAATACCAAAAAATATAGACAAATGGAAAGTCATTTGCATTTTAGTCATGAAAAGAAAAAATAATGAAAAAATAATGAAAAAATAATGAAAAAATAATGAAAAAATTATAAATAATGGTAAATAAAATAATGAAAAAATAAAGAAAAAATAATGAAAGAAAAAGAAAAAAAAAGAAAAAAAGAAAAAGGGGTGTAGTTAGTGAAATGGCATTGTCCTGTTTAGAAACTGTCATTGTTTCATTTGTAGGAAATACCAGAAAATATAAACAAATTGAAGGTCATTTGCATTTTAGTCATGAAAAGAAAAAATAATGAAAAAATAGTTAATAAAATAATGAAAAATAATGAAAAATGATTAAAAATAATGAAAGATAATGAAAAATAATGAAAAAATAAAAAGGGGTGGAATTAGTGAAATGGCATTGTCCTGCTTAGAAACTGACATTGTTTCTTTTGTAGGAAATACCATAAAATATAGACAAATTGCAAGTCATTTGCATTTTAGTCATGAAAAGGAAAAATAATGAAAAAATAATGAAAAAATAATGAAAAAATGAGAAAATAATGAAAAAATAATAACAAAATAAAAAGGGGTGGAGTTAGTGAAGTGGCATTGTCCTGCTGAGGAACTGTCATTGTTTCTTTTGTAGGAAATACCATAAAATATACACAAATTGAAAGTCATTTGCATTATAGTTATGAAAAGAAAAAATAATGAAAAAATAATGAAAAAATAATAAATAATAGTAAATAAAATAATGAAAAAATAATAACAAAATAAAAAGGGGTGGAGTTAGTGAAATGGCATTGTCCTGGTTCGAAGCTGTTGTTTCTTTTGTAGGAAATACCATAAAAAATAGACAAATTGCAAGTCATTTGCATTTTAGTCATGAAAAGGAAAAATAATGAAAAAATAATGAAATAATGAGAAAATAATGAAAAAATAATGAAAAAATAACGAAAGAATTCAAAGTGACGGGGTTAGTGAAATCGCACTGTCGTGCTTAGAAACTGTCATCGTTTCTTTTGTAGGAAATACAATAACATATAGACAAATTGCAAGTCATTTGCATTTTAGTCATGAAAAGAAAAAATAATGAAAAAATAATGAAAAAATAATGAAAAAATAATAAATAATAGTAAATAAAATAATGAAAAAATAATGAAAAAATAATGAAAAAACAATGAAAAAATAATAACAAAATAAAAAAGTGGTGGAGTTAGTGAAGTGGTATTATCCTGCTTGGAAACTGTCATTGTTTCTTTTCTAGGAAATAACATAAAATATAAACAAATTGCAAGTCATTTGCATTTTCAGTGAAGTGCATTGTCCAGTTTAGAAACTGTCATTGTTTCTTTTGTAGGAAATACCATAACATATAGACAAATTGAAAGTCATTTGCATTTTAGTCATGAAAAGAAAAAATTATGAAAAAATAATGAAATAATGAACAAATTATGAAAAAATAATGAAAGAATTCAAAGTAATGGGG
>CALSCE010010667.1:6807313-6851729 GCA_943593645.1 Bovichtus variegatus | reverse complement strand
AAGGGATGGGGTTAGTGAGGTGGCATTGTCCTGCTTAGAAACTGTCATCGTTTCTTTTGTAGGAAATGCCATAAAATATAGACAAATTGAGAGTCATTTGCATTATAGTTATGAAAAGAAAAAATAATGAAAAAATAATGAATAAATAAAAAGGGATGGGGTTAGTGAAGTGACATTGTCCTGCTGAGGAACTGTCATTGTTTCTTTTGTAGGAAATACCATAAAATATAGACAAATTGAAAGTCATTTGCATTTTAGTCATGAAAAGAAAAAAATAATGAATAAATAGTAAGAAAAAATAATGAAAAAATAATGAAAAAATAATGAAAAAATAATAAAAAAATAATGAAAAAGTAATGAAAAAATAATGAAGAAATAATGAAAAAATTCAAAGGGATGGGGTTAGTGAGGTGGCATTGTCCTGCTTAGAAACTGTCATTGTGTCTTTTGTAGGAAATACCATAAAATATAGACAAATTACAAGTAATTTGCATTTTAGTCATGAAAAGAAAAAATAATGAAAAAATAATGAAAAAATAATGAAAAAATAATGAAAAAATAATGAAAAATAATGAAAAAATAAAAAGGGGTGGGGTTAGTGAATTGGCATTGTCCTGCTTAGAAACTGTCAGTTTATTTTGTAGGAAATACCATGAAATATAGACAAATTGAAAGTCATTTGTATTTTACTCATGAAAAGAAAAAATAATGAAAAAAATAATTAAAAACATTTAAAGGGACGGGATTAGTGAGGTGGTATTGTCAAGCTTAGAAACTGTCATTGTTTTTTTTGTACGAAATACCAAAAAATATAGACAAAATTCAAGTCAGTTGCATTTGCTAAATCAACTGTAATGTAATGTAAATGTATACAGACATTTTTTCCACTGTTACTGTAGCGGTGGAAACAATTCTTTCACAGAAAAACTCTTTACTTTTCACTGCCTGTAATTGACTTGAAAAATACCAAACATGTCTGTCATATGTGTGGTGATGAACAGAATGCAGTTGCCCCAAACTGTATCCACTTATTGAAAATGACACATATCACGTTGATGGTAAGCCTCACATCTTCTGCAGCTTAACGCTGGGCAAACTTAAGTCAAACTGCATGACATGATTTGTAACAGAACATCCTGTGTGCATGATATTGTCAAGTTTATGGTGGACCACTGGATCAGGATTAAGCTTTTTTCTATCCATATTCATGTCTAAATTCTCATTCGAAGCCAAACCATGACCACTGCCTCCTGCAATGGCCTGAATGAGCTGCTGGTATGAGAAAAAAAGAGGAACCCCCTGCCACCTTTAAAGCAGAGTGGGGGAGAAATATGGAACGGACTGCAGGGAAATATAAAAATGCAAAGGGGAACTGGAGCCAAATCCACAAGCAACATGCACATTGCCATTCAAATCTGACAATGTCAGTTACTTCACTTCATATAACAAGGAGTAAATGATGTTCAATAAAAAGGATCTGGCACGAGGTACATTTCACATGTGGCTCCTGCAATGATTATTGAGACGTGAACATATTGCACAACAAGAGTTTTATGTGTCCTCTGTTGATCTGTCTGCCATTATATGGATGTAGAAGTATCAGAACTTGTCTTTATTTCATCCTTATTTTAACCTTTATTTTAATCCCTACCACCATTTCATTCTGTAGATGCCAAAGATTTTATGCCAAACAAATTATGCACGAGTTTCTAAAAGATCTATATATGAACCTTACAGGTGTGCTGCAGAGTTTTTGACCATCAGTAGCACCACTGAGCAAATGTGTTCACGAGTGGGTCCTTGTTTTGTTTATGTCGTACACATGCACACGAGTACACGGACAATACAATTACCGGACGCCTGTTTCACGCTATTCTACTCCTACTCATGTTAAAGTTGGTGGTGATGACCTGCAAATAAGTATGACAACGTGGAAAAAAACGGTGTCAAACTTTAACGTCAAATTCAAATTTTTAACATCAGGAAGGAATTTTCTTGCTCAACTCATGCAGATTTTATAGTTATAATTTCACCCAAGTATGGAAGGGACTTTGACATCAAATATGAAAGAAAGAAAACTGTAATTATGTTATTAATAAACAAAAATATTTCCAATATTTTCAAAGGCCTGTTATCATTAAAGTGAAATAGTCCAACAGACTATCACACACTAAATATCACATCACTGTGGTCAGCCTTCTTTAATTTACTAAAACATGATGGATGAAAGCTCGACATTGCTCGCCTGACGAGGAGCTGGCCTGCTTCCATAGCCTTAGCCGTTGTTGACATGAGCAAGGAATTTCTCGTGGGTTTGGCTGCAAGCTGCTGCTACAATCTTGTGAAGCAATCTACCTAATCCAACCAGATGCACAGAGTCAGGAACAGAGGATCTCCATGTAACCTCTGTCTGGAATCAGCTGTATTAGTTTTCATCACAGTGACCTGTTAAATGTATCGAGGTCCAGAAAATCAATCCATCAAACGGAGCTCATATCCTCGTTGTAGAACCGGGGCCAACAGGGCTGGCAGCAGTTGCTGTAGCCTAAACTGCCAGCCACATGGATCCAATCATCTCACCCCGGAGCCCTGGCATCTCTGAGAGCGCAGGCCAACAACTACCACTTTTACAACCTCTTCTTTACGGGCTTACGGTTTTCTAACACAGCTACACAATATTAATAAACATGTGTGTACACAGGAAGTTAAGCAAAGCAATTCTCCAGGCACCGAGTGTTGACAGGGAATGAGTAAGTCAAGAGGGGGGCAGGTTAGGAGTGCTGCTCTCCACAAATGTGGGAGGTGGGCCAGAGTAAAGGGTGAAAGGACTAAACCCGGACTTACGCACTTCACACTGTAAAGTGATGCATCATGTTTGCCACACATTGAAACTAAGCCCTGGTCTACAAGTGCACAGGTATGTTTGAAAACGTTTTTCCTTCTTCATTCGCAAAAAGAAATCCCATCCACACAAGCCACTTCAGCCATTGCACAAAATGTTGCATCATTTGTGACCCCTTAAAAAGGAGGAAACAGCGCACACTGACGTTAGAAGCCAAAAACTCCCAGTCTGATCATTGAAAACAGAGTATCTGAAAATCTTCACCCTGGCAGGAGTTTTACAATTATTTTCAGTGAAAATGCTGTGTGGGTGTGGAAGAAAAGCCAAAATGCATAGAAAAATGTATGTTTTTAAAAATATTTGTAAGCCTAAAAGTTTTAGATCACACAGCAGACTGGATTAAGTTCAACCTGGCTCATTTAAAGGAATAATTCAATGTTTTGGGAAATATGCTTGATTCTGGTATCAATCTTCTCAACTAACTCCTAATGATAGTGAACAAAATAGCTGAACTCTCCCTTTAAAGATTACAATCTACCAGCAAAGAAGTGTTTTTAGTAGTGATTATTTTTGCACTATGGAAAGAAGATAATGTAGCATTCCTTCTCGCAATAATATTTCCCATAACCTCTCCACCCATCAAATTGTAAATGTCCCAACTGGATACACAAATATTATCAATTGCACAAAAAGTGGTATGGCAACTACAAAATGGACATTTAGCCATAAAAGCCTGCTGTGGGTATGATTAGAAGTGAAAACTACTCAATTTCAAACATGCACAAACCTGGAAGAGAGTAAAATACATCCAGTAAAAACATATCTATATGTACACCTCCATCTGTTAGTTCTGCATTGGAACCCTCAATCATAATACGGTGGGCCCCGGGGGGACCTTTTTTTCAAGGCGGGAAACTAATGGAGGACAGGGATGTGAGTAATCAGAGCAGAATGGGCAGGAACGGACGACCACAAGTGGTTGGTGCTCGTCGGGGGAATCTAGACGCAGAGGTTAGGCAGGGATAGGAAAACCACACTGGAAAACTGACTTGGGAATGGCATCTGGTTCCCATATCCACAGTGTATCACAATTAGCCAGCATAAAATGACTTTAATGTGTGTGTGTGTGTGTGTGTGTGTGTGTGTGTGTGTGTGTGTGTGTGTGTGTGTGTGTGTGTTAGATGTACTGGTGGGAGCAGCGACGCTGTGAAGTGAGGTAACTGAAACTGATAGTGTGACTGGTTATACATGTAGGTGTGTGTGTGGTGTGAGTACGGTGTAAAGATGGTGGTGTCAAACATGGAGGAGATACTGATTCACAATCTAAGCCGGGGAAGGCCTCTTCATTCCTGAGGAGGTGAAACATTTAAACTACTTTAACCAAATTCATATCCATAAAAAGCCAAACATTGAAGGCAATTTCTTTTCTGCACAATACGCAAGCGAATTTCTGACCCACAAAATTCTCGTCCTGAATATGAAATGTTGAATAAAGGACAACGTTCCAGTTGGAAACGGATTTCTTTCACTTCTTCTGTTGATTCAATTAGAACCACATAGTGGCAGCTTGACATTCGTCATAATTTGATGTTATGAGTGGCAGGAAAATTCCTCTCAATTAAAAAGCTGTCTAGCTTTTTCTTAAACTGCGAGCATCGCATTCATATGGTGCTAATTCTCCTAACATGCTATGGTAATGCCAGTCAGTTCCCGTGAGTATTCAGCATGCTCAGCCAGCCAATGTGCACTATTGACTGCTTCACATCACTGTGAGTAAAGCTCACTTGGCCCTAGCTCTGCCTCTTGTCATTTGCTGACAGACAAGTGCTGCTGATGGGCACAGCATGAGCAGAGGACTGACATCTAAAAAGGTCAAACTCTTAATGTTGTCACATCCAGAGCCAGTAGGCTTTGCTCGGGCACCACTGCCCTTGCGAGCTTAAATAAACACTGTCACGTCAGAGGGATCCACATGCAGCTCTCGGTGAGCCTCTCCAGTGCCAAATCCTCCTTGTGCCTCTGCTCTGAGGTAAAACTGTTCATAGGCATTTTCAGTTTCAAATTCACAACATGCAACATAGTAATAATTCTAAATGAACACGTCATCAGAGCACACAGGGCCTCCTTCAACTCTAACTAGAGCCTCACTTTGGATAAACTGGCAGCCTTCCCCACTTCCGTAAGGCAAAAGTGATCAAAGTCCAGCTGGAATATGTTTTATTAACAGGTATGGAGCTGTGGTGCATAACAGATGGAGGATGAAGGGATTGATGGCGCCTGTGCTCCCCTTCTTCACCCCCACATTGCCTCTAATCCCTGTAACACAGCTGCATAATTCATACGTTGTGACAGATCATCTTCAACCTGCGTCTCTGGAACCTCAGCCTGTGAAGCAGGGAGGTGGAAACTACTTGTCAAATACAGATACGGTCACAGCCAGCTTTCTTTAGCTCATTGCTAACATAACTGAACTCTTGCAGGCACTCATGTGCTGCACTGTAACTGGCCTGGCTTGAGACTCCAGTGTGGTGCAGAGGCATGTTGAAATGGGTTTGATATTTTCCAACATTGTATCATTTTAAAATAATTTCCCTTCCTTCTAACCAGATTTCAAAGCATACTAGTTTATTTCTCCGTCTGCATAATTTTAATTTAGTATGGCATACAGTCGGCGGGTGGTGTACTCGAGTGCAGCCTCAGGGATGGTGTTTTATGCTTGATTGGTGCTAAATGGTGTGCACACAGTGGTTGGTGCTTGGGGTTGATGTTTTGACACGGGCCGCCCTTAAAGACCAGTAGATTAAAAAATGGGAACGAAAACATGAAAATTCTTGACTCGGCTGTTATTTCACAGACTTTACTGACGTGTATACAGCAAAAAAAACATTTCTCTGGTTTCAGTGATAAGAAGAGGCAGAAAGCTCGCCTTGACCCATATCTATAATGCCTCTATTAATGGTTTTCTAATCTGAATGGAAGACAAGATATCCAACTAAACATCATTTGACAACTGACCCCATGATCCCACGAGACAGACACAAAAGCCCAAGAAGTGGAAAAAAAGGAAAAGAAAACAAAGTAAATCACTTTTCCATGTCTAAACGATGATGGCGAGCCGCGATTGAGGGTCTCCCTGACGAGTTTTGATTAAGGAGACCTATTTTCTCTTTCTGCCTCTGCAACCACAGGTCCCTGTCCGTTCATCGGCGGCTGAGTAACGATTAAATCACTGAGATCTGAAATGGCTTCAGCAGTGGTTGGTTTGTTTGGCTCAGAGGGCTGGGTACAATTTACGCAGTGTTCCCAGAGTTATAGAGGAAGCTGTTGAATATTCATAGCGACGTATTCCCCTGCCATCCTCCGGGTGGGCACACCAAATGAGAAACCACATGAGATCACTTACTACTGTCTCTTTTTTAAGAAACTGGCGCAGAATTTTTTTTATTTCGGAAACAGATTTGGTGACCATCGGGTGAGTCATTGTCAGATCATTGCATTTTTTGAAGACTTGTCCGTTTTTAGAAATGCAGTCACCCTACAGTTTCTTGGTCTGTACTGTAAATTATAGCCCTTTTTTTTGCTAGTTGCTTTTCCTACAGTAAAACTAGGACCTCGACCAAACATTTACAGCACCTTCTGCTTCCTATAATGACTTCATAAGAGAGTGATTTGCTGGCCAGAACTGGAAAATTGTCAGGTACTTACTGTTTGTGCACTGGATTTACTATGTTTCACCCAAAGGAACAATCCCCAAAGTTCCAAAAAAACAACAGCCATCCTTTATATTTACTGGCAAATCGAGCATTTCAGAGACAACATTTCTTGGGCTTCAGTCGGCTCTTGAGACATCTCGCAGAATGATTATATTTATCAGATGTACGGCCTGGTGAGAGAGTCTGAGAAGTGAGACCACCTGCACTTACTTACATCCCAGAACTCCAGGAGCGAGTGTCTGAGAAGGCTCTGAGGATTAACTTACAACTTTTACGGCTCAGTCGGCACACGCTATTATACCTATTCAATCACTTGCCTCTGGACTATAAATAATTTTAACAGCGCACACACATGCAGTGCCTGCTTGACCCAGTTATTGAGGGAACTGTCACAATCCCTGGTGCTTATATATGTATGGGTTTGTCTTCATCTTTGGGGAAACTCTGAAGTTTTCCATCTGTTGAAGGGAGTGAATCTGTGATCACCCAGCAGTGTGATGAGGTGAGATAATCTGTTCAGGAGCAAGGAGCTGGCAGGGATGGAGGCTGGTAGCAAGGATATTATAAACCAGACTGCCCAAATGACAGGGACAAGGGTCCCTATTAGGTGAAGGCAGGGATGAAGAGATTATTTTAATAAGAGAGTCAGAATGTGTGGCAAATTTGTCATAATCAGATGTCTTTTACATCAATGGTAAAACCACAGTTTTATACTTTTGTGTTTGCTTTACAGCATTTAACATTAATTATTTTTACATAACACTTAAAGGAAGAGTTCGACATTTTGGGAAATATGCTTTTTTGCCAAGAGTGTCTGTATACCGAAGCAGCCACTTAACTTAGCTTGGCATTAAGACTAGAAAATAAGGGAAACATCTAGCCTGGCTCTGTCCAAAGGTGCTAACATCCACCTAGTACCTCTGAAGCTCACTAATTCACCCACATCAAATGTTATCAGCACATTGGATGGGCTCATACAGGTTAGAAGAGGCCTGCTACACCTACAGTAGGGTCAGAAGGCCGTTATCACCTATACACATGGTTGATCACCGATATGAATGCAAGACGACGGCAACCTCACTGTGACCCCACGACTTTAGGTGCTGGTATGTTGATTTGATCACCTTTGTTGATATGCCAGGAAGATACCAGCTGCTGGCTGTAGTTATATATTTAACATACAAACATGAGAGTCTTATCAAGATTGTGACCTGTTGGAGTTGTTACCTTTACATGGCTATCACAGTTGGAGAGGATGAGAAGCAGGTATACTTACAGGAGGTCCTGAAAGAGAAAGGATAGAAACACTTCGATCAGTGATCAAACATTCTCAGACAATCAATGTTCCACTAAAACCACATATCCAATATAACTAAGATGGGAAATCAGGCTTTAGATGATATTTTCATAAATATGCATCTCTTCCAAGACGCGTTCACTGGCTATGTAAAATGCAAGACATACCCTATGGTGTGAAACTATTTTCCATGCAGTTCGGCCAACATTGGCCACCAGGTCTGGTGATCACATTCTACATTTGTAAATTGCTCTAATTTCACTACGACAAGGGGTTGTGCGCTTGTTAAAAAAAATCCTCATTCGTTTTTTGTGAGGTGACACTCGTCTTTTCCCCAATTACTGCTGCTCGAAGGACTGTGTGCCAACGCACTTCAGGGATCTGCAAATCATTTAAGGTCTTTAGGTTCTTATTAAAAAAGGCACCCAGCTGCTTTAACCCTGAAAAAAAAGGGGATTATTTTTTCTTAACAAGTCCTATGTCCTTGAACTGTTCTTCTTCATGACCAGGAAAAAGTGCAAATCATTCCAGCAGCTGGAGCATTTAAGGAGCCGTGTGTTTGAGGCTCGCTGGGCTGCACTTCTGCAGCGTTGTTTTATGGATCGTTCAGTAACAGTAGACCACTTAGGTTTTAATAAACCTGCTTCACTTTTAAAATGTCCCACTGTGTCGAATGGCTCGGTACAAAGTCTTCAACTAGCAATTACAGAAAATCAAAGAAATGATGTGATAAAAAACGTGCAATTTGCTGCAAAGCACATAATAGCTACCTCAAAATGTATATATTCTTACATTTTATGGCCTTAGTTAGACCAAAAACATTTTATGATGAAATGTAATCCATGTAAAATAAAATAGTCTGCGACATAATGTTAAATAATCCTGCCTTTCTGTTCTCACGCTGGCACCTCTGTTCATTTCCTGCACAGTTTGTCACCCTCCTGCTTTTGCTAACCACTCAGTCGATGGTGTGAAGGTCACTGGACTTACTGCACAGGCACTGTATTGTGGATGCGTCTGCTAACACCATGGTGAAAGTTGTTATTGTGCTCTAGCATGAAAAAAAGGTTAGAGAAAAGCTGAAATGGGCTTTAAAAGTAATTTTTTTCCAAGAAGAGTCAGGCATTTGTTACAAAGAAAGGGCTGCTTTGCTTCATATTTGACACTGATGCACCTCTGTAAAGTTAAATTGCTCAACCGGCACAAATTGAGCATCAATTCCTCCTTTAGTGAAGGCAGGTTCATCAGTAAAAAGTGCTGATTATTCACATAAGGAAAATATGGGAGGAAACATCTAACTCGTTCCAGCATTGACCAGCAGAACAGTTTGAGAGTGTTGCTTTCACGGCTACAAAAACGTTTCATCCTAAACTGTCGTGCCACACTTTTCCTTTCCATACGTTACCAGTAAACAAACAAGAGATGGTAATGAAGTATCCCATTTATTTTTAATACATAGGTAAATATCACCATGTCTTTTTCCTATGTGTTCTCTCCATCAGTCTGGGCAAAACCTTCCCTTTGCCTTTGTAGATGAGTAAACTGCAAAACACCTCACCATGAATTTGTGGGAAACTTACTGCGGCTTACTTACTTTTGGTTAAAGCGAATCATGAATTAAATATGCTTCCCTTCAACATCCACCAGTGTTGAGAACTTAAAAGAGGGAAATTGGATTTGCAGAAGGCTTACAGTGCAGAATGAGGCACGCTGGTGCCCGTCATGGACTGAATTTTTCAGTCGTATAAATAATGTCTCCTAAATATTTTTTCCAGTTTTTGTCCTGTGGAACGGGTACACGGGAGCTTGACACTGGGCTCTGACAATGCAGCATGGTGCCACCATATTTACTGTTGTGAATGCTTCTGTTAGTTTCACACAGAATATTGTTTTCTTATGCAAACATATCCAAACAGTAAATGTAGCAGAAATAACTGAGCTATAATTGCATGCTAATATGCAGAATCCCTTTGAGAGCAGTGCCCACATTTTAAATTCCATTCTCTGTACAAGGACTTAAAACGCATTGCTTTTGTAAAGCCATTTAAATGGCATGAATGTTTTTGCAGAAGTTGCACATAGCCAGTGAACATGCTGATAAAAAGCGGCTTCACAGACTTTAATAAAACAGTGTCTCTGGCAGGTGAGGCACTCTCTCAGGTGATCACTTCAGCCTTGTTCAGTACTGTAATGTGTGCCATTATCCAGAAGGGTAAGGCCTGTCATCCACATTGTTCCCCACTGTCTTCTCTTAGACTGCCGTGTCTCTCCAGGACAGACGTTATGAGTGGGTTGTGATTGCTTGCTTGTTTTCAATAGATTTGTCAAGAGGAAGCCATTCACATTCTCCACATTTGCTCTGGCTGACCAGAGAGAAAGACAGTGGTGCCATTTGAAATATGCTGGCATGGTGGATGTTTATTGGAAAGTTAAGTGCTGTATAAACAAAGGCTGGCGGTATTTCAGATATGCAGCCAACCAGATCATTGAAATGTCTGTCATTTCATTTCTCTTTTTTGCCATCTTCCTTGGCTTTCAAGTCATACACTGGATTATAAATCAGAAAAAAGGAAAGGCAGAAAGCCACCCCACAATGTTATATATATATATATATATATATATAGATCTATATCTATATAGATCTATATCTATATAGATCTATATCTATATCTATATAGATCAATATAGATCTATATAGATCAATATAGATCTATATAGATCAATATATCATTGTGTGGTGCCAAGTTCAATACTTGCCACTATTGAGCTCCTGAGCACTTAACCCGGGAGTTGCTCCAGGGGACTGTCCCTGGAGTTCACTGTAAGTCACTCTAGATAAGAGTGTCTGCTAAATGACCTGTAATGTAATATATATATCTATATATATATATATAGACATATATATAGATATAGATATATACGTATATATACTGTAAATGCTGAACTTCAGTACATCATGTCTGGGATCAGCTTAGGAGGGCTAGAGTGTCTCAAAAGACACGGACGTCATTTGAACACGTTGGGCATCACTTTTCCTTTCTACACTGTCTCACAGTTTTTTTTTTAAATCTAGAGTTTCTGTAGCGGCTGAAGCTGAAACAATCCGAGCGAACACTGAAACCACCAGGCCACAAATTACACATCTATAACCTATTTTGGCCTCCAAAGATATACAGTATACTTTTACATGATTGTAACTGCAGTGTGATTTGCTGATGTTCTCCTGAATTATTCCTTGAATGTTTCTGGATTGAGACTTCAGTGATCTTTGGACACACGTACACACAAAAACACACATGTACACACAAAAACACACACAAATGTGCATACCAGGTTCTCCATTGCGGCCTCTTCTTCCTCGCTTTCCCGGAGGTCCTACAAAAAAGAAGAATATAATACGTGTCAGTAACTTGTCTCTCTGTTCGTATAAATGTCATGTTCTTCAAGTATTCTCACAGACTAACTATCCTACAGCAGAATGAGGAAAAGCCACTGAAAAATATTGACAATGTTTGGACAACAAACACCTAAAAATTTCAAGGTTCATTAAGTATTTAGGCTCTACATAAGCTGATGTGGAAAAGGGAAGCGCACACTGTGTTGTCACAAAAGTATGTTTCATGCCGTCCTCCCCGTTTCTTTTTCCTTTTTTCAGTTTTTCCTTTCAGCTCGGATGCCCTGGTTTTTAATTTGTTTATCTAGACACTGTTTTCCGGTTTGCCATTTTCCTGTCAACACTATCAATGTGCTAAAGCTCAGCTGGATGAGTAAAACAATTACACGCTGTGTCAGGTTTTACATGTTGACGACTTGACTGGGACGTATTGTAAGCAGGTAGTTATCAGTTTTGAAATTGGGAGCATCTCTGCCAAAATGACTCTTCCTCTCAGCAATGCCTGCAGTCTTTCCCTGAGGTTGGCAGCTGGAAACAATTTTTCAGGCGTAGCCATTTTGTTTGCTCTCTGCCCAAAAAAAGTGTGTCCATTCACAATTCACTCAAAAGGGTAAAGCTATGACTTTTAGACTAGCTGGACATTAAAAGCTGAGCTCTTATGATCACACAGAAGTACATTTGACTTGCAATGGAATGAATAATATCTAGGAAGGAAGGTTTCTCTTTCGAAATCAACATGAAAGGAGCTATTGGGATCAAAACGCCTGGACGTTGATGTTACCAAGAGGAACATTCGTCCCTGTGTGGTTCTGCATCCCGATTTGAGGCAGCAACAATACTGTGAAGAGTTATTATGCAAACTGTTTTACAGACTTGATTGACCTCCAAAGAATAGCATATTGTCGTCATGTTCCAGGTTCAAGATAATTACAGTAAAAACTTTTTGAACAGACTGTAAAGCTCACCAGTAATTGCCTGGGTGTCAACAGTTGCTCAAAATGGACGACTTTGTGACACTGGTCTTTTATTAGCAACTGAAAAACAAGACCAAAAGTACAACACAACCACACTTGCCAGTCTTCCTGACACTTCTGTGAAGACATCCCTCTATACCCTCTACAATGGAGTGGAATAAAAGTGACAAAGTAAAGAGTAAAATAAATAAAAACACTGCCTTTCACAAAGTGTTTAGCTGATTTAGTACACTCCAGATGTGTTCCTGGGGTGCAAAATGCAGGATTATATTGCACAACTCTTGATGCTAAGTCCTCAATTTGATCCCACTGTTTGGCTCCACTTCAACCTCCAACTGTGCTCTTATTGGACTGTTTCCAGCATAATGTCAGGCGCTGCCAGCGAAGGGTCCAGGCGCAGTTTAAAGTATGTAACCACAGGTGGAGCTTGACTCTCACTTTACTAGGGTTCACATCCACCCTGGCTTCTCCATAAGTTTGTTTTTTAAGGTGTTAAAAGCAACAGAAGGGGTTTACTGCAGTTGGCTGTCACTTAATTAATGCTTTGAAATGACACCTCTGAGAGGAATATTCTGTTTGACGTTACGACATCTTCCTGATTTTGGTGGCATATACAAAAACACCAAACATTATTTTCAGATATCAACATGATTCACAATTTTTAATCACACTATTTTTACTCTGATTATAGACTGTAAAGAGAGATTCCCATACAAACCAACTGTACCTGTAACATTTAAGCCAACATAAAAGCTAGAACATTTCAGTAAATGAAACACAAGTGAAAGAATAAAGTCTATCAGGACCAGTCAAAATAAGTTTTCGGATGTTTTTTTAACCAGTTAAGACACCAACAAAAAAAAAAGTATTGTATTGTGAGGCCTCTGGTCTTAAATAAAATGAAACTGACTCGAACTGGATCGTGAAGTGTTGAGAGATCTTAAACTGCCCGTCAAGGCAAAACATCACTCTTGCTCAAAACATTGTATTTGGCCAGATATTTTCTCACAGCATCCCAAGTAGCGTCATGGAACAGTGGTTTCAGAAAAAATGTGGCAGCGAATTTCACGATGAGGGTCAACAACTATGAACAATCTTTTTCAACCTTTTCAACAGCTTTCGAGTTTGGAAGTGAAATAAATCAAAGTGAACTTGATGTTCATTCAAATGTTTGGTCAGACAAAGTTTTTGGTCAAACAAATGAAAATGGCCCCTGTGGTGTTTTGCGTTCTGACGCTGTGTTATTGGGTGGATTTTGTATTTCAGAGCAAGCAACTGAAAGCCGCTTTAGAACGCTGGCGGTGGATCACAATGTCGGTCAGTCGGCCGATAGATCCACTACTTTGGTCCAGATTGAAATATCTCTCCAACTATTGCATGGATTGTCGAGAAATGTTGTGCAGACATTCATGGTCCCCAAAGGACAAGTGCAACTGACTTAAATGATTCCCTGACTTTTCCTTTACCGCCTCCACAATATTATGTAAGATTGTCATAATGCCAGCCGAGGACGTGTTTATGAAATACGCTGAAAAACTGACACACTGATCTAATACAATGAACCATATAACTTCTCAAGGGTACGTGTTAATATGATGGTAAGAGATTGGGGAGTGAACGGTGCAGGTTAGCTGTGAGAGCAGCATGGAACCATCAGCATAATGCTTTTAATCTCTAAATGTATTCATATTCTGCTTTTTCAGAAACAGTAAAACAACATGAGATTTCTAACATCCCAGAGAATGTTTTTGTCCAAAAACACAGATATAAATAGTAATTTTAATGTTACTTGGCTGAAAATATTCCCGTGTTATTGGCAGTATTGTGAAACATTCTGTTTTCTAGCCATGGCTGTATTCCTTATGGAGGGGGCTAGTTTTGCTCACGCTGTTCATTACAACATTATTTCAAAGTTACGCATTGCTTGACATAATAAACTTTATACTTCATGCACTTGAGATACAATTGCATTTTACCACTATCCATCACCCACAACATATTGATTGGCCCTGAGCAGCAAACAGAACTGCACATCTGCTCCATTTCTCTTTTTCCTTCTAATCAATCAATTTCAAGTGAACCAGCTCCACACAGACTCATTTACAATACCAGCATTGTTTCAGGGTTGATATACATAATCAGACCACTCTGAGTTTCTCTCGCAGAGTAATACAGCTATTCCTCAGAATGAAAGTTATGCCAAAAACAACAAACTGGTACCAGCTCCAACCTCCAAAGTAAATCAGGTTTGAAGAGAATTTGCTTTAGACTTCTCAGCAAATCCAATTGCCACTTTTAGGTAAAGTGAATAAATTCAAATGTTTTCTGCAAGCGAAATATAGTTTGCATTGTCCCATGGTAAAGTGTCATCAGCTTAAAAGGGAAACTTGGAATGCTGAGAATCAAAACAATGTTTCCGTGTTCCCTTCGTGAAAATTAAATCAAATAATCAGAACAAGTAGACAGCAAAATGTACCTTTTTGTTGTTGAGTGATGATTTAAATAATTTAATGGTATATATTAAGAGATACAGAGTTGCACTGTGTGCATTACTGACACACAAAAAAAAAAGAAGAAATTACACGCTTTGAACATGTGATTTCTACAGACCATGCATCGAAAAACACCTGCTTAGTGAGAACAACTCAGTGCCGAACATAAAAGGATTTCATGTCTGAATAATTACACATTTTTCACGGCCATTTTTAAAACTATTTTTTGCTCTCATACTAAATTGTAAAGAACCAGCCTATTTCATGGATACCAAAATCTCTACAAAATACCATTCCCAGCATGAATGTTTGGGAGAAAAGTCATGCCGGTACATACTTCCAATTCCAATGTTTTTAGAAATAGTTTTTTGACTTTGAATGATCTGGTTCCCAAAATGTTCTGCAGCCATTTTGGAGTAGGCCCAACTGACAACTTTTCTTTTGTATGCTGTTATATAAATGGACTGTGCTTTCAATTCCCAGTAGAAATGTATCAGAATGGTTTTGTCGTGATTGTCAGGTTCCATCATGGTGTAAAAGTAATGTCTGCTTCACCATTGTGTTGGCAAACAGTTCAATATCTTTGAAAAATCATTTCAATACATCTTAAAATGTCTCATTTCAATTCCATTACAGTCTGTCTACAGTACCTCAAAATGACAGTAAACGGTATATTGGGCCATCTCAAGGTGGCTCCCAACAAGGCTCAGAACTTTGGAGCTTTGTATTTAGGAAGATTTAGTCGAAGCTGACTTTAATATAGTCCATTTAGTCCCACAACATGGATGGATGAGTTTATTAAACCTGGCAACACTTGGGTATCCAGGTCAACGGAACTAAAGCTGCACAAAAGCTGGCGTTCTACTGTACAATCATTTGTTACTTTACAAGGACATTCTTGTGGAAAAGTCTGGCAAAGAGGACAACAATTTCGATCCAAGATCCTTATTACTCTGCATGACAATGAATAAATCAATACATGAAATACTAATTCATGGAACAGTGGGTCCACTGTCTAAGGAAAAGAAATGGAAATTGGACCACAATTTTACAATCGGCCTCCTCCGTAAATGTCACCGCTCTCGTCATATTGTTGTCAAAATATGAATTGCAAAATCTAACGGCTAACACGGAAAGCCTCTCCTGCACAATGGCTTTGAAATATGTGCACTTTTTCAACAGAATTATGTAGAGAAAAAATTCTACTCATAAAATGTCAAGTCTGCTATTTTACTCCCCTCAAGACCTAAAGAACTCAGGCTGTGAAAAAAGGCAGTGAACCACAGAGCTCCTGCACGGTATTTAAAAGTAATCTCCACTCTTGTCTGTCAGGTTATATATCATGTCAGATTAGACACTTAAGACAACGGCATTTATTTCCACCATTCATGTATTACTTATAGCTATAGCTTAACAGTGTACCCGTAACTTTGAGCTATTTCAACCATTTATCCATCACTTCCAACTATTAACTTCTCTGCTCTATGCTCAGCACATGGGGTTCAGGTGTTACAGCTGACTCCAATCATACATTTCTATCTTTTCAAACAAGTAAAGCTACTCCGCAACTTTCCACATACTGCAAAGCAACTGCAGACGTACCCCCTGGGGTACAAGTAAGTACCCTGGGTTTGAAATCACTACAGTAGTTTATTATTCTCTATGTGTTCCTGATTTAGCTCATTTAGTTTGTACATGTATACTTCATGGAACTACTTCACTGACCTCTGAGGTCTTTGAGGTTACAAAGACTTCTCCTGTGTGTCTCCAGCACAGACACCTGATTTAAAACGTTAGGAAGTCTAACACATTGAACAGATAACAGTACAACGAGATGAAGATCTGGACTGCGTCTGCACCAGATTTAAACTCCTCTTGAGGTCATCATTCATGGGTACTGTTGAGAGAAGTCGGAAAGTCCCCTTGAACTTGTGACCCACCAGACGGGCTCCGGAAAGGAAGCCCTTGTTGTACTCAGACTGACCTCCTTAACTACTTTTACTAATCCCTTAACTTCCTCAAACGCTTTCGATTTCAGAGTGATGAAGAGACAGAAAGCCAAACAAAGAGTTTCTTCTCAAATGACAAGAGTTAGGTCCTGTGCTGGCTCTCTAAATGTTGGTAGCATGACTGGTTGACTGCTGGTCTACATTTAGTTCACTCAACCCTTTTAAGCTGCATGTTCTTTTTTACCATAAGAAAAGCCCACAATCTATTTAATGGCTGTTTCCACCTTGAAAGGAGTCAACTAAAGGTTCATTCAAAAGCACCCAAAAGCTGTTTTGATGAACACAAACTTGGCCTTTGGGAGGATTTCTTCCCCAAATGAAAACATGAGATATATGGATGTTTGAGTCTCACTTAGAGACAGCTTCACACTGTGTCAATGCAAGTTCAACCTCATGGAAATTAGAGGTAACTTTCCACATTCCAGGAATCTGATACAAGGAGCAGACTACAGCATGGTTAGCATGTAATGTCAAGCAATTTCAAAGAGTAACCCTATTATCAACCTTGCCAGTGGTTCTTAAAGTGCTTTTAAATAGCAGCCATGCTGTTTGGATTATTTTTCTTGCAAGCAAAAAATAAATTATGGATTATAACACAGAACAGTTTGCTAACCTGTTTAAAGAAGGCTAATCTCCTAGCCTGTAGTGTTAAACCAAGACTTCAGTATAAACTCGCAGAAGAATTCAGAATTCATTTTAATTTTCCCAAGGCACACATTTGAATCCCAACCTGACCTAGAACAATAATGCTCTTCAGGATATTTCACTGGTTCTGTGGCATATATCTTCATTATCCCCATTTCCAACTGCACTTAACTCCAATGCAACCATTTCCTGAATAAATATGATGATTAGAGCCATTTCCTAAATAATTCTTCCCAATTATGTTTAATCTGATGGCCAGTAAAGAGACCATTGTGTCTGATTTTTGCATTTAGTCATTGTACTCTTTTGGTGCACTCCATTTTATCACCACATAATGTCTTGCACACACACTGTGTCTACCCAGTTCAAATGCGGAATTTCCATTTTGTGAATAAAATTTAACAGGACTCTGACAGAACTTTCCTAAAAAATGTATATTTACCTGTAATAAATGCCTTGTTATATGTAGATCGACATGTGTTTACATTGATAGTCAAGAGAGTATGATTAGTTATCTGGGAATTTACAGTATGATTTATACAACAGCCGTAAAGCAAGACATCTCACTGATTAGAGGCTGAATTAAATCTAACAAACAGTCACGAAGGGTAATGAACAGTGACGCCTGCTCCACAAACTAATGAAACTCAGTTCTGCAGTTTTCAATTACAAGACATCATGAGAACATAGAGTTATGATATAATGAAGCGTCTCTGCCAGTGTTGTTATCATTATGTTAAAGTTAAAATTAATTCACAGAACCAACAGGACACTTGTTAATGTCAGATAGTCCTGAGACATCACCCAACAGGAATCTGAAACTAATTACATGAAGCAGCATTCATTACGACGCAGAGAGCAGCAACTGATAAAAAAAAAAGTTAATGAAGCATACTTTCTGCAAGCGTCTCTATGCGAGTACACTCTGTAGTGGTCAGAGGTTGTTATCAACTTGAAATTAATTCATTCCTCCATCCCTGATGAATATGGCAATTTTGTGCCTGTGTGTGTGAGTTTGTGGGTGTGTTGGTCGGGTCCTGCACTGCGTTTGTCCAGATGCCAGTTATCAGTTCATTAAACAGCGAGTCAATCCATTACGATGCAAGGAATGTGTCTGTCACTGCAGACTCCATTTACACAGTATTACAAATGCATCTCTCTCCCTGAAGCATCACAGTAAAATAGACTTGCCCAGTATTGCACTAATTGCAGAAAATGCAACTGTTTTATGCATTTGAGAGTTTCTGAGGACCTGCAGTGGCTTTTACACACAAACACTCTTAACACGCACACATGCACGCACGCAGAAGACAAGTAACATGAATACGAGTATAGCTGGCAGGCACGCATGGATCATCTACGCTTTTGCTCCGGTTCAGTGTCGAGGCTGGAACGCTCCTGAGGAGGAAGCCGGGCCTTTGCGAGAGCCTTTTCATCACCTTCAGAGATCAATGTGTTTTCCTCTGGCAACAGGCTGAGTGCTGGGATACTTGAGACCCACCCCGTGAGCTACACACTGCAATTATCCTCCCGCAGTACTGACTGCGGTCGTGATGGAGGCAGAACACACTCCCTGATGAGGGCAGGTCAGTAATAAGCCAATCGATTGGCCAAGTCCCATCACTTTAGGCTGCGAGTTAAATTGGCACAGACAGCCATCCTGACGGCTCTATCAGAAAGCTTCGCTGTAGACAGATGACATAACCTACGCTTGCATGTGAGGGAGTGTTACTTTTGGGTGACTTTCTAATCTTAACTAAAAATTTGAGAAAAATCCAACAATATCGTGTTTTGAAAATGAAAATAGGAAACACGAAGATGAGCCCAGCTTGGTCAAGCCAAGCTGAAGTGTAATCCACAGTGGAAATTAATGGTTTATTTTTGAGTGATATACAGCATATTCTTGTGCATGCACAGCAGTTTAGGAATAGATCAATAAAACTAATTTGCCATCTAAAGCCAACAGTCTGGTCAGCTTGCATTGAACTATCTGCCCTCCACCAGCGCTCCTGAGAACCGCTGGGTGTTGAAAGCATGTTAGCATGTTAGAGCATGTTGTCTGCAAGAGAAACATCAGCCACTGAGAGCTAAAGGTCTCAATACAGGTGTGATTTGTGGATGCGGATGAGGATGGGCCAAGACCAAGAGTTAATTAATCCACTCAGCATATGCACACAGAAGGGAAAGCAACCTCAGCCTAACCTAGCAAACATCGATTAGCTGCAGACAGTGACTGACTTAAGCTTCTGACCAGAGTACTGGTAGTCAATCAACATCCCTAATTAGACCTTGAAATACTGAGCCGCAGATGCCAGAAAATAAACCTAGTGTTCTAAATGTTGCACTTTAGTTACAAGACAAGTTACTGTAATTTGATCATTCAGGCTGGTAGAATCCTTTTGAAAAGTGACTCTATGGCATCCAGATGAACACATGGCCACGTGGCAAAATGACTTCATCCTGGGGATCAACCAGCAGATGCTTTTGAAGCTGGCCAAGGGTGTGTTTGGCGAATATTGTACCAAGCATACTGATGGTGACATGTGTAGTATCACATAGACCTGTGTGTGCGCCTTCTTCTGCGTACTTGCACTCCAGTGATGGGTCGCGGAAATAGTTGCGGGAGAATTTCTGGTCACTCGAAGAAATTATCAAGCGAGATGCCAAAAGTCAAATGGGACATACAGTGCATGGTTAGCGTCAAATGATCCCTCTCTTGTTCAAGTTCAAGTGAAATACTTTATCTGTGTTTAAGACTTTGGTGGCTATTGGATGTCACATTGAAATGATGTGTAACCCTATACCTGCTGCTAACGGATGACATGGCTGCTGGCTGACCTTATCACCAGGGACGTGTGAGCCACATGCGCACTGGGCGCATGTGTCTGCGGTGCGTGTGCGGATGGATTTAGACACGCAGAGCAATATAACATGGACCACAGGGCCCCAAACTGCTCAAGGACAGTCATTGCAGTTCCTCAACCAAGATGAAGTCACTGGAGGAAAGCCAACTGCGCTCAAGTTGAAAATGTCATTACACTCGGCAACTATTTTAATAGACTGGCATACGGTACTTTCGGCCCGAATAACTATCCACTAACACTGTTGGTGCACCTAAAGTAACACAATCTTTAAACATTTGCCTTATATCTGGTGCTTCTTTGGGATTACGCAGAACAAATACCATGCATTTTCATATAGTATCATATATACTTTCTTCATGCATTTCCTTTATCTCAGGGTATTTTACTGGTGTCACACAATGCTGACAAATTCATATGTTTTCCATTCATACAGTATATCATTTTGCTTCTATTTCATGTTGTTCAGGTTTGTGTTCACTCATCCTTTCCCCTTATTGTAATCCCTGGTGTTTAATTTCATTAAAATAAATATATAATTACAATTGTAAGTAGTTAATGGGTCAGTTCATCTAAATTACAGTAAAATAATAAACATTTTCTAATGTAACTCGAGTGATATTTTGGCCAGGAGAAAGTTTTGGCTTTATTTTGAGTAAAGGAGTGAGGAGGCGTTTTCAGAAACATATACTGTCAATCAAATTTGATCAAACCACTGCCACAATGACCTGATAAATGATATTTGGATTATACTGCATGAGACGTGTGAGAGTTTGTAATTGGATGTTTTCATATAGTTTTGCTGATGTTCAACAAGTCCCCCATATACTTCAAGGATTTACTCCGCTTTCGGATTCTCCCTTCACCATGGAGGTAAATGCGAGAAAACTAAAAAGTTTTCTTCAAGAATTCAAGTTAACACGGGGTGAGTAATTGATTTACATAAAGGATCATTTTAAGGGTGAAGTATTCCTCAGTGTAAAACTCTTAATAAATAATGAATGAGGATGTTTTTCACTGAACTTTAGGTTAAATGTTTGCTAACCTAGTCATGAATATTTGATGTCATTTCACAAACACAATTCCATCAGGATGGAGGCAGAAATCCTAAAGGCGGATACCTCAAAATCTAGACCAAATAAAAGAAAAATCATGTCTGCATGTTGAAACACCACTAAAGCCTTTAGAAGATCCTTTTGTTCTAAACTCATACTGTATACTGACATTGTTTTGAATTGGCTAAACTGTAATTTCACTGGGGTTTCCATCACCTTTGATCTGTTGTGAGTGCAATATTGTGTTTTCTCTACACTTAACTATATTTTATCCCCACAGCTCTAAAGGGCTTCACTTTCACTATCTTTCAACTTATCAGCCAGCATTGGTGGTCTGAGGCTGGTGTTTACTTGAGCACTGCATGACCTATGCTGGATTATTCCTGCAACAGTTTGAGCATGCAAGCGTGACGGGTACAGGCTCTTGTGTCATAGATACCCTATCTTGTCAACAGCAAAGGAAAATGTATGATAGAGAGACTGTGATGAGGAGGGGGGCGGAGAAGAAGCTGGGGGGGGGGGATCTCTTAGTAGAATAGAGGGATGAAAGATTTAAGAGCAAAATGGAAAGCAGAGAGTCTGGAGCGGAGTGTCTCGAGTCTGTTGCGTGAAGTTGTTGAATTCACTGTTCGTATAAAACTCCTCAGCAGGGCAGATGTTACGGTTGTTACACTCCAGCAATTGACATGAAATGACAGCAAGAGGAACGTTTTATCATTTCAGATGAAAGAACGAGTAAGACTGATGTAATTCAAGTCTGAAACTAGAATTTCATCAAAATGAAAATGCTCCACTGAACTCTCAAAACTGCCTGCACTAAAGACGAGTGCCAATTTAGCCCTCTACTGGGCACAGGCTGCAAAAAATACAATCCAATTTTTCCATTCAGCACTACAGCGAACCATAGAATAATGGTGCAGTATGTCAGCTGTGGTATTATTATATTATCTGTAAGTCTAGCCAGAGGCTTCTTCTCTCCAGACCAGCGGGTGCCGACAGACTGAGATGCGAGGTCGATGCTCCAGTAGGACAGGTAGGTGTACAGTTACCACACACAGCATCTGGACATCAGAACAACTGATCGTCCGCCTCTCACAAACCTAAACAACATGCAGTTTGTAAAAGGGTCTAGCAAGTTAAACAGGATAACGCCTTTATGTCTGCACGCATGCACATGTCTAAAACAACATCAGACATTATGTTCGCCATAATATCACAAATCCCTGACGAAGATGACCGGACTACAGTATTTCATGGATTCCCTGAATGCCCCGAATAAACTAAAAACAGCGCAGATGAGCTCTGTAGAGAATGCTGAATGCTGTAAGTGTCTACCAGCCCTTCATGGGTCCTGAGTGGAAACGAAAATAAAGTGTCATTATCGGGCTGTCAGCCCTACACTCACGAGAGTCTGCCAGCTACGAATTTATTTTCCCAACCCAGGAAGCCCCTGTTCAGGGCTCTCAGGGATGTGCATCTATCTTCCATTTTCCAAAGGACATCCTCAAATCAACTAAATCAAAATGAAACACTCTTATTAGAAATGATTACAGACCACAAAGTATGATAATCTTGCCACTATGGACTTGCAATGATGGCTTGTAAGAAAATACAGATACATCAAGAACACAAAACATGCGGCTGCAGCGCAATTCTGAGTGGAAATGAATTGCAAGGAAAGCCAAAATCCCCTGCAAATCAACAAGGCTCCTGTTTTCTAACCTCCGTCAGAGTTTCCTTTTAAAAAACACACAAACACTGCACCTTTCCTTGCTTTTGTGAGCCATTAATTCCCCTTAATGAGGGCAATCTTTTCACAAAGCAATCACAGTTCCAAGCAGGACCTTCATCCGGAGCTGAGTCATAGCCGACAACAACAGGCTTTATATACACCTTGTTCATTTTTACTGCAGTACATGGTGTAAAAGCAATTTTGCTGCATTCAGTCAGGGGACCCTTATAAACAGGTATAAAAGTTAATTCTTTCCTCTTACCTTGTTGAAAAAAAAAAACATTTAAATGCAGCAAATTGTTCCACGGAAGTTGTACAATACTACACACATTACTGCTCAAGTGCAGAACTTCCCCTCTTTTCCAGCCGCAGCCGGTTAGCTTAGCTTAGCATAAAGACTGGAAATAGAAGGGAAACAGCTAGCCTGGCTCTGTCCACAAAAGCCTCCAAGCACCTCATTGTTTTTTTACTTAACTTTGTAAATTTGTCACATTACAGGAGCTAAAGACGCTACAACGGTTTCACTGTGACTTTAACAGACGGATATAAGAGCCGTATCAAATCTTTTATCTGACTCACGGCAAGAAAAGGAATACGTGTAAGTAAAACTATCGGCAAAGACCCTGAAGAACGGCGTCCACTGCTGTCATGCTCTTAGAAACATCCAACGCAGGCCACACGCCACCATGCAAATATAACCAAAACATTTAGGAAGCCTAACGTAATATGAGAAAAAGCATTAGTGTAATTGTATCAACCAAAAATGTTTGGGACATAAGATTGAAATAAGATTGTTTGATAAAAAAATTTAAAAAATGTGATGGAATCAAGCTTGTGTAAAAAATGCAAATCATACGGTAGGACTTTTTCTGTGATTAACAGAGAAATGCCAGACATGGTAACACAATGCCACATGAGAAATAACTAGAGGAGATTTTACACAATCCCTTGAAGTTCCAAAGAAAAGACAACAAAGAGTGTTTTGAAAGCGTTCAGGCAAAGTACCTCTGCATCATGTTTCCTCCCCAGCTGTCAGTCAAACTGACCAAGTCAAAAGGTTAAAGGAGGGGGAGGGGGGCTCATCCTCCTGGGACGATTTGTAATCCTGACCTGTAGTTTCAGGTGGTTGGAGGGTCACAGCAAAGCTGGCAGTGGGGCCCGGCTCTTCATCAGGACACATTGTTCTTATTATGAGTTTGATCCTTAAGGGTTTTAGCAAAGAAGCCACAAATACCACCGTGCTAACAACGTGCCAACTCCTCAGCTCTGAGACATGGCATTGGCTGCCTTGGAATAAACATTCTCCTCTTTTTATACATATAAAAAATAATGGACAACTATTTTTACAAAACTCAAAGTTAAACTGTAAAGCCTCACTAACTGCCCCTTGTTTTAAAATGTTGGTTTGTGTTAGTTTTGTGTGGATTTTACTCTGAATGGACAGAGCCAGGCTAGCTGTTTCCCCCCGGTTCCAATATATATGCTAAGCTAACCAGCTGCTGGCTGTAGACTTTTATTGACATGATACAAACAAATGGTATCAACTTTGTCATTTAGCATATTTGCCAAGTTGTAGAACTATTTATTTAAGAAAATAATTGCATGAATTAGGAACATGGTACAAACTGCAAAAGTAACACTGCTTAATAGATAAATAGTTAAAAGGTGACATTTCCAAACATTAAACTCCCATACTAACATATTTCCAGTAAAACAGGATGTTTGACAGGACATAACATGAGCAGGGAGGGAAAGGTGAACCATGGTAAACATGGAAAGTGACTCAGAAGTCCTGGAAACGAGCCTGTATGATAATTCAGAGGACTACTTGTATCCTTATGAAGTGGACAAAACCATAAGCGTACAGGATGTAGCAGGATGAGGTAGAGGAGTCACTTTGTATTATGAACTAGGTGTACATCAAGAGATGGAAAATCCGCCAACATAAGAAAAATACATTTCACATTATTTGATCTTCACTCTTGCGGTTGTCCCTTATGGTTGTGTTTCACCCTAAAACAACGGCAGCCTCTCTCGTAAACTGCAGCATTTTAATGAGCTTGTGAATTAAAGAGATTTAAAGTTTGGGGTAGGGATCACCTTATTTGGCACAGAGTCCAGCTGGCAGCCATACAGAACAATCGACCATGCGCAAATGAGAGCCAGTGCAGAATCAAAAGAGGTTATGAGAAATGTGCAGACGTTTTAAATCAAGCTGGACAATCGTCTCCTCTTACATCTCCCGTAATGAGAGAGATTATAGCAGATCAAGCCTCTGAATCTATTCTGTTCCACCATAAATCATAAGAAGACATGCAAGATTCAATTAGCTCGCTTAACCTTGGCAGCACGGAAATTGCACCAAACCAAATACCCTGAGCTCAGTATGAGAAGTATTTACAAAAGAGATTTGAGAAGGAGGACTGTACCAGTAAACGCTACAAACTAATAACCATGGCCGAAATGAAAGGAGTCAAGATTGTTATTAGATAAACAGTGAACAAAACCAGCAGCGCAGCAGAAGATCTTTTGGTTCAATGGCTTATGAGCAGAACCTGGATGCTATTTTCAGGCCACCCATTTGTTCCAGTCCAAGCCAAAGTACAAATCCTTCAGCATACAATGTGGCTATTGAGTTCCTGGAGTGGTGATAAAATCTATTCTTATTTAGAGCTTGTGTGTGTCCACAAGGATCCAAGAACGCATTCTGTTATGGATTACCTTCATCATGGCATAACGAGTCGCTACACAAACAGAATGTGAAGAAACACAAGCGCGGCTTGTTTTTCTACTAAAGTGGCTCATACGCTGCATTTTTAATGCTCTGGATCATTATTTTTCATCTTAATAAGTCTTTCATGTCTACAGAGCATTGAACATGTATGTTGCTGTCACCTTTCACAAAGACTCTGTTTAATCAAACTACAAAGCTTTTGGTTGCTTCATTAAAAGACAGAACTGGGCCACAGATGATGACATTGAGGAAAGTTTTGTGCTTGAAAAGAAACTTTTTTGGGTGGACAAAGTGACAAGTACCGTAACTGGCATCTCTTTTGAGTCTCCTGCAGTTCCATTTTCCAAACGCTAATGAAAATAGGATTAGACAGTAGCATATGCATGTTTCTTTATTTACAGTCGGGGACCACTGGAACGTCAACTCGACCACACACGCGACATGCACGCACTTTCCACTCACAGCAAGTAAAAGGCCATTTGCTTTATCATTTTAATAAAGAGGGACATCCTCAGAGATTCTATGATAACAGATGACTCTTTTCGATGTCTACTCTTTGAAGCGAAGGAAATACATTTAGACTACTGTTTTTAATCTGTTTTTAAGCTTTAATCTTGTTCTATCTAAAAACATGCCAATTTTAAAAAAAGATTAGTATTGTTTGACTGAGATCGAATCTCCCAACCACAAGAACGTTCTAGTGCAGAGAGGGAAAAGCCAAACTTTGTCCTAATATTGGACACTCTTACGGGAAAGGAGTGGGCTTTCGTTCTACAAACAGGGCACTGATTGTTGTCAAGTACTTGTTCAAGTAGCAACATACTGTTTGCATTACAATTGCCATGTTATGCAGTTTATTGCTGCGTATGTTCCATGAGAACTTGTCACTGCCTTGCACTTGTGGGAAGCAGATGAAAGGCGAGGCAATGTGTTACTGTACTCCTAAAGAGAGGTTCAATTATTTGAAGCCTGCATGTGAGGATGTTCTGGTCCAAATTCAGCACCAAGCCATCCTTGACAATTCTCTCTGAAATCTATCAGCCTCTGAAACGATGGGATGCTGCATCTATCTGCCTTCCAACATGCCCAGTTCTCACAGCACTTGTCATGCACAGCAACTGCTTGTGCATGAGCAGTGTTGTCATGTGCTGCTTGGTTAACTGCCTGTGATGTTTCACATATAACACCTACCCTGGCAGCCTGCACTTTCCACAAGCTCCACTTTATCAATCATTACTGGAAAAATGCCCGAACAGAGGCCCTCAGCAGTAATTTTGGTGGATCATTTTGTGCGTGCTAAGGCAGTTGTGATCTACGTAAACACTGAACACTTACAGATGGGCATTATTAAAAACAGGTGATGAAGATTTTGAGAAGAAGAAGGTTTATGTGATATTATGATCAATCTTCTCATCTTACTCACCGCCAGAAGAGGAATAAGCGTATTTCCATAAATGTCTAAGTATTTTTTTAAAAGTAAAAATGCAATGAGGAGAAATCATCTGGGAGACTTAATAATTTCAGCTTGATAACTGGGAGTTATCAAACTGATACGGCAGGCTTGAAGCCTAAAATACAGCTGCATTGATTCAGACAGCTTGAAGTACAACATGGCTGGGAGGGAATCACAGCTGAATGGATGCAGACGTTTCTCTATTAGAAAATCCTAATATGACAGCGATATCTTCTTTTTTTTTATCTTTGTGCCAAATCATGCCATTTACTGCAGGTTGTCAACAAGCTCCTTTCAAGTCGATAAGTTCATCAGGTTTTCTGGCACTCACCCTAATAAATGCACAAAAACATCTCTGCGCTTCAGTCTAAGATGCTCATTGTTCTGATCAACTAATTATCACAACAGAAAGGCAGAAAATCGCAAGGGAAGACCGAAGGGTCCTCTAATTGAGTTTGAAAACTTTCCGTGAAATATCCAGATTATAGCACTTGAGGAGAGAGTCTCTCATTCCCCTTATCACCTGCAGACAGCATTAGCAAACATGAGGTATCTGCATGCTCTTCCACACTGCAGCTGTGGCCAGAACTCATTACTACAGCCACCGCATATACACATAGCAACAAGGAACTATTAATAAACAAGAAGGGCATTTGAAGAGCGCGGATGATTTGGACCTCATACATTTTGTGGGTTCTTGCTAGAGCCCATGTTACACCCTTCCACCAGGTTTCATGAAAATCGGTTCAGTAGTTTTTCTGTAATCCTGCTGACAGACTAACCGATCTAAAAACATTACCTCCTTGGTGGAGACAAATAAGAGGCCATCGTGGGGGTCATTTGAATCAGACTGTCTGCATGTTATTATATTGTCTCACACCATATTACTTTAAAAATGTCATCATGCATCATATATATAGACCACACTTTACTGACCCTATGGGGAAACTAGTCTTGAATTCTCACTACTGCTGATCCACCATATGCCTCGTTCTGCTCCATAACTGGTAGTTTCTCTTCCCTGCAGCTTGATCCACTATATTCAAAGGTTTTACCGTTTCCAATAAAGCTTGGGAAACTTTGTTGAGCCTTGGCCTTGGCCCAAGAAGAAAGTTCTTCAATACATGTACACAGTGGAAGGACAAGCCCCCCCCCCCCATACCTCAGTTACAGATGGTGAGACCCCGGCTCGTCAGGCTCCCCTGTGCCAAAGCTCTGCCAGGGAGGCCCCTTTGATAATGAGCCTTACATACAATTTACAGCCACACTACAATAATCCTGCAACAATGGTTTCCACATAACTTTTGATTGAATGGGCCTTTATTGGCAGAACCAGGCTTGGACCGGGCTAATAACTGGCCATTGGTGGGCTTTGCCAAGGTTTACCTCATTTTTCTGTGAATGTGACACAATGCATATCATCACAAAACTTGACACAAGCAGCCACATTATTATTAAAACATTGTTGACATGATTATTCAATTTCATGTTGTATAAATATCTGTAATTTGATGTCATCTTTTAGTATTAAAAGTGACATTTTCTTTTCTTGCAGAGAGTCAGATAAGAAGATCAATGTTAAGTTCGCTCCAGAAGGCGGTTAGCTTCGCATAAAGACAAGAAACGGGGAAACCGCTTGCCTAGATCTGTCCAAACTAAAAGGTAACAAAATCAGCTTGAAGTCGTTCCGTTACCATGAGGGTGCCAAGCTAGCCGTTTCCCCTCTGTTGTAGGCTAACTAACCCGCTTCTGGATGAAGCCTTATATTCCTCGGACAGATATAAGAGTGATATCAATCTTCTCAACATTTAAAAAGATCAAACTATTGCTTTAAAATGAGTTGAATTAGTGGCTTTGTTCCCAATGGTTCTGATGGATAACACAGACACTGAAATGTCTAATGGAAAGTCTTTGACATGAGGATGAATGTTCCTAAAACTCCTCAATGTTTGTCTATAACTCTCTTTGCAGCGATGGAACTTTAAAAGCTTTTTCAAAGCACACAATAGTGCAATTGTTCAGTGCTGTTGTACGATCAGTAAACAGCTCAGTTGTTATCCTGTCACAAAACAAGACATAGAACATGAGTGTGACGTTGCCAGTAGACATTACGCATGTGAAACTTTACCGCAGAGGGTAAGAGTACACCCACGGCATGAAAAGCCCCTTCACCCGTTGTTGTTGTTGTGTGATTTGTCGAGTGGGTAGCTGGGCTTAGATCATGCGCCCTGCTTTAGGTTGTACCGGTGCCAGGCGCATGATGCAAAGGAAAAAGAAGCGCGGGCAGAAGAAGGGTGTGGGAATTCAGAGCTCGACATGAGTCTCCAACCTTAGCAACCTGTCTTTACTCAGTGTTCAACCCAATGACAGATAGTGGGGTTGTGGAGTCACGGCGGAGAGACAGGAGAGGATGTAAGTGGATCTGTCTTTTATCACATCTTGGGAACGCTCTTCTTGTTTTTTGAGGGCCACTGCAGACAAAGTACGAATTATTACAATGTAAAACCTGGCAAAAACTTATTTCATTAGGAGGTACTATCTGACTTAATATAATTCCAAAGTGAAAAAGCTCATCATATTTTTTTAATAATGTCCTTTTTCAGTCTACTAGCCCATCTGCTGACGCATTCATGAAGCAGATGTCAGACAGCTGACATTTCCCACACCAGACACATTTCCCTATACGCTCTAAATTTTCCCCCTGAAAATGCTTTGTTCATGTCTTGTCCACTAATGGTTCAGCATATGCCAAATGGATAGACAAAAACCTCTCCAAGCACCCTGCTTCTAATATACTTTAAAGGCTCCTTTAAGGGTAATTGAACGGCAGTGGGTGATGTCCTGCGTGTATTTAGGGGAAGTTGGGGAGACAGGTGCTTCCCATGGTGCAAAATGCAGAACACCGGAGACCTGGAGGAGAGGTTAGATGCTTCAGACAAGGTCACGAGCTGTTTTGACTTCACCACTCTGCTTTTCTGAATTCTTTGGCAGGTGGTGACAGCTGCATGTAAGCAAAAAGGGTTTGGACTTGGTTTTGAATCTCTCAAGAGGCTGAGGGTGGGGGAACACAAACTTTTAGACAGACCAGTTACACGTGATGATTATCTTCACCATTGTTCATTTTCTTAGCTCTTGTAAAACCAATGGCTTCATCAATTTATTTTTTCCTTTTTCATTTCTCCTACCTTTTGTTCCATTTATCACAGACTTTAGACTACTTAAATGAAATGATAAGTTGGCTCTTGCATGACTTTTAAGAGTATCTTTATTCTCAAACACAGACAGTTCCTGAACCATGTCAAATTTTAATGGAATTACTTGCTACAGCTATTAAGGTAATTATAGCTGACCTAATAAAATAGCAAGGAAAAGTGTTCTATTAAAACCAAAGCCCTCAGAAATTAATTAATCTCCATTCTCTTGGCCCCTTTCACCCACCATAACCAAAGGTTTGATTACTAATTAAAAGGAAGTTGATGCACGGAATATCACTCGCAGCCCAGGTCATTTAAGTTTCATCAGGTTGTTCAGAAGCAGGCCTAATGAACCGCCGTTCATTATACGACTTAAACCTATAGTAAACTAAACCACAACGTTGGTTTGCATCCACCAGTTAGAAACACAAGGGGTTTCCTAACACACCAAGACAATTGCATGGTGCATTTCCACTGGAGAATACAGACTTCAATATCTTACTTTATCAAAGTTTGGAAGTATGTCTGAAATCCAATTTCTATTGCTGGAAATGCTAAACCTGCCTTGACATTTCAATTCTCCAGGGTAATTGCTGTATTTTGTCTTAGCCTTTTGCAGAGATAAGGCCTGATCTTTCCTAGCCGAGGTAATAACAAGCCAAATCATCCATCCTGTCCAATGCAACAACAGAGACCAAACTTAAGATGACATTATACCAAGGTTGTACATTATATCTTTGACAGCGATGAATTCAAGGATGAAGCAGCTATGAATGCCCTCTCTGGAGCACAATAAAGATGAGGCATCTAATTCTCCTCTTTTCCCAATACAAGGACTAAAGTGTCGTCTTCAAACAAACGGCACACTGGGGCAAAGCATATTACCATGGACTTGCTTGTTTTGTGGATATGAATATTTCAGTTTGGGTGAATACAGAGCATGTACAGTACACAGTTGATAAATATCAAAAGAGTCTAGAGGGCAAATGTCTTCTAGTCTATGACCTTGTCACTTTCTGCAAGCTAAGACTAAGTTCAGTAAAGAGGAGATTTAAACATGGCAATGATAAACTTACCCACCAGATTGTATAACATATGTGAAATGTACTATATGTTGCCAGCAATGCACCTGATGTGCAGCAGCAGGCTTAAAAATGTGATCAATGCAGCAGATAAGGATTCACATAATGCGAACATTAAAACATCCGTGGCTTGAAGCAAACACAGCTCTTCCTTATAATGCAGAATATCAAAGACATTAACCCATTTTGAGAAATGTTTTTCTAATATTCAGCTGAATATGAAGCACGTGAAAAAATGTGACTGTGACAATATATCCTGTGGTGTGACAAAAGCCGTTTCCCATGAATCCAGTAAGAAAATAACAATATACAAAGGACTGTGTACAAGAGAACACTTATGTTTACGTCTATAAAGTCATTATACAACATTACTATCAACAAGGGACCGGATTACATTGCAGCAATATGAAATCTCCACTCCAAAACAACATCACCACAGTAGGAAAATATGCAAAAACTAATTCACCCTGTAGCTAAGTACAAACACAAATGTCAGATTTAACCGCTCAGGAAACAAACATCATGAAGATTAGGATCATAATGCCCAAGCAACTTGTAGCAGACACAAGGAAGTAAAGCCAGTCGTCAACTCATGGCAGGGTTGGCAGTTTCACATATAGACAGGAGGAGCTGGGGATCAAAGTGTCTTCAACAGTAATTCATGATTCACAGCAGCACACGCGACAAAGCTTAGTTGGGTGAGGTAGTGGCATTTTGGCATTTCAGCGTCCTTATAATTTAGTCTCCACAGTCCAGAGCCAGCTGTGGCCACAGACAATAGAACACCAACTTCCACCTTAATGTGGCATTTGTGGCCCAGATGATAATTTCAGTAGCATTTGCTACAATATCAGTACAAGACATCACTACATTTGCATCAGTAGCATTGGCACAAGGTCCAAAAGCCTCCATAGACTGCTGCCTTATTGCAAAGGCTGGGCAGGACACATGTATATGATGCAGGGAGTAAAGAACGCCATGTGGGACTTGAACTACAAAGCTTGCACGCTGAGTATGACGTAGAAACCATCAATAAGAACACGAACAAGTTAGACCTATTCATTATAGCCAATAATATAAATAATAATATAAAAGAATATTGACTAATCGACTAGTCAATAGGCGTAAAATGAAATCGGCAACTATCTTGATAATCGATTCATCGTTAAAGTATTTTTTTTGTGCAAAAATATCAGCCTCTGAAATATGGAGATTTCCTGCTTTTCTCTGTTTTATATCATACTAAAGTGAATATCTTTGAGTTTTGGACTGACAAAACAAGACATTTAAAGACATCACCATGGATTTAGAGAAAGTGGGAGGGACATTGTTTTACTATTTACTGACATTTTATTGACCAATTCATCGATAAAGCTTCAAAATAATCAGCAGTTTAAATCGATAATGAAAGTAATCATTAGTTGTAGCCCTAATTTACTTATTTTCCTTTCAAATTCATTTGAAACTTTTAACATCTGCCTGGTTTTTTTTTTTCCCTTCGTTTCTTTTTTTTTTTTTTTTTACATATCACAAGAACAGTATTTAGTAGATTTATCATGAAAGGAACCAGAATCTATTTTGCAGCAGCTCCTGCTGACCATTTTTTCACACGTTTTAAAAGATTAAAAAAGCGGAACAGAAACCAGATGGACACCTTTGTCAGTTGATCCTAAATGTAACTGTACATTAGCGTCGACATCACTTCAATAATGTCTGGCAAATATTGATTGCCAGCAAAGATTAAGGCGGTTCCGTCTACTGTACAGGAAGCTAATTAGGGTTGTTGTGTTAACACTGATATTGCAGGCTTGATTAAATCCAGGCATATGTATGTGTATCGATTACAATGAGGGAAAACCACCAAAGACGTTCTCACATTTGGACCAGCCAACCCCTTCCTCTCATCAGAATTACTAATTCAGAGCAATAAGAGGAAATGAGGCAGCGTCTCTAACAGTGATGATTGGGAAGGCGGTGCAGTAGAAGAGAACATAGTTGTCTTTGTTCAAAGCCACACGTATGCTTCAAATTACAGCTTTGCTTGGATAAAAAAAAAAGTTTTGGCATTTAGAAGTGTACTTTTTCATTGAGACCTTTCATAAACCAGATGCTTCATAAGAAGGAAGAGACGAAATATTGAAAGTGCAGTAATCCCAAAAAAAACGGTTATTACTGTTATGTGACTGGTCAGCGGGGAAGTAATTGTTTGTTTACCATATGTGATAGAAAAGCTTGAGCGCTCCCTGAGCCTGCCGCACACAACAAACGGCAGAGGAGCAGCCTCAGAGGGGAAAAATCATTACCAACCCAGGGCAGTCTCCAGAAAGAAGGGGACGGGTAAGCAAGCAGGTCAGACGGGATGCTGATTAGCCAGAGAGGATAAATAGGGCCTTCTGCTGAAAGGAAGGCACTGCGGATGACATGAAGGATGGTCGAGTGGAGGGGAGGAAGGAGACAGAGGACAGGCTGATCTACAGAAGGCATGAGTAGGTTCTCAGCTTTACAGCATCATGTCCTTTCACAGTACTGGAAAGATTGAGAGAAAATACTAAGATTTGTGTGAATTTACAGAATTCTTAAAAAAGTACATTTTCATAAGAGAGGTTTTAACGCTAATGAGTAAGTCTGAAACAAACTAGATGAATTATCAAAGTGTACCATGGTGATGTTGCTAAGAACCCAATTATGTGGCTGAATGTGTGTTTTTGTGTCCGTATCGGAGTAAAAGAGGAGAGACAGAGGGAGGGAGGGAGGGAGGGAGAGAGGGAGAGAGCTATGGGGCTATAAATCTGAACAGAGCAGTAAAGAGACAGCAGACAGAGGAAACAGGTCTGATAAAGCACCACATTAATGACCATTTCCCTATGAAAAGCAAACTAATTTGCTAATTGCAACCTTCTGTCGCCTCTGACTTTTCCCTTTCCTGTGATTCACTTCACCTGCCTCTTAAACTCATACCATCAACTTTGCTTACATTAAACTGCGAATAACATGCTAAAAAACAACCACATCCTTAGAAAACCACTGCTGAGAGTTAGTACCCCAATCCCACATACCACTGAACTTTTTTTCACAATCAAACAAAAAGCCCCACAATGTTATTCCATGAATCAGTGTAAAAGAGCAGCTTGTTACAGCCACATTTACCCAAATCAACACAAACCACCTCAGTTTGTTGCACACTATGTAGCTTGTTATGGAGCAGGTAATCGCAGGAGCAGCATAATAAGATGTGACCACACATCTGTTGAATTCACATTGGGTGACGGGAAATGGTATTCATTCCTTCAAACAGTGTATTAAAAAGGTTCTGCAAACACATTTGGAACCATACCGGTGAACCCAAACGAGGTCAATTGTGCAAAATATCCTAATTTGCTCACCGCTCCAATGTGATAATTGCGGCAAAAAAAAAGAATGTTATTGTACTGTGAGGCTGTGCAGCACATACTGAAGTGCACTAAATAATTGTAGGCATCACTTACTCACACACCAATAACACTCTAAGAACTGTAGTAGTTAATTGGAGAACTGACGCGTGTTTGCTTTGCAAAGTGAGAAGGGGATTGGGAAATTATCGACAGGCAGGCGTCTGCTGAAGTGCAGATTGAGCACTCAGTTCCTGGTCCAGGGACTGCATGAGTGTCTACTTGAAATTCAGGGTAGGGAAATTCGCAGATTGTTAAGGCAATAGTCTTGAGTAACTATGCATCGTATGGACAAGTGAGAGGAAACATGAATATATCCGTTTCTGTAGAAACGCTAACTGGAACCAAATGAGCGCTGGTGGAAAAGCCCACATTCCATACTTAAACTGGGGGTTTCCAAGTCCATAGAGGTATCTCAGCATGCTGCATAAGAAGTCACCTCATCAGCATGTGAGAGGCTGAATGCAACATAAATTACCAAAGTTTTAGATTACCTGTAGATGTGAACTATACAGACAGTTCTGTCAAAAGTCTTGTCAAAGTTTGTGTAACTGTGTGCTTTCCATGTTGTATCAGTACGCTGGCCGATAAGGGCAAACACGCTGAAGCGGCCCAAAACATTTCTATTATGAGAAGCGTGGTGCAGCTCCAGAACTATGCCACATACGGAAATCCTAAACAAATACAAAAGAAACGTGCAAATGAAGCCAAAACAAATATATCAACAGCAAACACGCTGCATAATATAGGCTAGGCAACACAATAGTAGTTCTCCTGGGGAAGCGCCAAGTGGAACAGCTGGATTTTTGACCCAAGAGAGAGAGAGACCAGACGAGAGAAAAATGGAGTAAAGAGGTAACATAAAAAAGGTACATATTCTTGTTTACATGAAAACCAACACACCTTTTTGTCTGGTCTTTCTCTCTTGGGTCGAAAATCAAGCTGTTCCACTTAGTGCTCCCCCAGAGGCCTGGAGAACTACCGTCGCGTTGACTGGATATGACGCGTTCTTCTGTTGCATTCGATTCCAGCGTTTGTGTGTTTTTGACTTTGCAGAATTTCTTGCATTAATGACCTGCACCAACCCAGGAAGAAACTGCTGACAAACTTACACTTGTAACAATGTGTTTTTGTCCATCCATCTTAGTTAGCTGGGATGCCGGATCATTTAACACTTGATTTAAGACCATAATCTTTGTATTAAAAATAAAAAGGTATTAAAATGAGTAAGGTATAATACATTATCCATTAATTGCAAAGCAATTAAGTCAAACAATCTCAGGCAGACAGAAGTGAGACGCCTGCAACAAACTGACACCAACACTGTCCTTCAAATGCTATAAAAGTCAACATGACTTTGACAAACCGCACACACACTTCTTTGTCACGTTCTCTTACTTTGAGTATCTGGTAATCTCTTTCTTCACCAAGCAGCCGCCTGTACATTCCTACTCAGTGGACTTTGACCTTGGATTGTTAGAAAAGGTTAGACTTTACAATTACCAAATAAGTGGGCTATTGTAAACCTGATTGACATTCACAGCAGGAGCCAGGTTGGGTATGTGACCCTCAAAGCACTCTGTGCTGAGCCTTGTGACCCTGGACAGGCTGAATAATTATTGGCTCATGTGCCATTCAACTCCAAAAAAGGAAGAAGACTCTGTGCTAAAGCAGGGACCATCCTGCATGTACCTGCTTGATGCATGTAATCGCAATAAATCTGTAAGTCTGTGCATAAATCCATGTGCTAAGGATGCCGTTGTCAGTAATATGGCTCCTGTATGCATATTAGACTGGAGTCTGTAGTTGAACACCCGTGAAAACAGTCAGGAGCGTTTTCATAAAGTTTTCTTAAAGAAGAAATGCTGAGCTGAATAAAATGCAGCTGAGATCAGACAGGCAAGCAGGATTGGGGAAATGTGTTTGACATAAGAGGCAAGCCAGCTTTGACCCTTTTTAAATCAGACTGCTGATGCATAAAAAGATATGCACTGGGAGGTGGCAGCAGGCAACTAAAAATTCCAACTCAGGACTCCAATGTGGTTGCAAAACAGGTTCTGGTCTCGGGTGACAACTTCCACCTTGCACATTTAAAGACTAAGGATAGGTCGTGTATACAAAGTCGATGTAAAACACAAACGGCTTATAGCACGAGGCATTCTCTCGACTTGAAAATGTTTCAACTTGAGTGTGAAACTTCAGTGATTCAGTAAAGCAAAAGCTGATCAGCTTTGGGATTTCCACCATGCACTGGCTAGAAATGTCTTTCAAAGATGGAGCACAAAATAATCGCCGCAGTTTGTGTCTTTCTGAACTGTATGACTCCACTTTCATAATGTATAAATGAGTATGCAGTATCCAAATGCACATGAGGGAAGAAAGCGGAGTAAAAAAGGTAAATCCTGCTGCATCGATCAGATGTAAATGTCTTTTTTTGACCTACACAAGCAGAGGAAAAGCCTCTCTTGATCAAAAGGGAGTAACAGCCAACACATTTGGAGACACACATCTTCCAGCAATTGCTGAAAAACTATTGTTTGAATTTGTGCGTCAAAGTAAGTTGTGCTTTGATTCTTTCCATTATCAATACTTCCCACATGGTATAACAAATCACCCTGGCCATCATTTTTACTACTATAAAGTGAAACAAGTCCCGATTCATCTGAAAAAAATGGCAAATGTGTCTCTAATGTTATTACCAAACACTCCACATTGTCACCCGTCGGGTTCTACGACGCACGCCAAAGATATTAGACATTTATGTGTGTGTGAGAGAGTGAGTGAGAAGAGTCGGGTCCAAGTTTCCATCTCATACTTGACATGTATCACTGGAGCTTGCTGAACCTTGTGGTGACTTCACAGCAATGATTGTCATAAAAAGATATTTGCTGAATTTTAATTGGCGCCTTCTGAAGCGGCTTGCTGAAACGTTGCCGTCTGGGGGTGGGACAGCTTTTGAAACGGCTGCTGGTACAAGTCATTAGAAGCCACATTTAAAACTCAGCGCCATTAACATTTTATTTTCCCTGTCAAGATTTATAATAAAATTAATTTTGAGATATGTAATTGCTGGACAGTGCACTGTAAGGCTGTTGACTCTGGCCACAGAGGCAGAAATAATTGACATGCTCAAAGTTGACTATTTATTTGAGCTGAGGGGTGGCCAGAGCGCCGTGTGCCAAGGCCTACCTCTGGCATTCCAGCCTCGACATCTGGGCTTGATTCATCAAGGTATTTTCACCAAAGTGCAACAACGTGCAAACAAACGCAATGAACAAAAGCCGCCCAAGAAAATGCTTTGCATGATGCACAGTCTACAGGAAATAAATAAACAAACCAAATTGGGATACAACAAGGCAATTTAGGGTCCTATTTTTAAATCCAGATGCTTGCGACCTCAAAAACCAAGCCTTTAATGAGACTCGATGACAAGAGATGGAACAGGGTCAATTTGTGCTTTTGATTCACCAAAGCTTTGGCTCTTTCTGTAGTTCAACAGGGGGGGGGGGGGGGTCCAAGTTAACAAACTTTCTGGAGCTCTTTTTGCAGCCTTTTTTGTTAATACGGTTCCACAGAAAGTCCTATCCTCCATACACTGCATCTGTACTGACCAAGGCCGTCAAAGATGCTAAAAGTCCTCTGATAATTTAAACAGAGTAAGCCTCAACCGTCACAAAACATCCACATTATTAGATCATGACAAACACTTATAGTCCTGTGTTCCGTCACAGTTGTAGCCTAACACAAGAGGTTTATTTTCCCGTCATCTTTAGGAGGAGATGTAGAATATTTCATGGACCGCTGCAGAGCTTACTATGGTACTGAGGGGTACAAGTCAAAAAAAGTTCATAGAGATGCCATCATATCCCTCGGATAGAAAATGTTAAATCATATTGTCACACTGAAGACTGCTTAATTAACATTCTCTTAAACAATAAATCCTCACATTTCATGCCTCCATGGCTGGTTGTTGTTGGGTTGGAATAAATGACATTTGTCACATCTTGAAGTACATTTTCCCCATTTTAACCTTATCACGGGATAAATGTCATTGTTGCATTCTGCAAGTGACTAAAGTGACTTTAACCAAGCAATGATTGCAGCCCTGTTTCCTGGACACTTAAAGATGAATTTTAAGAAAATGATCATCAACTCTACTTTTAAACCTGAACATCTGTAAACAATCATATCCAGTCTCTCTTGCCTGTTTTTTCACTGTCATTATTTCATTATGAGAGGGATGAATGTCTCTTCTCTTCTTGAATACAGTATGATAATTGCTGATGAACTAAAATGCTTTGCTGTCACAAGCCTTTATTTCTTTGACATGTTTTGGCATTTGGAAGAGGAGTGGAGACGTGGGATGTTACGAGAGGAGACCACACAGGAAAGTGTGAAGCACGAGGTCGTTCATTTGCAGGCAATCGACTAAGACTCATCACAAATATATGCAAAATATAAACATGTGGGCTCAGAACAACAGTGAAGCTTAGGAATAAAGCCTTTGTCTTGGCCCCAGCTGCATTCAAATCCTATTTAAAAAAAGAGAACAGATTTACTCACTTGACTAACTCACTTGATTAACCTTAAAATAAGTACAGTTCAACAAACTAAAAAGGAATTCTTCATTAACAGACAGTGGGACCATTTTAGCCCCCACAGAGCCCAGCACATGCTGTCTGCAGACTTACAGGACTGGTCTCGAGGCCAATTGTATAGCTTGAGCACAATGTACAAGGCTATAGTGTCTGGCATTGACACTTAGCACATGTGATACCAGCCACGAGTGCCAACTGAAAGCCTTGCACTTCTGCAGGCGATGCAGCCCGGCACAAGAATGAACAGGCAGCACCAGCGTCAAGCTGTTCACTGACAGACCAATGCTATTTGGCTGTTAACAGGTCCCCAGCTGGTGTCTGCTGTGTGCTGTATGTGTTAGCCTGCCACCGTTTTGGTCTGCGGATGTTCACGAGCATGTGTGCAGCACGGATGTTGGCATGAAAGCGGCAGAGGCCCCCCGAACACAAGCTGCCACCAGAATAAAGAGGCAACGGCGAGCATTTATTTAGACAGCTTGTGTCTACGACAGGCGGAATGCAGACCACAAGCTCCAGGGCTGAAGGGACTGAGAGGGCTCGTTTGTACACAAAAAGCCCCGTGCAGGGGTTGGGTTACGACTAGATCAGAGTCTGGGACTGGTAGCAGCTTTGCCACTTTGCTGGTGGGGGTTTTTCATGGTCTGATGCAGCTTTTACTTCTGAAGCTACATGAAAAGCACAAACTGATCCCTGGATAGAAGACAAAAACGGTAACATGTTTGCATAATTCTCACTGTCTTATTAAAGTTATTAGACAGATCTCTGGCTTTTGATTTCTGTGGATATACATCTGTGGGAAGCTGTAACTTTTTACATTGGATTATAGCACCATTTTTGCACACAAGCAGAAAATGAATTTGTCAAAGCAACTGAAGCGTGTCTCCAGCAAGTGTACTTGCTTTCTCATCTCAAATGGATGGTGGGAATGGGTGCTGGGAATGCCTGCGGTTTTGATTTCCTTCCCAAAACCTCCTTGGGTCACCAATATAATTTAATAAATCACTTGGGGTGGCTTCAAATAAGAGTAGACGGGGCCTTGATGACACCCCACTGAACTGGCTCCCCACCACTGATCATACACCACACCGCGTTCATGAACCGCAAATTAGAGGCTGACGATAATTTGCAATTCTTCCAGTAAACACTTCCTACCATATACTTGTCCCATTCTCTTCTCTGGAGCTCTCTGTTATCAGCATGAGCGCTGCAGTGTTTCCTATCAGCACTGCTTTACTTATTTGCTCGGATTAACAAAAAAACTAACAAAGAGCCTACCCCTTATATGTTGTGACAATAAAGCTCTAAAGTGACAATTCCTACTTCAGCACATTGGCGAGCTGTGAAACCCACAAAGAGTACAACATGCAAGAATCCATGAAGCAACTTCCCAAGATGGACATGCTTGAGCTTCATTACATTGTGGGAATAATTTACAAGTCAATTAGAAGGGGACGTTCCAACAAAACAATATTGTTAGGAGACAATTAATGTCAGAGCGTGTCGCTGCTAACAGAACCGTGACAGCTCTTCCTAATGAGCAGTTTATTTTAAATGCAATTAAGTGACCACGAGAAGTGGAGACTGCTTCACTTTAATGAAAGACGTCAGTATTTACTCAAATATTAGTCAGAGTGTATCAGTGCAAGATGCACCATCCTCAATTTGAGGCTGAAAGCAAAACGATTATCCTTTAACATACATTGTTCTTGCAAGCATGCCACATAAAAATGACTTGAAAAATTCATGGCCTTTGTTCTGGAAGTGGCCAATTTGCTGACAGTGAAAAATTAGTGAAAGAACGTCAGTGTTTCCAAGTTTTGGACAGGGTTCCAATTTTGGGTAGGTGAACACTTTGTACTATCTGTGACAGGAGCAATAATGTGCCCCTTGTACATACAGTAAAATAGCAAGGAAATGGAGGTGTGCATCTGTCAAAGGAAATTGTTTACTTAGCAAAATCAGTTTGCACTATATTCAAAAGACGTCTAGTTCACTTGTTTCCTCCGGCAGGAAGGATATGTTTTCGGCTTTGTTTTGTTTTAAAATCAGGATTACAGAAAAACTACTGCCCCAATTTTCATGAAACTTTGTGGAAGGGTGAAGCATGGGCCATGGAAGAACCCGTCACATTTGAGAGGGGATCCGAATCATGGGGCGGACACACATCATTCTTTTCACTTTCATTAACATTGCGAGATAGGACATAGCCTTGATGGAGGTCTGCGCTCTCCGAGTGCCCTTCCAGTTTTCTGTATTGAATTTGTTGATGGTTTGGGTTCCACTACATGGCACACTGTAGGACTTGCTCAACAAAAATATATCAAAGCCATTCTCTGTACTGTTGGCAGTGACTATCCAAAGTGCTTCCATTACTCTGTGACACTAGGGATTCACTGTAAGGTCCTATTCATTAATCTTGTCTCGTACTGGACCACAGTTATTTCCCTGCCTCCAGTGCTATTGCCAGGGTTATTTAATTAATGCTAGACAATTTTTTTGGGTAGACGCTTCAATAGCAACAAAAAGTGAAAGCAAGCAAGACCTCTACAGTGGCTTTTCTCATCAAGATGAGCATTCCAATCATTAGGAATTTTAGGCGGCGGATTGTTTCTAATCATCTTCAGCTGGATTAATGTGAGGTGACAAAGCCCATCAGTTTGAAACTTTGCCTGTCTGCATGACTGCCCCTGCTTGGCAAATTGTGTTGCTGCTAATGAGTCAGAGCAGGCCCACAACCAAGTAAAAGAGGAAGAGAGAAAAAACATACTGAATACAAGCTTTTCTTTTTAACGTTGCTCCTTTTTGATCACAACATGATCTTTAAGAGCCAAGTTCAGCAGGACATTGCTGAAGGAAAACACTGATAGGCACAAAGGTCTTACTTCTAAAATGAAGTAAGTTTTCTTCGGGGAACAGTATGTGAACCTCAGCAATGTTTTCATTTGTGAGTAGAGGGGAGGGAGTTATGTTTTGAATATGGAATATGATCACAAAGGAAAAATAAGATGCACTTAAAAATGCCATCAAACTATATAATGGCTCCATTTTGCAGTTGTGTACATGGACAGTATTGTCCCCCCCTGCAACAAACAACAAACTGAGGAGCTATGTGTAACAATAATGCATTCTACAAAAAAGGAGAGAAAAACAGGAAACCTATTGAGCCAGGCACGTTAGATTGCATTCAGATAAACTGCCAATCATCTTTTAATTACCAACTAATGCACTGTGCAGCTGTACAGAACCTCAACCGGCTACTTTCTCTATTTAAAGCTCTTCTGAATGGCCGAGGAGTTTGTTTTTATACCGTTAAGAGACGTTTCTGTGAAGGTACCTAAAGTGACAATAGATAACATTTTTGTTTTAACTTATGATTATGAAGAAAATGTTGATGCTTGCAACATCCCACATTGTAGTGGCTGTGGAATAAGGACACCATCAGCGTTGAGCTGGTTCCCTATAAATCTCGCTCTCACTATGAAATTTTGTCTGCCTCCGGGTCGCAATCTCCCTTTCACAATAAAAGCCCTAGACATATACATTGCATCACTGCCAACCAGAGAGCATTTATTTCAAGAGGCAACTCAATAAAGTATCTTACAACTCAACAATATCTTAAAAGTAGCTATCCCCAGGTAGCGAACCCACCGGGGTAACAGTCGAAACTCTACCCGGCAAAAAAGCAGAGTTCACGGAGGCAAAGAAGGCGAAGAGAGAGAAAACGTTTGTTCTATTAAAGCTAGATTTCTGAGTAACACCTTCCTACTTATACTGCCAGGGGTTTTACTCTGCTTTTATCATCGCACAGATCTGAGTTTCTAGGTCTTTGGGATTATTACGGTTGTTTCTTGCTTTGCACAGTAACATCAGCCAGGCTGATAGCGGTAGCCATGTTGCTAACGATATACAACCAAGTAGTTTGATCTTCTTGTCCATATGAAAATCAACGGACAGAAAAACATGTTATCAATGTCTCTCTTGTGCAGTTTGTTTGGAAACAAGCAAATTAGGGTTGAAAAGTTATGCGTTTCCACTTTAATGTAGAAATACTACTACTCTTATGATACTCTGTAACTTTAGGGTCATTTCTAAAAGCTTTCATAAGGACAACTTAACTACAGTTTCTCCCTTCATTGATTTGCTAGAAATGCCGCCGTTTCTCCACTGGGTTCAATTGGCTGAGCTTATTGAGTGGGTGCTGACAATGCCAGAATTAATGACTCGAACTTCACCCATATTAGCCTGTCATATGTCAACTATAAGTGGTTTCAGGCGTGGAGAAAAGGCCTATAAGAAATAAGAGCATGCCTGTGCTGATGCTGGGAGAGCAGGGTTGTGATTAGCTGAGCTGAGGCACAGCCAGCTGCAGTCTGTCTGCCTGCCACCTATCCCAACAAGTCTCTACAAGAAGGAGGAGGAGGAGGAGGAGGAGGAGGAGGAGGAGGAGGAGAAGAAGAAGAAGAAGAAGAAGGAAAGGAAGGAAAAGAAGAAGGAAGGAGAAGAAGGAAAGGAAGGAGAAGAAGAAAGAAGGAGAAGAAGAAGGAGGGGAAGGAGACGACCATCCTCCTGTTCCTGCTCTTTGGAGCGTCGCCTGTGCCTGCTGGCAGTGTCTTCTAATGGAGTGGGACAGCGGCACCACATCCAGGCAGACGTTGCAGATTGGGCTGTGTGAGTTGGGGGAAATACGACCAGCAGGAGCTCCCACCTAGCAGTCACCCGTCTCAGGATCCAATTAAGAGATCACGGGGAAAAAAGGCATACTGGCAACAGGAGGTGACAGCTTTGTTAATGTGCTCCAGCTTAATGTTCGGAGTCATTAGGCCTGATGCAAGCTGTATACTCACAACCGCCGTGTGTGTGTGTGTGTGTGTGTGTGTGTGTGTGTGTGTGTGTGTGTGTGTGTGTGTGTGTGT
>CALSCE010010667.1:6795295-6807303 GCA_943593645.1 Bovichtus variegatus | reverse complement strand
TGTGTGTGTGTGTGTGTGTGTGTGTGTGTGTGTGTGTGTGTGTGTGTCTTCAACTAGACATCTTCTAAAGGCTCTAGCACTTGTATGATGGTGCTTTTTTACATTTCCCAAGAAAATGAAATGTGTCCAAGACAGAAAATAAAGAAGTTAGAGGTAAAACAATTAATCACTTAATTGATTATTTAATTTACTGGCCAAAATCACAGATATTGATTGGTTGATTAATTGGTTTGTTTGGTTTCAGTTTCAAGATTTATTGCTTTTCTCATTGTAAATATTGTGAATTGAATGGGTTTCAGTCTGTTTGGTGGGCGAAACCAGAAATGTCAAGGTATTACTCAAAAATTGATGGAAGTATTAGTTTTTAAAAGGAATAGTTTGACATTTTGCTTTCTTGCTGGATGAGAAATTCAACACCACTTTCATGTCTTTTAAACTTGGCGCTACAGCTCATCATAAAACAAACACAATGAGTAATTTTCACACTTTGTAACAATTAAACAAACAAGATATAACATGTTAATTAATGATCTTTAGCTTTAATTGCTAACCCCTGCTTCCAGTCTACAAGCTATGCTAAGCTAACAGCCTCCTGGCTTTAGCTTCATATTCAATGGAAAGATACGAGCGTGGGATTGATCTTCACAACAAAGTGAAATAAGCTTTTTTCCCAAAACGTAGAACTATTCCTTTAAAAGATTCTACACTTTCATGACAAGTTCAACAGTGCCATCATATCCAAGTGATGAGTTGAATAAAAACACTATTTGGCTAAACTGACCACCCTTACAAACCACAATCCTCTTCGAGGTATGATTGCTTTTTCAGGGCACAGCATGGAGAATTCATTTGTGCATGTACCTGTCCTCACGGGAGACACGCAAAAAAGCATTTCTGGTGGGGTGTCTGTACGTGATCGCGTGGCATGTAAACAATCAGCAGAGTATTCTCTTTTTCTCTGAATAATCCATGAAAGCAAGTGGCTCAGAGACATTCATTAAAACATGTTTTCCTCTGAACTGCTTCCAATACAACAGATCTGAGAGGACAGAGAGAATACTAATGACCACATTTACGTTTTTATTTACATTAACCACCACAAGCCCTGATTTTATTTCAGCAAGGGAGAAATGAGGCCTTGGCAAGGGGGGTGAGCTAATGAAACATTGATGGAGATAAAGGTTAACTGTTCTTCTCCGAGGGACTTTTGATGACTAATTCATCTGGCATACAGAACAGGCCGACATGGTGTGTCCCTTTGAAGGAGAAAGGGAAGCAGTTTTGTTCCTCGCAGACGTATCAGACAGTAATTAGCAGATGAACAAAAGTGCCCCCAAGACAGATCATGAGAAAACTGTGATTGTCTGTCCTTCAAAGTGGCATGTTGTGCTTTATGGATGGGGAACAGGAGCTAATTAACCAGACACATATTTTCTCCTAGCTAGTATCTCAAATGATTTAACAGCCACCAAAGTCACATCTGTCACATTTACATGCCTGCTAATTTGGCATGTTGTGTTGTAGTACTACAGGGGTGAAATAACTACTACATAGCAAAGCTTAAATCAATATTCATGCCCTTTACTGTACTGTTAATTTGCTGATTGTACATCAAATACATCATGTGATCGTCAAATACACTCGTAAATCCCTCCTTCATCGTCTTAAAAATAGCCTCTCAGGAAGACACCTAACACGACAACTGTGTTTGATGGCCTGGGTATGCTGAAAGCTGGTCCAGCATGGGAGAGCAGCCAGCGCCGCCTCCCATTTCAAAGCCAAAAGGAGCCGATGGCCCGTTGTACTCATCGAGGCTATTTGAGAGACTTGACCTCTGACCCCATCACCCACACCCTGATCACGTCCCACTGTGCGTGCTTTCAAGTGCTCGACCCTCTAACCCTCGCACCGTGCCCTCGGCTTAAAGTGCGAAACGTATATCGATTACTCAATTCCTGAGCTGAGCATCGCTGCTACTCCAGAGTTCTCTCAGAAGCAATATTGGATTGCAACTTTATCTTACTTACAACATACTGTACATATCTGCATTTTAAAAAACACTGAGATCATGTTGGTCAACGTGTCCAAAATATGGAGTCGATATTCATCATCATAAACGATCTTCGGTTTCTATCTTAAATCCCCTCTCTGCAGAGAACCAGAGGTTGTTTTAACCTTGGCCTCATTGCTCCAGTTATTCTCCCTCTGGCCTCGCTAGCGAATGCATTAGTCAATGGGTGCCAGGCATAGCTCTCTGTGCCAGTGGTATGACTTGCCCCGCCTGTATAGGCACTCTCACTGGCTCTCCTCCTCACTGATTTACTGTTACGTGAGTGTAATGAAGGCCCCTGCCCAACAGGTGGCATTATTTATAGAGAACCAGATAAGGAAGGGGGTGGCAATAAAGCCGGGAGAGGTCTTGATAGAAACTGGGCGAGGTAAGATATACAAGTAATCAAGGGGGGAGAGAATGGACCTGAAAGTCAGACAGGGAGACAGAAAGAGAGACAAAGAGGACATTGTAGGAAAGATGATTGACGAGAGGAAAAGATGTGGCGGCATGAAGGAAGTTTTGAGCCGCAGGCAACATGAGGTAAAGAAAGGTTCAGGAAAGAGGCATGATGTGTGGAGGGAGGGAGGGATAACTGCTCTGTGAACAGCTCAGTCGCTGCTAATTACTCTAACCAAACAAGTTAGTCATTGCTTTGACATGTGCGCCACAAACGCTTTGTTCCATTTTGTATATTTTATATGTTTGGAAGGAACCAATAACGCTTACAATCATGACAGCTTTTTGTTGAGCAGCCATTCAGCACAATATCCTGGATATTTCAAACTAGATGAGGGCAGATCACAGTAAAATAGTTTAAGTAGGGATCATATGCATTACTCTAATCCACACTGTAATGACCATATCAAGGAGATTGATATTTTGATTGCCCCAGTTGGTGTTTGCTGTCTCAGATGTCTGCCAGAGCCCAGCAATAAAGTCCACAGGATTAGAAGACTTTTCAATTCATCCCTTAGTCTCTCTCATCAGCATTAAAGCAAACCCCCTCTCAAATATTTTCATTATCCATTTTGGAGTTTCTCAACTCGACTTTGCAGCCAATATGTTGCCTTCCCTGTAGTGCTAAATTGGAAATACACGTCCTTATCACATTGCAAAACACTGTGAAAGGAAACATGCCTAAAGTTTGAGGGGAACCCAGAGTAACTGAGGCTCTCTCTGCTTGCCATCTCTGTGTTGTTGCACAAATCGGGTCTTTTATTTAAGAAAACATTCCTGCACTGTGGGGGGATGCAAACTGAGTTTGGTTGCACACTATGCCTCAAATAGTTTGCTTTCTGGTTAAAAACTGGGGTGCAGATTACACAATACTTAGACTCTTCATCGCTGCAAAGACAGAGTGAGAGAGTGCTGGTATTTAACGCTGAGAAGGGAAAAACAGAAAAGGTCTTCTGACCACTTCACAGCCTTATTAGTGTCTCCACTCTTTGTTAATCTTTTTATTTGCATTATATATTCATTTACGTACAAGCTGTGCACTGCAAGATGCTAGTTTAGCTTTCTGCGAAGTTTCATTCATGATGGTAGACTGCAACTTTTCCACATCTGAACCACAACTTCTGCATTATGTCATAATGTGCTGATTCATCATGCAAACACTGTTCGACATAAATATACTGAACTCCCGTTTGAAAGATACCGTAGTAGTGGTATTAAGTGATTTGACATACCTGAAGTCATCCAGGGAAATTCAAGGCAAGCAGTTGGTTTTCCAGGCAAAAGGGAGAAAGAGAAATAGAGCAGAGTTAGTATTTTCTAAATAAGTCCAGTAAACTCATTTCAAGGTGAAACTTTAAAGTTGACTTCTTCAATTAAGATCTGTGAGTGTGCAAGAAAATGTCAGTTAAACATATAAGCAACATTCTTCAGCTGTCAAGTTCAAGAGTGTGCAGAGTGAACACATTGGCCCTCGACGAGATGCTATTTGAAGCGACTGGTCTAAAAACACTCGGAGTCAAAACTATATCTTCTCAGATCCTCTTCCAAAGAGGGAAAGAGAAGATTCACCAAAGCTAATGGAAAACATGACTTCATCACTTGTTTTTCAGCTTTCCTTTCCAGTTATTTTGACATTTTCTGAATGCTGTCATGAACAGATAAGGACTAAATATCTGGTTCACTCGTCGCTACAGTACAACACTCGGAGGGGGGGGCACGGGCGAGAGGTGGGGTGTTGACTTCAGGATATATTACCTGACTGAAAAAAAAAACCTCCAGATGGATTTGTTGACACTTTTCTTTTACTTGCTGGCAAGGCCTTGAAACCGTGCTGTTGACAGCGTGCATAAATACATGGGATATTGACTAAACCCATAGAATCCCACAATCCCATCTGATGAGTGGCAGACATACATGGAAGAACATTTTCTCTGTGTTCAGCTCGGGGACAACAGTCTCACTCTCTGCTGATTCCTGCTGGTAGCGGAGTGATGGACGGTACGTTTCTGCTCATTACCTGCCTCACACTGTGAATTTAAAAAAAGGTGTGTGCAGTGCATTAGCCTCTTGGCTGTTCAAATTTTACACTCCTTAAACATTTGCTCATTTTGTGCATTTATGCCTAATTTACAATTTATTCTGCCCTATTTACCCCTAATTGTTTTGTCTTTGTCAGTTTGTTTTTACAAGGCAAATCATGCTCGCAATAAAAGATTAGCTCGAGTATTTCCTCAGATCACTGCAGTTTTACACTGGGCTGAGCAGGCTGATCGATCCTCATACTGCTGTGCTTTCATGAAGCTATGGCTGTCTGCACACTGATCTATAATCTATACATGCTACAGTATAAATGCTATTCTGTGCATGAGGCGAGGGTAAAGACTGTGGCACGTCTGTCACTTGGTTGTTAGAGACAGTTTACAGCGCTGATGAACCTGGAATATGTCAGATTTATTCAATCTACAAAGCATCTATCCATGTTCCTTGTCACACTCCGGTGTATTTGATGAATACTTTATTCTACCTTCACTTACACAGACCGGTCACTGTCATCAGATTTGTGATTAAATTCATTTATTAAAAAGGCTCAGTTGGTAACTTTCATGCCATTCATCATATTTGATGAAACGGTCACTACATCCTGACTGTAATGCACAAGACCTGTAAAGAAACACGTTCCTCTGCCTCCCTAATTGCTCCTAATGACATTTGCAGGATTCCAGCGTGCTCGAATAAAAAGAAAAACAGCTAATCAGAGTCTCTCACGCAGTCCGTCACTGCTCGTGAACTCCGATCAAAACGTCAAACTAGGCAGCGCTGATCAAATATGAATCAAGATGCCGTTACTGCAGCACCCATTTCTCGCATCAAATGTTTTCAGAAACATATTTTAGCGTATAGTTTAGCTCTAAGATCAGAACGTTTGCTCCAGCTGTGCTTGGTTTTGGCTCGACTGTTCAACATTTAAATCGTGTCCCTGCTCTTAGCACAGGAGTTCTCTCCGCTCTTCAGTAAAAGTTGCTTTCAGTATCTTTTAAACCTCTTCCACTACAAAATTGAGTTTTGAAGGTAGATTTTAGTGAACCGTGTTTAACATTAAACAGTGGTTTGCACAAGGATCTGAGCACTCAATCGTGACACTTGAGGTTTTATACAGTCAAGAAAGATATACAGGCGTTTAATGGAAGTTTTAAAGAAAGAGATCAAATTTCCGGCCTTTCCAACCCTCTGTGTGGATTTATGGGTTGGGATCAGAAAAGTGTGTTTTATGTTTTAGGTGGGCAGATACAGTAAAAGAAAAACCTTTCACTTTTCAATTTAGCCAACCAAACTGCAGAGATACGTTTGTTTACACATTTCACATAAAGTTCAACTGTGGCAGATGCCTTTAAGAAGTACTATAAATCCAATGTTTGGATTCCTAATATTTTCTTGCGTTTATGACTAGTAAACCTGCCTCGCTCTGGATTTGCATTTTCCAAGCTCCAGGGTGCAAGTGGCTCTGCACTCCATCTTCATTTAGTTTTGAGCTGGTCTGTGGTCAAAGCCCGACTTTGACCTGATTTCTCCTGGTTCTTTGTCTTACTCATGTGAGGCATGGGATCCAGGAATCCAACTAATGTTGAAAACACTGATTAAATGCAAAATGTTAAGCAGAGCTGGAATTTAAAAGCATCATTAAAAGCTTGTTTGCGATAGCTGGAGCTAGCCATGGCTGTAATAATATTTCATATTGTCAAGAGTCTTTGGATTTCTCAATGTGTAGTGTCTTTTAAAACGGGGTTATAATAGATATATTCAAATTCATGGTATAACTTACGATACGCTTGAATTTGCAATTTAACTTAATAAGAGTGCAATCAGAATTTTCTGAATGTGCAGACATCCCATTGGACATCCACCTGATTTAAATATGAAAATCCTTTTCGACGCAATTCATTGCAATTGAGTTTAGTCACAGAATTTAGCACAGACACACGGCTCTCTCTGGAGGTTATGACACTTTTCAGCAGATGACTACACAGAAATTGGGTTTGATCATGGCTGTCAGCCTCCTTTCATCTGCATGTGCAGAGAAAGTGATAACATATAATAAAAACTGGATGAAAATCCTCTTCCCTCTTCCAGATTACTTCACAGCTCTTCCTTCGACCAAGTTGTAACACACAGGTTTGAATTGCCTGAGTCTCATGCTTTAGCAAATAGCTCGTGACGTTCAGGACTTTCATCATGCTTTGGTGACAGAGCCAGTCATTTAAGTGCTCTCTGCCTTTAAGCACAAACCCACATGCTGCAGCTACTATGATTCACCTCCCTTCATTACGCACAGACACGCCCACCCTTGGTTAAATCTGTGGGTGCTGAAAAGTCATCTGCCCTGATCAGTCGGGGAACTTGTGACAGGAGTGCATCCTCTGTGGCTGGTGGTTGTATAGCTCCACTGCTCCAAAATCCCAGTGATCTAAACTGGGGGGGGGCATCTGAACAGTTACGGACAGGATAAACAGGAGGAGTGGTTAAACATGTCTCCACTTTGGTGGGCCCTTTCGTTTCCCCTTTTGATATTTTCATAAATCAGCGACAAGCAGTGTGGACAGGATAGAGAGGGTGAGAGAGAGAGATCAAGTCAGAGAGTTTGGGACACCCGGGAGGGGAACAGCTGTCTTTGAGATTGCTCCAATGTGTGAGCGCAAGAGAAAGAATCCTTTTGTTTCCACGCGGTTTGCCGCTTCACCGCGGACCTTTCATCTACACGGTGCAGACAAAAGGCCCCATGCATCTCGGATGAGACAGAAACCTCAGGAAGCGCGTGCAGGAGGAGTAATGAGTAGGGAGGGAGAAAGCATAAACATGTTTCTGGACGTGAAACTGCGTGTACACGCGGAGTGAAGTGGTTCAACTAATGTCGATGCTGGACGGTGGGCTCCAGAACCAACCAGTGGATGGTTTCCCAATCTATGTGAGAGTAGGTCACACTGTGAGCAGTTACTAAATGAGTTACTGTTGGATGGGTTAGCACGTTTGAGGATGTAGAATTACTTTTAATGCTTTGTAGCAACAGGACTCACAACAAGACTCAATTATCTGCTGGAGATAAATCTGCTTTTAAGATTAGATTTTTGTTTCTCTAAGCATGAAATCACTTGATACATACGAACAGCTCTGGAAGAGGGAACTATAGTAGCAAAGCAAATCTTACCACAAAAAATAAGTTATATTTTGGAACTGCATTTTTTTTTTCTTACCCATATTGTTGTTGTTTAAAACAAGAGACCCAACACTGCAGATAGAGTTACTCACTTTACCATTGTAAGTGTTCTGGATGAGAAAGTATACTACCCATTGTCTCGGTCTGACCACAAATGCCAAAGGGTACTTCTGCAACTTTTATGAGCCGTGCAGTACTGTTAGTTTTAAAATGTGCATTGTACCTACATGGATGCACCATATACAAAGAGTAACAGACACGTTCTTTTTTTTTTACGTTAAAATTTTATATAATAATCACCATCTATTCCATCTTTTAACTCATTTTTCATAAAGAAAATGCAGAAAATACTGTTTTAGCCTCTCAAATATGGAGATGTTTTGCTTCTCCCTGTTTTAGATCATATTTCAGTGAATATCTTTGAGTTTTGGACTGACAAAACAACACTTTTTAAAACATTACTTTGGACTTTGAGAAACTGTGATTTTATAGACCAAAACTATTAATCAATTAATCTAGAAAATGAAAATAACTGTTAATTGCAGCCCTAAAGTTTTCCCTTATTCCTTTTTAATTCAGTCTAAAAAGGTCATATGACTGTTCGGATATATTACTGTTTTATGTGGTGGTTGGTGGTTGTAACATTGATTACAATTTATAATACTTTCATCCTGCTGCTTTTATGCATTTCTTTTGCTGCAAGATGTTGGTTTCCGACAACACATGGTTAAAAGACCTTTTCTCATCAATGAAGAGAAAGAGCGGTCACCAGATGTTGGCTGCTGTCGTGGTTGTTGAGGATGAGTCTTCCAAGTACAGACCGTCCATGTGCCTTGTTGCTGAACTGAGACACAGCAGCCCAGGATTTTCGTACAGATTGTAAGTAAAGAGAAACCAAATGGGAGGGTGAGAGATGGCTGTATCATGAAATTGTTTTTCCGAATTGATTCAAGCAGGAACGTTGTCTTTAAGATGTACACACACTATTGAATCCCAGAGGACATATGCAAACACACAAGGATCATTCAGGATTCCTGTTATACATGTAGGGGCTGATGCATACACTTTAGTTTTTTCAACTGTAATCTCACCTTTAAATCTGCAAAAACACTATACATTCATTGCACATTTCAAAGATAAATGATTAACTTGAAACACTTGGGTAGACGACTGCTTCTGCATGGGAATGCTTTTGCAAGCAAATCCCCTGTTCCAAGAATTAGTGTTTATTATCTTTCTATTGCTCTTGTCAAGCATCCACTTGTGTGGCTCCTTGTGCCTTCTGGTAAAAATAAGCAAATGTCTTCAAGGAAACATTGGCAAGTGGCTTCTTCATCTTCTAAATAAAGAACACAGCAGAATGTTGACTTTGTTTTTTTTTTGTTTTACAAGAAAGTTTATAGCAAGCATGCCAAGTCTGTCTCTTCCTCCCAGTGGAGCAGTGAATAAGTGTTTGTGATGCACTAGGGATACTTTTGATCAGACTTTTAGCACTTGTTTAAGGACATTTTCTTATTGTTGTAATAGATAAACTATTAAGTTATTTAAATGCTCTCTTACAGCAGCAGCACCCTTATAAATAACGACTCATAAAAAGCTCAGAAATCTGAATTAACAGAGAGTGGAAGACGTTGCTCAGTGATGCGCTCATAGAAAATAGAAAATTGCACATTTGCACCTCAGCTCTACAAAGATTGTTGGCCTCTTTCAGCTGATTCTTTTAAGTTTCAAGCCCAGAAACTCAACCTCATTTCTAGCTCAGCAAAAACGCACCAAAACTAAACTCACGTGTACTTCCGGCCCAGCACAGAACTTCAGACAGACATCAAAGTTACCGACTAGCCAGCGAACATAGTGGAGCATTAAGCAGCTAAATAGCCAGATATTTGGTGAAGAGTTGTAGAGAGAGGTGATGGAGACCAAAACCAAGCTAACATGAATGCTAATGTTAAACACATTCACTACATAAGGTAATGTATAAATGTTGTATTTAAAGCTTGTTTAGCTGCTCTCAAGTGGCCAATGAAGCTTTAAAATGTAACATCAACAAAGAAGATACATTTTGGTAAATATGCCATTTAATTGTCTTAGCAGGAGTTGGTTGAGGATGATTGGCATCCAGTTCATCTCTTTGTGTTTAGTAGAAAAGGCCTAGACGTATAACGTTAGCCTAGCTTGGCACAAGTAGCCAACTGGAAGCCCGGGGAAATAGCTAGCTCTGCCAAAAGGAGGAAAAACACCTAAATACACCTTTCAACAGCTGTAACCTGTTGTAACTATAGCTAGCTAGCAAGCTATCCATGAATACATCCAGGAGTCCACTGGGTTTCTTCAGAGGTCTGTGTGAAGCAACTTCCCTCAGAAGGCGGGAGCTGATGTGCCCTGAGCACAGGTGTTGGTCATTAACTAGCTCCAAGCTGTAAGATAACTGCTCGTTAAACCTTTTGTATTTCTATGTGTGTTGAATAATCAGCATACACTGTGTAAATACGGCCACTCCAGTCTATGTGCTAAGCTAAGCTAAGCTAAGCTAAGCATATGTTGGAACAATCTCACAACACAAGTGAAATTGCTATTAATTTTCTCATAAAACTCCCACTAAAGAAAACGAGCAAGCATATGGCTTAATGAGAGTATAACGTGAAAGTATTGACACGTAGACGCCTGTATAAATATAACTAGCTTAATAATATAAATTAATATGATCTTCCCTCAGGCTACACTCTCAATAAATGTTTTTATTATATTTCACTTGGGTGGCAGATTGTTTTTTATACAGTAACGTCATAATCATCACAGTTAATCACAGGAGACACGCTGCTACCTACTCCTGTGGAAAACTGTTACATGAGCACAGGGCATTCGAGGACTTGGCCGATACTGACTTCAGTCTACTTTCTTCTACTTCACAAGGAGCATCATAGTAAGAAAACTGGCAGTAAAAAGGGAAGGAAATGAGACCTATACTATAATGTGCTCGCCAAGATAGTGGAGGAAAGATACTGAAACTTCCTCGAGCAAGCTAAATAAACCAAAACAATTCAGTAGTAGTGACTAATAAGTAGCGTGGATTACGGTGGCTATTGATAACTGAAATTCAAAAGAAAGTCACATCCCTGACACAAGTCATTTCCACGGCAGAGATGCAAAGAAGCTCAGCATCTTGTAACCAAGCATTATCCATTTATTTCTGCGCAGTCTCTCAGCTGCAAACATTTCAGTTTCTAAACAAAATGAAATGCAGTCATGCTGTGCTTTTCAATAAATACTGAGAAATATATAGAGGAAATACTGCGTTCTCTGTGACTACAGCGGCTGAGGAAATTGGATGGTGGGTGTGTTTGTGGAAGGATTGCTAATGATTTCCCTTTTTGATTTATCAGTTTTTCTGGGACACAAGGCAGTACTTATTCAAGTTGGCTCTTATATGAGACCTCAAAATGTCTTAATGCAAACAGTTAACTTAAAAGTTATGTAGAGCAGATGCAAATTGTAAATTTAAAGAAGCTATTAGCTGATTTTCTATTTTATTTCCATGTATTAGTTATGACGGTTGGTCGGTAAAATGGTCTAATATTTGCCAATGTTTTCTGTTTCGCTGCAGTTGGCTGAGTTTACTGGCATCAATGGATAGCAGGAATAAAGCAAGGATAGCTTGGCTAGTTTTCCTTTCTCTGTGCACTAAACTCCATCATCAAAGTCTAGAACCACATTTTGACCAGCACAAATAATTTATTTCACAACATAATGGGTTACTTTAGATGTCCAATCATGTTGCCAGAGTCATAGCATGTTTGAATGAGACAGTTTGATACTGAGGATGTGGGTAAATGAGCAGAAATAAAAAATGACAAATTTGACTTATTATGGTTGGATAAACATCTCCATCCCAAACAGTAAAGCCACAGTCATTACACAGCTATAGGTGTCGGGCACATTACGACAGAAACCTAGTTAATATGAATGCAATACGAAAATCCCCAATACGAGGTGCCGTCCAAAGCAAAGAGAGTTTCACCTGCTGACGAAGGAGCTGCAGAATTATTCAGATTTTTCGCCAGGTCTATTTCAGGATGTCAGTGGTCCGGTTTGATACGCTGCTAACAATACTGGAACCACACATTATGGAGTTGCTTCATGAATGTGAATCGTTTCAAGTAAAAACATTTATTTAAATGATGTGGTAGTAACTCTATAAAAAGTCCCATCATGGTGCAAAACTTGCAAAAAAGAGGACACACACACACACACACACACACACACACACACACACACACACACACACACAAA
>CALSCE010010667.1:6688211-6795195 GCA_943593645.1 Bovichtus variegatus | reverse complement strand
CATTTATTAATGTAATAATATATTAATTATAAAAAAGAAAAATGGGGACACACACAGACACACAGACACAGACACACAGACACACACAGACACACACACACACACACACACACACACACACACACACACACACACACACACACACACACACACACACACACACACACACACACACACACACACACACACACACACACACACACACACACACACACACACACACACACACACACACACACACACCTGTTGGTTCAGACATGGCACCTAAACCATAAAATAGAGCACATCCCCTTGTCTGTCACCGGCATTACAACGTCTAGGTTGGCACATGGGAACCTTGACATGTCATCTCGACTCACTCTCACCATCTGTCCACTGCATGTCACAAGTGAAAGGCACACGCGGACACAATGGCAGTGATAAAACACTTTTAAGTGTTAAGAAAGAAACATGCTTTAATCCAGAAATGGCTTGGTGAAACTAAATGTAAAGAGATAATTAGGTGACCTAATTTATGTCTGCATGATGTAGGAATCTTTCCATCTGTATTGGTATTTGTCCTTCGTGCGACAGGATCAACATAATATGCTCGGCTTTATTTTGGTATGTTGTCTAATGATGGTACAGCGGATTAAGAATTTAATATGTTACTAAATAACAGGTGTGAATACTGGCTGACTCAGCCTCTGAAGCATCTTCCCTGATCTATTCCAATACTCTACTCTCTGATGTAGATCCAGCAACAGCACTTGAAGAGTAAATACATGCTGCAAACATAGTCAATGTAACAGAATCACTTTGTCATAAATCAAAGGGGGCAGTTCTCCTGAGGACTTGTAGCCGTTAGTGTCAGCAGTGGCGGTGATGAAAAAGATCAGGAGCTCTGGTATCCTGATGCCGGGCAGAGTGTCATGCTCAGTTGACACATGTTTGTGACCTGGGCTGAGTTGTGACAGTTGTGAGTAATGGCCTTGTCCTCTGAGTTTCCAGAGCGAGATGGTTAGTGCAAGATGAGGCACTGGGGGAGATGAGATTTTATCTGTTTGGTGGCATTTCTTGTGTGGTGGTGCAGAATTGTGAAGAGAAGGGATCTTCTGAAACAACTGGATTAGTGTCAGACTTAAAACATGCTGGAATGAGCCCCCTGAGCCCCATATGAGCAGCAGTTTGGGCAACAAGAGGGCATCCAAACAGCAAGGTAATGTTTGTGGTCAGAGAAAGAAATGTGTCTGCGCTTACGAACTAGCCATGTGGTAACTGGCAGATGAAGCCTGATGTTGACAACTTTAAGGAGTCTGAAATTTAAAACCTCGTCAGTCAATCCCACACTTGGCCAGAGGGTTGATGGCTGGAAGTGGTGGTGGCTTGTTGCTCTATTTTTCTTCCAAAAGGACCTTTTTCCTGAATGTGTTCAGTGAACCAAGAGTGAAGGGATTTCTGTGCCCGTTATAAGGCCATTTCAGGGTCGAAGGCACTTTTAGCAACTCGGAAATCCTTTAAGATCTTGGGCCTCACACTTACAGGAGTGCAGTTGCATAAGCTTAAATGAAACATAAAGTACCACATCATTTGACATTACCTACATTCTGAGTCACGCAGAGTCTTGAGAAATGCCCTGAAAAAAGAGACGAGAGTTTCATTTGGGTAGATTTCAGCTGGACAAGAATGTGGCTCTTCCATTAATTGCCTCATTTACCGTGTGACACAAGACAAACTAGTTAAAGGCCTTCTGCGATGCCCTGAGTCGATTGGCCAATTTCAATCTACTCAGTCAAACAGAAGCTAATTTCCTCACCATTAAGAACAGTAGCCCCTTTACTGACAGATGGGAAGACTCCTGATCATGGAGATTAACGTGACAAGTTTTCTACTTCAGCTCAAACTACGGTCCCCAAGTGTTCCTTTTCTCACTCTATACTGACTGCTGCATGGTACACCATACAACCTAACATCAAATACCAACTCTGCAAGGAACTTTAAATACAAACCAGAAAAGGGCTAAGGGGAGATTTCGAACATTATAATATGGCCACTGGCTGAAAACTCAACTGCTCACTAATAATCTTGAAATGTAAAAGTAAGAATATTTTTCTTGGTCTCCAAAATGCTTCTTAATATGCCAGAGGAAATCAAAACACACCTCAGATATTGCTAAATTACATTTAACTAGAGCAAATAAAGAAAACTTATATCACCTTTTTGCAACTTGTTGGAGTGCCAACATAAACTTCTGTTGAGAGCCAAATTTGGCCCACAGGCTCTTTGGGCAGCCTTAGTCTCAACACAAAATACTGTACTGCCAGACTACAGAGTCAAAAACTCCCTCCAGTGACCATGATGGCAGATATTGGCCTGATTGTGTTTGCTCTCACTGGGGATGAATGGCTGCACTCCTGACTATGGGTTCAGCGGCAGACATTTCAAACAGAGAGTGGAGTTACCAGCTGCTCTCGTACCTCAACGACAACCAACTCCCCCCGCAAAGACCAAATCCAAATCTCAACTTCCCTATCAAATCCACCCCTTACGCACACATACACACACTCTCAACACTTGATACCGTGAGCTGCACATACAGTGGATCAGGGCAGACACAAATAACTCCATCAAAGTTTCGAGTGATTCCAGCAGCCTCCCAGGTCCACAGTGGCCACTTGTTCGCTCTCAGCAGCATCTCCACATGACAGGATTTGAGACAGACTGTCTCACACACGGTTGTGACGCCTCTTTAGGGGTCAGGTCCTCTTTCAATCTCACAATGTGCCTTGATAGCAATTTATTCCCCAACCTAAATTTAGCATTCTAAGGATTACAGTACAACCAGCTTTTCTTGGGAGATCGTCATTGCTGCCAGTTGGACCGCAAACGGCGATATCAATGTAGAGAACTGGATGTAAGTTTTACACCTCAGCCAAGCATAACGTTTTTTTCGCAATATTTAAAATGTTTTTCACTCAGGTTTTGCACAGAAAGAGGGGTCTAGAAACGCACCTTGAGACTGGAGGATGTACTTAGGAACAGTGGTGCTTTCAGCTAAATGCTAACATCAGCATGCCAACATGCTCATATTGACAATGCTAACATGCTGATGGTAAGCAGGTATAATGGACAATCTTAGTTTACCGTCTTAGCATTCTAAAATGTCCTAATTATCACTTATCAAAATGCAAATACAGCTGATGAGAATGCCATTAGTTTTGCGTGGAGGTGGACCGACCGACTGACCGACATTGCTATCCATAGAGCATTGCCACTAGCATGGATTAAAACATCACAACTACGGCTCATCATTTGAGGTAACTGCACTGAGATACTGTAAGAGACACACTGGCACTGGATCAAATCGCCGTTTGTAGTGACAGGCCCTCACAAAGGTCTCCCGCCGTGAGTCAACAAACATGCTGTCTCATGAAGATGACAAGGCTCCCATCAAACACATCCACACACAAAAGGTTCTTTGGGATGTTGACAATGTTGGCCTTTCATTGAGCGGGCATGGGTGCTTCAAAAGTCCACCCAACACACCCCCCCACAGGACCCAGAGCCCCATCTCGTTGCCATGACGCAAAAAATACAAACCGAGCAATGGGCAATCATTGACCAGAATCAAAATCAAATAAAAATGTACGTAATGAACTCTGAAATAAAACGAGTGTGATAAAGGAGGGAGGAGTTGCAAGGGAAATGGAGGAAATGCTGCATGAGGAGAGGAAGGCAATGGTAAGATGTAGAAGAGAGGCAAAAGATCAGAAAACAAGAAAACAGTTTTGCGGTTTAATTTCAAGCTCTATTAACTACGAGCTAATGGAAGACTCAACCTAGAAGTCTAAAATGACAAAAGGTTTTCTTCTTGGTCTACCAAGTTTATTTCTCACAAAAAGTTTTTAGTTTTCACATATCCAGGGTCAATATGTCAGCATGCAGGCAGACTGTGTGTTTTCCTGGCATCTCCACTTCTCTCTATGTTCAATAAAGCTCTTTACACATCTTTAGTGAAAGCAGCAGTTACTGCAGTTTGGTAAAGACCCAATGTAACAAGCACGTACACAAAAGGACCAACAAAACAGCACATACTGTTAAAAATATTATACAACGTAGAAAGAATTGCATGGTTTCATTTCCAAAATCCCTTAGGCGTCTTTTAAGATGTATTCTATTCAAAACACTCTCCATCATGGTTTATGTTGGATTTTGCATACACACATTTTCCAGCATTTTATGGGGCATCTCTTTCCAGGGGTGGAGTACCTTTGATTTGTGGCTTTCTTAACCTAGGCATAGTAAGTTAGCTCCCCTTCTTCAAGGCTTTCGCTACATCTGAACATCGGGTTGTGCCAGAGACACAACACTCTCCTCAGGGCTTGAGCTTGAGCTCACTGTTGGCAGGGATTTGGTTTTGGACACTTTAACCTGCCAGCAAATGTGGGTGGGCAGCTGGTAGTAACCTGAGCTCCATCTGATCAACGCCAAGTTCTAACTCGGCGCTGTCCCTGGGGCACTATTTCTAACCTTACAGCCTGGTGCCCGACCTTACCACGACTGTCTCAAAATTCCACACAAAGACCGCATTGAGTACCTAATGAAAATGTGATACTAGAATGTGTTTCTCTTTAAACTACAACAACCAGCCCTTACTGGAAGTGTATCAGTGTTTCCAGATAAAATAAGTTTTAAGAGGCTTTGCTTGATCAGGAACTAGAGGTGTACGAAAGAGTGTAATATCTCAGTTTTTGAGGTCGAAAAGATTAAAACATTTCCGCTTAAAGAAATTGAATTTCACTGTGCTCCAAAAGCAGATAATCAGCAAGTCAAGTGTGACCTGTACAATTCTCAGCAGCATTGGCTTTGTCTCTTGGCTCAGAAAGCCCTCAGGTATTTCTTTAAGATGGGCAGGTTATTCTCCCCATCAATCTCGAATGATGAAACACTGTCTACCTACATTAGACTTACTTTCTCTTGACAGAAGAGTGGCAGAATGAGCGATGAGGCATCCCTGATCCAGCTACCATTTAGGCATTACCCGTAAAGACTCCTGCCCTCGCTAAGATTGTTTCAACTATGTGAACACTGGTGTCCCAGTGAGACAGTTTCTAAAGTATTTTAATTGTGAAGTTGAAAGAACTTTTATAACTATGTGCCAAACTTTACCAATTTTCATTTACAGCACTAACAATTATTTGCAACAGTTACATTAGTAGATATGACAACGGCTGGTAAAGACCTAGAAATGTAAAGCAATAGTTCGACATTGTGGGAGCTATGCTTATTTTCTTTTTGTCAAGAGTTAAATGAGAAGATTAATATCACTTGCATATCTTTCCAATAAATATCTGTCCAACAATAACAATATCAAGAATAAACTCACAAATGAACCCGTTCGTAAAGCCACAATTTGGGATTTGTACAGATTAAACAAACTAATCATCACAATATAATTTGTGAATTTTAGAGGTGCTGGTAGACAAACGTAGCAACTTTCAAACAGAGCGAGGCTAGTTGCCAATCGCCTCCTGGCTTCATATTTAACAGACTACTCGGCAACAAAGCGAATACGTATATTTCCCAAATGAGCTACTCTTCTAAATATCTGATGCAAATGTACAACATTAATTGATTTGTGTTTCAACTGATGCATTTTGGTTTAATACAGAATCAATGAGGCTGTTTGTACTGTATAGAATCAGCACTGGCTGGCAGCAATGTACAGTATGAGGTAGTGTTCTGAGAAAGGGTGGAGGTATTCAAGGGTGCAATGCAGTCATAGACAGCAGGCACTTTCTCTCCAGTTGCCTTCGGTATACAACTTTAAATCCAAGCACAACACCAAGCAGGTTCAAGAGTCAGAGCGTAGCTTTGTCCAGTCTCGGAGCGCCAGAGTTTACAGACAGGGCTGACTAATACCATCGGCGTCGATCTTATGTCATGATGACGAAAGGTTGAGACTGTGTTCATAACTAACCGGCCGGATTGATCTGACCTTGTTTACAATATGCTTAGAACTCCCCAAGGAAACATTTAAAAACCCTCTCCTGAAATATCAATATTTGCATAACACAGCATGCTTTAAGCTTGGGATTTTATGGTAGGATTTGCAAATTACACCAGAATAAGGACCTGGACTTCTCTGGTTCACAGTTGACAGCAATCTCTCGCATTGGTGATGTGCATTTGCTGTGTCAAGAGCAAAGTGGTCAACAAGCACTTATCTTTTTTTATTTAGAGGATTAATCACATGTGCTTTGTCCTTTTCAATCCACAGGTCATATACCTGCCAACCAACTGTCAACAGCTGCCAGGAGAGTGATTTGGCAGTAGTGCAAAGTTCGGACATGGAACCAGTTTTTAATTTATAGTGCACAATGTTAAGTAACTGACAGCAATACGACTGCTGTGGAGAGTGCATCTGTCGAGTGCATTGAATCATGTAAATAAAACAACAATGCCAGTGGCATGATAGGCGTGCACCCATGTGAAAAATCCCTCTATGGAGGTGACCATATTGGGAGAATAGTAATAATGTCTGCCCTGTGGACTATTTCCTTATTAATTTTTTTTTGTGTTATTTTATAAAAAAGGACTTTTATTTATTTATCTTTAAAACAAATTGCACCATCAGCCCAACATACTGTTGGTTGTTTTTAGTGGCCAAAATAGTGGATTAATAAAGTTGTATTGAATTGAAGGTGTATCAAGCAATGTCAAAGAAGAGTTTAAATGTGAGCTAAACAACAGTTGTGAGTAACATTCTGCAACACGTCATTTTAACTGCGAATATTAAATGAAACATTCAACAGGCATTTGAATTATTTAAACAATACAATGTTATGTTCCATTGTTTCGTATTACGCTTGAATCACATGAATAAAGCATTGTGCTGTAAAGTATTTCATACTCTAGAGCAAATATTTCAGTGCATCTTTAAAATACATCATGTACTTATGCTTTCTATATAAAATGCATACATGGACTGAGCATCGTATATTCAACATAACTGTCAGATTAACAGCCCATATAATCAGATCACAGCTCAACGTGGATGATCATGTGAAATGTTATGCAATATTAGGCAGTAATTCATACTCAACACTCACAGACACGACTGTAGTATCAAAAAGTAGGGTTGCTAAATAAGGAAATGTACACAGCTACTGTTATGGCTCTCATGTTCACAGCTGTCCACGCCTAGTTGGCAGACACCGCCATGCCCTCCCCTGTCTGAAAACTTCTCCAGCAGCTTCTCCAGGCGACTTTCTGGAGGTTTAAAACTCATAATTTACAAAAGGTTAGTACTACAAGACCCATGTAATTAATTCACTGAGAAAAGATAGTGTTATCCTTGTAAATGCTCAAGTTATACAAACAGGCCTACCTATGAGAAGAAAGCCTTGTAAATCTGGGGTTGAAACCCAATCGCCCATGTAGTGTTCAATTATACACAGAAGTGTTATTTGACCTTGCCACAATGACTGAATGAATGAAATCATGTTCTGAGTAATTGTACAGCTCTAACTAGACAGGCAACCTTCCTGCCAGAATAAATCAATGACTAACCTCATTAAACATAACTCATCTGCCTGCTTTGAAATCATCTGAAAACCTAACAGCAGGTGCGTACTCACTGTACCTTTCCATGAAATTGCTTCTTTAACACCTTTGGAGGTTATTTCCTAACCCTCAAAGCGACAAGGCTGCATTTCCATTCTGTGTGTGAAATTGAATGTGAGGAATCCAACTATGCATGTCACAAGCTTGGTCCTAAAAGTAGTTTTTACACAGGCGGCTGAAAATATCTACATTGCTAAAGGGATGTTTGGTTGGGAAAACAGAGAACTACGGGGATCCATTGGCAAACTGATCTCCGTTCAGTCCCAACTATTTTGGCATTGAGCCCAGTTGTTGTGGACTGTGGAGGGAGCCAAAGTGGGAACAGGTGCATGGCACTTTTCACCGTGGATGCCTGCTGGACCGTGTGCAATTGAGGGCAAGCAAGCTAAATACAACAAAGGTACATGAGAGACTAATTTCAAAGAGGTGTGAGACGATGCCTGAGATAAACAGTTACTCTGCATGTGTTCAACTCATCAATCATCCCAATACATTTGGGATTTGAGCGAAAAGGGGTAATCAGCTGCTCGCTGAGTGTTGATCCTCAAATCCCTATAGCAGGTGTTGCTGAATGACCCAGTATCTATAGGTTTGTGGGTCTTTAACACATGGCTTGTCCCCACACGGAAATGAGCATGTTGTACACATGTACAGCTGTTGCAAATGGGGATGAATACAGAAATACCCATGCTTAACTTAGGCTACCAATGCAGACATTCTGCACAACAGGTTTCATTGATCTCACCAATTATCACCAATATTCCCTGCTGGCAGCTATTGCAGAAGATGGATTTGCACAGTGTCATCCTCTGGGGATCATACATATAATCGACATAGCTATTATGAACCTAGAAGCTTTGATACGTTGCTCTCTTTCCGGTTAGTCTTTCCGGCTAGCCTGGTGCTAGTAACAAGAACCTGATTAGTTCATTCCAGAGTTAAAGTCGTGTTCTCAGTGCTAAGCTAGCGCATAAGCCCATTTACATGTTCCTAAAACTCTAGTAGTACACTTCACTACATTAGATACACAAAACAGCTGCCTCACTGCAAACTTTAACATGGGCCATATAGTCGGGAAGCTGGAGACTCTGGGGTTTGAGTGTGTGGGTTCAACAAACAAAAGAAGTATTGATTACACCACACTGGGTTGTTTCTCCCTGAAGGTTGTTAATAGTTCCCACATTGTAAACGTTTCACCACAAGCCTTCATTCAAGGGGATTTTTCCCAGAAGAAGGGGCAACCGTTGGCACCCATCAATCCCATGGTACAAGAGTGTGTTTTGGCCAGTGTTAGTAATTTAAGAGCTAGAGAAAGAAGATGGAGGGGGAACGCCTGGACTGCTGAGGAGGAAGAGAATCCATGTCCCTGCAGCTACAAGGCACAGCGCATGAACTGGTTCCACAAGATTTACAAAATGTGTTGTAGGCCAAGGTTTGTACCACATACACAAAAGAAAATATGCTCAAAGAGGGCAAACGTTCCATTTGGGCTTTGAGCAGAAAACTAAATAACACTTCATCTTCTATATAACCCATGACACTTATGTCTCTTGGCATTTCTTGACGGAGACAGAAAAACTGGCATCTTGTAGTAGTTTGCTTGTTTAAGGCCATTTGGAGAAACTATATATTGCGTGCACCAGCCAGGACAATTCAAAATGTACGTAGAAAGAGTCAGTTTATTCAATGCAGTCGTAAAAAGGTACAAATTTGACATTTGGTGTTTATTGAAATTACCTGGTGTGGAGAGTTGACCGGGGTTGTTTTTGGGTTTAAATACCAGCTGGAGACAAATGTCCTACCTCACTTTACCACCTCAATAAAACTCCAAGAAATGTAAAGGTTAGATTGTTGTGTATGAGTCTCGTTCCCCAAACCTTTGGCTTTTAACAAGCAAAGGAATTGTATAACCATCTATTTTATTCTGGTCAGTGCAGATGCATCTTCTATACAGTGCATTACAATGGAGATACTGCAAATAGTATTGTTAAGATTCTTTCAGCACCATATCTCTGGGACTTAAGCATCGCAACAGATGGGCAGAAATCTCATGCATGTTTCTACCCCCCGTTACTATTTTAGTCTCAAGTGTTGTTCTGCAGCCTGCCTTACAATTCTGACGAAAGCTCTGTCAGGTCAAAGGCCTTGTCCATTCTGAGGGCACCAGACCATAAACAAGTGAGTGGCCATTCTCCAACTTCCCCTTCTGTTTGTCAGTGCTGACGTCAGAGCGTGGTATTTGTGGCATCTCCAAAGAGCCTTGAGTATTTGGAAAGGTGGCGATTGATAGATGAGCTCGGGGAGTCATCAAACGTGGCTCGGCTGTCTGTCTCTGAGCCTTGCCTGTGCCAGACAGCAGAGTCTGCCTGTCTGGCTGCCACCCACCCGCCTGCGTGTCCATGCTTTGGCAAATCTCGTCAACGCTGAGTGGCTGATGTGATGGCACGCTGCTGTATACAAGTGTGTGGTGACCTAAGGTCGGTGCAACCTGGAGCTAAGCCATCAGCCCGCATTCATCATTGCACAAGTCCAAAATTTCAAACAGCAGCACCATTTAAAAATCTTGAAAGCTTCACTGATTGAAGCACACTTAATTTATCAATATTAACAGTACATTTCCTATGAATAACCAAATATAAACTCTACAATCACTGATTACTGAAGTAAGAGCATTTTAGAGGAAATCTGTGATCCCGTCTTTCAAATTGACTCAAAGAAACCCAAAGTTTTATGATCCACTGGACTACAAGTTGTTCTCTGACCTCTGATTGACTATCTGACTTTATTTGTCAGCCCTGGTTGACTTTACAGTGAATCCCCAAAAAATGTTTTATTACATTTATAATGGGGCAGTACTCTCCTTTGTGTCCAAATCTAAAATAGCTGCCAAAAATCACAAGCCACTTGCACAAACCAAGGTATTAATCGCTCCATGCTGTTTCAGGATGGTGAAAGAAAACACCCAGACAGTATCCTGTAGCCAGTGGAGTAGAACCTCCAAGGATATGGAGATTAGGCTCTTGGCTTTGGGGCGGCAAAAAAATTACCATGACATAAAATCATTTGAAAAATCCATAGAGAACATAACATGATCCTGCCAGATTAGGGTAGGAACCAGTTTAGCCTGTGCAAAAGTTGAGGTGGCACAGAAGTCCTAATTGAAGATGTCAGGCTTTGCCAAAGCACAGCTTCAAGGCGAGTGGCCTGTCGAAATGTCCTGAGCGAGCACAGGCATGATTGATTAGGTAGAAGATGGACAAGAATATTGACACAGGATAAAATAAAGATCACATTCTCCAAGGTGTTGTATAAACTTCAAGCTCTAGTTTCACAGGGACACACGTAAAAAAATGCCACACAAGTTTTTTTTGGGTGTTAAAGCATCTGACCAGAGGGGGTGCATTGAGCAAGTTATGACACAAGTAGGTGATGAGGCATTATTGGATTTTACAGCATGTATTGGGCTTGACTGATGACACAATAACCAGCAAAGCAGGACAAATGGAGGAACCACGCCATGCTGCAATATGGACAATATTATGCACAATATGGCAGCTACATCCTATTGACACCCCTCGAGGGTAAACACAGACAAAGAACAGAAGGAAAACACAAGCCAGCCTTTTCATCCCCCCCCCCCTCTCTCGCTCATCTGTTTTCTGTTTCGCTGGCGCTGTCTTGGCTAAACAGCAGCAGCAGCCGCGACAGGCCCCGCAGCAGAGCTCCAACACTCTCACCTTCTCTAATCCCCCCAGCACCGCCACCCTGGAGGTGCTGCAGACATGCACCTGTCTGTGGATTGTTCCAGTCTCGCCCCTACATTAGACCTCTAAACCTGCAATGATTTGCTTTGTTGATTAATCTTTCTTTCTTTTTTCTCTTCTTTGAATAATCAGTTAATCTAGTATAATATAGGATAAAAAGGAGCAAAGCCTTTTTTTAAAGCCTGAATGAGATACTATTTGGCATTTTTTCTTGATACTTTACATGGCTGGAGCTGCAACTATTTAGTCAAACACCAAAATAATCGGCAACTATTTTGAAAATCGTCATTTTTCATGCGTCAATGTAAACAAATTTGGCTTTCAAATAATGCTTTGCAGATAATTTATGGAGGAAGAAAATGCTTTCAACATGTTTGATGGACTAAAAAACGCTTAACGCAAAAATATCTTTCGTTAATTTACAAAAAAAACTCCACAGGGAGATTTTATACAATCTATAGGTTATCAACATTGCAGTAGCTTTACTTTCTGTCAATTAACTAATAAAATACAATTACCACTCTGATTAACGCAACTTGGGCAATCTTAGTTGATAAGAAGGTCGATGCACCAATAATTACAATCCAATGGAGGCCTCAACTTTCACTTTCACAGCTGGACTACATTCCAAGTACGAGCCGTGGGCTTGTGTCAGCTTAGTGGACATCTATCCCCACCACCACCTAATTTTAAGGAAAAGGTGTTGATCCTCCATCTTGGCAGCCGTATAGCTACGTTGGACATGTGCCACGCTAATCCTCCATATAATGATTCCTAAAGTTTGTCCTGTTCTTCAAGGAGATCTGGTATTCTTCATATACACATACAACTTCAGATGGGATACTTAAATTCAATTTATGCCAATAAAATAATAATAAATAATTACTTGCTTGATAAAAATAGATGTGCCTGACAAACCGTATCTTGACTATATTATTAAATTACAAGAATAGTCATGGATTGAAAGTGTTCAAGTTTGGGTGTGGACCATAGTGACCATATAAAGTTAATTATAACACGACAACAACTACTAATAATACTGTTGAATTTAATGCCTTCATATCGAGTGAAGGAGCTCCATGAAAAAAGAAGTAGGCCTTTTTCAACACTTCCAGTTTGCTAATATAAAATAAAAATCTGTGAACCACAGCTGGAAGCCTCGTAACCATCAGCCATTCCTTAAAGTGAGCTTCTGGCTCACTATTATTTTTTAAGTGACATTTCTTTCCTGAACAGAGCCTCTGTTGTTTTCAGTGACATGCGTGGTGCGCCACATTCACTTAATGAAGCATGCTGACTTCCTTACTCCCCAGTGTGCCTGCACGGCCTCTTGGAGGACTGTGGAGTGTGAGGAGGAAGGAAGGAGGCTATAAAAAAAGACACTAAAAAAGACTGCAACGCAGGAGAGTCGGGCTTGTTCACCACAAGATCCCGCTAATGTGGAACCTTAAAAGCTCAAGTGTGGCTGATTTGCTTCGCATGCAAGAAGGTGTGTGAAAACCAGTGTGGCACACATTTTAAGCTGGACCTCGCTGTGTCTCACCAAGTGTTAACCAAAGCCTGTGACTCATGTGGTCGGTTCACAATTGTATAATTGAGTAATGGCTTTCTGGAGCCTGTTTACTTTGGAATCTGTGTGCCGCTACATTTTCCAACATACTATAATCTTTTCTCCCAGATGTGTAATAATTTCTTACAAGTGTCTCTTCGCTTTCCTAGAGGCGTACTACCAACCAATATGTGCCTCTTTTAGTAAATATACAAAAACTCCCTCACTCCACTGAGGTTGTGTAAACCGTAAGAAAAAAAAAATGCACTGCGATGGTCTGTGCTGGAGTCAAGACACGGTCTTGTCTTGGAGCCCCGTGAGAGCATGGTTTCAATGAGCAGACAGGAGCAGAGCAGCGGACCACATGAGAGGCTGCGATGGAAACCCCTCTGCACACACTGCAAATCAAAGCAAAGCCATGGAAGTGTTTTTCCACACACGTTCCAGAGACGGGAGGGATGGACCCAGACACCAGTGCAGTCTGGTCTCCCGTGAAGGTCCTGAAATTAAAATGTGTGCTCTGTGTACAAAAGAGGTGCTATTGATATTAAAAAAATAAAGATGGATTGATATTGGTTGAAGATGGACAAGAAGACTTTACTAAAAGTTTTAAAGAAGATTGAACTGAAACCAACTAACTAAACAAGCCTAGAAGGATTTTTGATTTATTATAGTTTTGGTTTAGTTTTAAAATTAGCTTGTAACTGCTAAGATGTGAGAATGTGTAACATCACTATTATGCAAAAGAGGGAAAAAAACTCACAAAACGTAGCTGACAATGCCATTCAGATGCATGGGAACGTCATTTTCAGGAGACCAGGTTGCATCTTTCACATTCCGACATCTCCTGCATTCATGGACAAGCTTGCTTCTGTACAGCCTTGTTTTTGATACAAAAACAGGCTTTGATAGCGAGTGCAAATATTGACTTCTCTTGGACGATTTCACTGCGGCCTGGGGTTGAAGGGACGCAGACCTCCCCTGCTCCCAGGCCTGCTCCCCACACCTGCTGTGGCTGCCGGCCTTAGTTGAAAATGTCTGTACTAGGCGCAGGCAAGCCCGGGATGCACAGGACACACGGCACACACACACGCACACGCACACACACACACACACACAAACACACACACTTCTCTGTTTCATCTCCAGCCCAGAGTTTCTGAGAGTCTGACAGGGGCTGCTTTCTTGCCGAGAACTAGGAGTCATGCCAACAGTCTGTCTAACCCGAGCTTAAATTTCTATACGCACACACACACAACAGCCAAACAAGCTACAAGACCTAACTGACATATTCAATAATTTAAGACATCAATATTGGGCAAAACTTGACCTGCTTCATCTCTGTGGCAGTTTAGAGTTTCAGGGGCTTTTAATGGATGTGCCGAGTGCAGGTATCCCAGCGAGCTACACATTACCCAACATGAAGAAGTCACGTCACACTGGTACACTGCCGTGCCCACTGGAGAGAAAACACACTAACAAAAAGGGAAAATGATAAAACCTTTGCAGGTCTTTGACATTTTATCACAGCTGATAAAACATTTTTACCATCATCAAAGCATGGTGTACAGAGAAGGCACAGTAAACTCTCAGAGGGCCTGCTATTTTCATAAACCATTTAATGTGGCCTTCAAAGACATTTATATAATTTATCATTCTGAAGCGCCACAGAAAACCCCATTGCAGAGAGCATGTTAAAAACCCTGTTTGTTTCCTGCTTTTTCCCCCTCCAACTTTGAAGCAGAAAAGAAATGTAAATAAATCTTTTTATTTTTTGAGGCCTGTTTGAGGAGGGATTCAGTGACCTGAACGTTCTCATGGGGGATCCATATCAGCAGCGCACACACCGCTGCTCCGCTTAAAACAAAGTGGATTTTCTTCCCACCAGTCTGTTTCTGTGTTTGTCATTTCTGTTTGATTTTGGTCACTTTTTTGTCTCGCCCAGTCGGTAAATCAAGTCAATAGCTGTACACCCCAAACAGCTTGCTTCCCCATGCTCCTCTCATTGAAACTGCAGAGAGCCTTTGAGCCGCATAAAGAGGCGATTGGACGGCGCAGAGGAGGTGCCACGTTGGTGAGGAAGGGATAAATGTTTCTGTGAATCATAGATTGCTTGTAAAAGGCAGCTTTGCTCCTGATATAAATCTAAACAGCTAGACAGGTCATCTATGCAGGCAAAGTATTTTTCAGCAGATATCACTCGTCAATTAGAGAATATTTTTGCAATGCCTCATTCTTAGCCATCATTGCAAAGCATGGGGTGAGATCTCATTTGAAGAGTGCAGAAGGGGGGGGGGGGGTCCTGGCAGCCTGAGTGCAGACAGCAGCACAAAGAGGCGATTTGAGTGAACAATTATTAGGCCGCACCAGACTTGACTGGTTTGTGTGCACATGGGAAATTCTTTAGCACATGGCAATTAAACACGGGTGGGTTGGGAAGGGCCTTGAACATGACCCAATTTTGTCATCAAGAGATGGCAAGCAGTGCCTTGATGATGTTTTGGTGACTTTTGCGTAACCTGTTTTACAAGCAATTTGCCTCATTGCCGACTTATTACCCTTCCGTTTTGGGCTCTGTCGTCTGGACGGAAAACTCTGAATTAATACGTTTCCTGTGCAGAGATGCACAAAACCATGTTTTCCCCAACTTTAGTTTTATTGATATTTCTAGGGACAATTAGTGGGTTGATTTTACAGGAACAGGATTTTTCAGTAACACATCTAATGGATTACATCTCATACGCACAAACATACTATTCCATTTTTTATTTGTTCATATTGCAAGGGTTCAACATTTTGGGAATTCAACTGCAGTCCAGTTGGTTGGGTGATTTGCTTTTGGCCCGTTCCGTGAGACAGCTTTCTTACTAGCAGCCAAAAGTATTTTAAAGAGATATTGATCCTGTGCCATAAATTTGTCTTTGATTTTGGCCTCGTTTGCATAATGTGCACTTCTCTTCCAAATACTTTCATTATCCGTTTAGCCACCTCCTTCAGCTCTGGTTTAATCCCTTTGTATACGTTTAAACTTTGAAATCACAAGTATAACACAAACAGAAATATAGAATAAAATAAAAGAATAAATATATTCTTTCCTCAGAGTTATCAGATTAAAATGTGTTCTACGTTGAGCATAAATTATACATCTCAAATTGACTGCTCTGACACCAGATCTGGCGAGGCATTAGCAGTCTTGGTGCGAACGAGGGAAGTCGTTTCTCCACTTCCTCTCATGTTGACTTTGGCCAGCACGCGCTAACCCGAGAACAGGCCAGAGGGGACCAGTCTACCTGGAGCAGACTGTCAGCAAACTATAAAGAGCCAAACGTAGTATGAATCCATTTTTCTTCTCTTCTAAGCCCTTGAACTTTGCCCCTTTGCACTTGCAGAACATCTTAGCCTCTAAGTGCTATTCTTACAAGTCAGCACGTAACCACACATTTATCCAAAGAAACTAAGACTTACACCACTGATCGCCATCAAGCTCACTTCATATGATGACTGAATGTATACAGGCTTCTTCAAAACTAATGCAATCATCTCTGCCTGCCAGTATAAACATTATGCCCAATGCAGCAGGGCAGTGTGCAACCTAAAACTGTGCAGCTCTGACCTCTGTCAGCGCTGCGCCCTGCCTCACTCAGGCAGCACCTCTCAGACGTAGCTTCATATCCGGCACACTGACTTTGTCTTGCCACCAGCAGTACAAACACAACCAAGAGGCCACAACCACATACGTTGTGAACCCAACAGATCTGAAAGGGTGGTGATGAGTTTCAGCTATCTGAAGGATTCTGCTCAGTAACTCTCCCTGTGTTACCTTGAATTCTTGAAGAAAATTTTGCAAGCCAGGTTATCCAGAAGAGTTTTAAATAGTAAGGTTTGGGTGAAAAGCAAGCGTTTAATGTTGTTAAACGCAGCAAAAGCATTTCAACCCAACTTCAGCAGGGATTGGCTATTTTAACCATGTCATTTTATTCAACTCAGCAGCATTGTCCTAAACTGCAACTGGATCCAGGGCTGGCAAGATGTAGATTTATGGGTATGACATTCACAAGCAAGAGTGCCTCACTTCCTTTGGGACTCTGTATTTCTCTTTGGTTTAAATCTTGAGTTGCACTGAGTTATGTCGTGTTATTCCCTGTTCTCACTCAGATGAAACCTATACCCTCATATTATTGGGAACTGACATTTGCAGTAACGCAGACGCTTTGCCAGCTCCTGCCAACTGACCTCCACCTCAAAAAGTGACTCCAAGTTCATAGGTGGGATAGCCAATAGTGCTTTAAGAATAACAAGTACACAATCAAGTCTGTTACACCAGGGATCTGACCGCAAACCCACACGTGTACAAGACTTTCCCTCTCATTTATTATGTTACATGAAAGGAAAAAGCATGTTGAAGCTGACAGCGAATGCATGGTGAGGCTGAAATCCAATAGTCAATTTGGGTGTCAGCATGTGTATGAAAATATATTCCTCATAAATTGATATTACAAATGCAATTGGCACTATGGGTAAAATAAACTAATCTGGTCTCCATCTAACCCTGGGCACCAAAAATACTGTGGCAAGTTCAAACTACCGGCATGGCGCGTCATATTTAATCATCTCAAATGTACGTCATGTAAAGTAATGGCTCGTCGGCATAATTTTTTCCTATGGCCATTTTTAAAAAGCCCTTTAATGTTCAACAGTGGCAGCAGAGGCCGGGAGAATGCTGGGAAGGTAATCTGTTTTGAAGGTCAAAGGCACGGTGATGCATCCCGACTCTGAGAAAGAGATAATCTCTACCTGAAGCACTTCAACTCAGTCAAGCCAACACTCAGTATTATCTGCGAAAATGGAAAGATCACCTACAACCTTTTTTTTTTCTTTTCCAGAGAATGACAATAAGAGATAACCTTGACTACACACACCTCTAGATTAAGTCGTAATCACCCACCAACTCTCACTGTGGTTTGGATGGTTTCAGCAACTCAATCTGCTGCAGCTTCAGACTATCCATTCATCTTGCACACAACCAGTGAAAACACTTGGGGGGCGTACTTATGAGACAATAAACATTTACAGTGCGTTAAAATTTAAGGAGCGGGGATGGCTCCAATTAAGCAACTCGCTGCATAATTTATCTTTGTCCATCAACAAGTGCCACAGAGGCCAATACGGTCGCTAAACTGTCACCAAATGTGTGCACTGAAGAAAGCTACAAATAGCATACTACCTACACTATAACATCCAAATATATAAGATATATTTCAACACCTCCAGTCAGGTGTATGCCTAGAATTTCCAGCATGTGTTGAATTTATCCGGTGCACGCTCTACCTGCAGCTGACACAGCAGGGGGTCAGTCCCATGCTCTGTCTGAAATGAGAGGAAGCTGGAAGTGGCTCAAGCCAACATACCGACACTGCCAACGTTGTTGAGAAGTTAACTTTGTATTTCAGTAACAAGTATGTGAATCTCCCCCCCCGAGATGTGCGGCTGCTTGAGATGGCAGCACGGCTCATGGGAGGAGGCTCATTAACCTGGATCCAGACAAAGCCTTGTCATGTTGTAGAGAATCAACGAGGTTATTAAATGGAGGGCAACTGATTGCAGAGTCTATGATTCAGAGTATTATCACTATTATATTTATTTTGCACATGATTAAGGGGAGACACTACAGGTGAATAGGTTAATAATAGATATCCCCATGAATCTTCCCCACTTCTTCTATTACTTACATTAAGATAATTATTTTTTGCATTACAAGTTCTCTGAAATGTTCAGTTTAAATACACGAATGAGCCATTATCTTATTAAATATGTGGTAATTTGCATACATGTGAAATGTAACATTTACAGGCACAAATAGAGAAAGTTAGTAAACACCTAAATGATTATTTTGGATGTTTTGGGTCTTTGCACAAGTCTGAAAGAAGAGATGTCAGGGAAGCAAAATGACCCAAACTCTCACAATTGTCCAGCTCATGCCAATAAGGTTCAAATGATATCAGTGCTCACACAAATCTTAAAAAAAGGACATGACGCACACGCCTCTCAGACGGAGCTCCAAAAACTTTCCCTAAACTTTGTGTGCGAGGACACTTGAGCAGATCCCAAAAAAGTCCAGAGTTGAGATAAAAAACATATGAAAATAAGTCATGTATATTACCACAGTAGGGAATTTGGGTCATGTCCTAAAAAAATACATAAATATAAATGAATGCAGTCACGTGAGCACTATGCAGAATACTATGAAGACAACTTCGCTGACTGTGTGAGTGTGTGTGAGTGTGAGTGTGAGTGTGTGTGTGTGTGTGTGTGTGTAAATGATCATTATACTGTTGTGTTTGCGAGAAAAATTTATAAAATATGTATGAGGTATTCTGATTTACAATCTCATAACATTTCCACTCAGTATGCTTAGTTCATTAAAACCTAACACTAGTGCATGAAAGCACACAAACAGCTTATCGCCCTCAGTGAACAGCATGAATCCAGATGTATCAACGAGAAGCTTTCTTTTGACAGTGTGCACTGGAATAGGGGGAAAAACACTCCAAACTTTAAATCGTTAGAAGTGTTCAATTAGTTTAACTAGTTTAAAGTTTAAACACTGAATACACAAACTCAGTATAAAGATTGAGGGATAACTGACAATCTATTCCTTCGCAATTATTCATAAAAAAATAAGGCACAACCATCTAAAGTCTTGAAATATCGAATATGATCAAATGGAAACCTTGAGAGTCCTGCTGTGCCCGGGTACTGTTGCTAAACTAATCACTGTTCGGGGAAAAGGGTTAATTATTTCATGACTGCATCTCTTACGCCCACTTTTACCTTCCCACTGCAGGCCTAATCTTACATAACTATAAACTAATTGCCACTTATCAAAGTAACTACGGGCCAAAGTATGTTCATTAATAAAAAAGTTCTCACATTTCAAAACCGGTCCTCAATGAAGCACAAGCACAGTTCACATAGTAATTATGCCACCGAGCCCCAAGCTGTCCATCTAAGACTACAAATTAGGCAAATCTATTTTCAGGCAGCCATACGGAGCATCAGCACCGTTTATCAAGCTGTCAAAAATTACAATTTAACCAGCCGTCTAGCCTGTTTGGACCATATCAAATGACCGCTGAATTAAATTAAAGTGCATAGGGTTGTCTGTCTCACTGCTGGGTTTTATGGGCCTTAACTGTGGCTTACACAGCTGTTTCTGCCCTCTGCTGCATCAGATACAAGGGGAGGGGCCCCTGTCCTCAGACCATGAGGAAACTCTGCACATCGATCCATCTTTAGCGACACAGACGCAGTTTGTGCAGGTTCAATCCCAGGTATGTTAAACTGGCAAGGTGCCGCTTCCCCCGGCACCGTATTGTTTGTTTGAGCCTAATTATTTCACAGCATGTTCTAGGTTAAAAGGTGTTTAAAAAAGGGAAAGATAAAAAAAAATATCTTTAGTCAATATAAATATTGAGGAAAGAAGAGTTACTTAATTAGAAAACCGCATTCCACACGATTGTTAACATCACAGCTTGTTGAGAACATTGAGATTGATTGGCTTCAACCCACTTATTTCATGCGTTCTCTCTCTCCTAATTTAGAAAATTTAATTTACCAAACCACAATATCATCAAGAACCTTTGCCACTGGTGACAGATTGAGTTACAAAAGCTGCAGTGAAGGACTGTCACGCATGGCTGCACGCTTCTGTGGTACCGAGGGGGCTGATCCGCGAGTGTGCATATTTTGTGATACAGTTGTGTCCTCGGGTGTGCGACAGCGTGTTTGTTATGAGTGCACATGGGCTCAAATGTTTGCTCGGTGTGTTTATTACCCTCTCAGATCCACAGCATGACTCATATTTCATGTCACATTTAGCACAGCTTCGAGAAAGGAAGAGCTGGCTGGCAGAGAACAAGTTCCCTGGTGAGCGTTGGTGTGGGGTGGGGGGGGGGCACAAGAGCTCTAGCAAGACAATGTTGTATCTTAAAGTGAACATGGAGGGGGACAGTGAAAGGAGGGGAAAGCCAGAGGGGGTTTCTTAAATGACAAACACACTGGACCCCAAGAGTCTGATTCAACCAGTTGGAACGTTTGGTTTTCTTTGAGTCCAGCCTCTTGGTGTCGCCCCGGGGGAGTCAGCGAGCATACATCATCTGGCCAGCCGCCGGGCAAACCCTGCTTGCCTTCATCACTTTTTCCACTTTGAGAAATCGCCTGAATCCCTCCCTGCTGTCTTTGGATAGCTTGAGAGATTGCGTGCTTGTTTTTGCAGATTAAATGGTTTGCAAAATGGAAAGAGGGCACTCCAAAACATAAACTCTGATGAGGGATTTGCAACATAATAAATAACGTAAATGTAAATAAATGTTTCAGAAGGATAACTGCCAGCGCTGCGTTAGGTGTAGATGAATGCATCTTGCTATAAAACACAATAAAATTATTGCTATTTGAATTCTGAAATGTCAGTCCAGAGGATTCAGCTCGAAGCTTCTGGTTCAGGATGCTACAAAAATGACTTGGGGTGTCAGAAAAGAGGGATGGTATTATTATTCTTTTTTTTTTAAAGTGTATATATTTTATTTCATTAAATATTCACATATGTAGAGGACAACAGTCCAGTTAGAAAAACATGTGGCTGTTATTATAGGGAAGTGTTTTGTGGTTGAATGATAGCGCTGACGAAGAGCCGCCGCCTGGGTCCAGTTCACACAATCAGTGCATCGGTTCATTTAGTTCGAGTGGATGCAATATTTACTAAATGGGACACAATCACCTGTTTTATGAAAATTGGCACGGCTCCGGGAGCAGGAGAACTGTCGTGGTCAATGTAACAACTGAAGGTAACATGGAGCAGCTCTCTGCTGCCCCGTCTGTGGACTTACAGTAAATGATGCCGTCACACAAAATAAACTCAGCAAATGCCATCCACGCATTGTTTTCAAAATCAAAGACATCTTTTTAGGGATGCCCATGAATGGTGGCAAGTCCATTTTAACCAGTTTGCATGCCAGGCACACACATTTACAGCTTCCTGCCTCCTCATGTCCCAATGCTTCTTTTTTTTTTTTTTTTTTGCACACCAGCCTGTTTTATTTGTAGTGCCTGTTTCTATTAGGCTGATGGAGAACAGAGCAGCAGCATCTGTGCCCCTTACCCCCCCATCCTTCATGTCTGCTGGTGCTGAGAGGCCTGGGGCACAAAGCCACAGGCGTTGGTGGTGTGTGTGTGTGTGTGTGTGTGTGTGTGTGGGGGGGGGTGTAGCAGAGCCTGTGGGGAGCGCCTCAGGGGTTCCTCTTTGCTTGTCTGGAGCCCAGAATTTCCATGGCACTGGTGGACGCTGGCATCGTCGTGCTTTGCTGGTGATTTGAAATTAATGACAGGCATTGGAAAAATCATTCTTATATTCAAAAAGAATAAAATAAGAATGGTTTCACGGAGACGGGCATCTGGGGCTTAATTGTGCTCTAAATCAGGGAGCATGTATAATGTAGTTTGCGTGACATTTTGCTAGCATCACGCCAATAATGCTTCACAAATAAGAAATATTGACTATATATCAAAAGTTTAAAATCAGGGGACCTTCAATAAGGCAGGCTGGTCAAATAAATACAACATCTTAAAAAAGTGCCCTGAGGCGTTTTCTTTTAAACAAACAAAAGTTATGTTTACATGCACTACTCACCTAAAGCGATGTCTGCATCATTCAAGACTAATAAATGTGTTGAATTGTTGTTTTTATTATTATATGTTTTTCTAATAGTCTGCCATCACTATCATGGCGTCGTATTGTTTTCTGTATATTCATTTTGGTTGAAATTTTAACATTAATTCAAACACGTCCAGTGGATTTTCTGCCTCTTCATGCATCGTTTATTATTTGTTGTCTCCGTTATGTTTGTGTCTTTTTAAATCATTTAAAAAAAAAATGTAAACCCTACATTGTTTACATCCATGTTTCCTAGCTAGCAGTGTTCTTCTTCACTGCTTTTGTTGGTGCATTTCAGAATATCGTGACATGTTACTGCCACCTGAAGGTCAGTGGAATAATGTGAAACCTTTGACAGGAAATCGCATCGCGAGATAAACAAAACGGGGAGCCACAGAGAAAAACAGCTCCACAGCGCTACCAGGTCAAAAACTTCACAGGGAACCTTTAAATTGGGACAAACATTTCAGTGGCCATTGCGGTCGCATAAAAATCTCCATATTGAACAGTAGAGCAGCTGTTCCACATGGGTGTCACATATGAAAAGGTCCCCGTTGTCTGTAAAGTCTCTTTGAATATCGGTGGGGCAGGGATGTGGGCTCGTGAAGGGAAGGGTGAACTTAAGCCATCACAAAGGAGACTTCAGTCGGAGGATGACTGCAACGTTCAGTCCAGTGTCAGAGGGCACCCAGCAGATGAGGCAGAGAGTTTATGAGCCGTCTTTTGTGGAGAATATGCCACCCAGCTCCAACAGAGGAGCATCAAAGGGAACCAACCGCAGTGATTCCCCTCCTGCACTAGAGGTTACAGGGCACTGGAGGGACGGGTCGTATTGTATCACCCCCACCAAAGTGACCCTGAAGCTGCAGACACAGATACTCGCCGGGCCTGCGAGTTCTTCTTCATTCTTTTCCTCAATATTTGAACAACAAATGGGCTTCCAAGCAGGATAAAAAGACAGCATCTACATGAGCAAACAACGAAATGGATACACTGCAAAGAATCAGACCTTCCCGCTAACATCATGCCTGAGGAGATACAAAGAGAACCAAGAAGCTGTAACACAGCACATCCAGCAGGAAACCGTTCAACTGCGATCAAACAACTTGATCGCGCACTATCTTAAAAAGGCACAAAACCACACTGGAATAACTTTGCTTCGTGTCTTGAATTTTATTGTCCAACTTTATGGTTTTGATGATGTAGAGAGTGCAATGAACCGTAAAGGGAAGACAGTCGTTCTCTTTAACGCAGCCTGTTTTTGGAGCAAATGCATGTCGAATGAAAACAGTTGACAATTATTTTATTCATCTGTGGGGTGTGCCGTTATGTTGTGGTGATGGAAACCCCTTCATTTAACTCCAAGTAGTAACCGTAGAAGCAGCCAAGACAGGATCTCCAAGCTTCCTACTTTATTCCACACAAAATGACGATTGGAGGATCACCGCCAGGAAATGTTCAAGGACACGAGACGAACCATTAGGCACGAGCGCTTCGACTCTCCTCCAGTCCTTTGGCCCTGTCCTCATTCTCCCAGCCTGAGGTACTTCAATCTCCAGCAGAGTGCTGTTGTGACATCGCTCATGTAAAAATCATGTCATCTCTTCTCCATTCAGAGTGTCCCCTCAGGTTAATGTATAGTAAAAAGGAGAACGAGTCCAAACCCCACAGTCATTACCAGTGCTTTCAGCTGGCATGCCTCATCATCTCCCATAAAAACCTGCAGTGTCAAAGGTATAAAGAGACCATCTGTGCCATTTCCAGCATCCTGCCCTTTATACTAAACCTTGTGTAAGAATTGAAAATTAGAGCAAATGCACCACTTCTGATGATAAATCACGTCATGTTCATTTATTGGGACTGAGCTGAATGAGTCGAGCTTTTCATGCATAAACGATCCCTGCAAGATGTTATTCACTGAGTGGAGAACATTATGCTCATGATTTACATGCAGATACGCTTTTAAGCAATTTACCAGCAATCAAAATCATTCACCGTTGCCTCCAGGCGAGGCTTACCAGGCTCCAGCTTTCGTCTCGGGCCTCAGTCACTCACAAAGGCAGCCTAACCTGACTCACCTAACCAAAAGCAGCTGCGACTACCTGGAAGTCTGCTTAGCTTTACCTAGCACTCAGTAATTACATGGCCATTAGGCCACCTCCCAGCACCAAACCACACAGAGGGCTAAACTCAAAAGCTGTCAGTGATTAATTACCAGTTGCCCACTGAGTTGAGGACATCTGAGGGGATTGGCACAACTGTAACTGTATCAGGCCACTGGGATTACACACTTTGTGAGGCGGAGAGGGGGAGTGGAGCCCAGCCTGGCCACAGCAAGTTGAAAAGAACTGATTAGGTTGAGAATGTTGCGGGCTACGGGTGCGTGTGTAGGTTTACCTCTGCTGAAGTGAATGAAATCTGGACTTGACTAAGTAAGCCCAATATTGCTGCATCTGCTTCTGGTTTTATTTTTAAATCTTAAGATAACAGCCAGCTGATATGACCCCCTGCTGCCCCCATGCCTGTGACAACCCACGCTGGGTGTTTAGTGGGGGAAACAAAGTCCCGCACATTACAAGTTGTATGTTTTCTCAAGAGCACGTTGGCCAATGTTTAACTGTCAGGCTTTTTAAAGTGTTAATTTCCAAAAATGCTGCAGAGTGAGAAAAAGGGAAATAGGGGAGGGGGGTTTGAGGTGTATGGGTGAGTAAACAAGGAAAGAGCAAAACACCAGTGTTTGCTGACTTCACATTTTATTATAGTCCCATTAAAACAACAGGCCCTGCTCGGAATGCAGATCCCAGGGGAGGAGACGGTACACCAAAAAATGAAAAGCAAAACTGCCCGCCAAAGCTGAAACAATCATTAGAAGGAGGCTCGCTTCACGGTGTGGCACACGGAGTGGGTGTGACTTCAGACATTTCACACCAGATGGGTTTGATGGGTTTTCTTCCCCCCCTCTAGACCCAGTACGATTTACACCAAATGTATTCAGTAAAAACTGTTTTTCAAACTCAGGGTGCAGTCCAGAAAAAATAACTTAGGGTTCAACATGGAAAAAGGGACAGAGAAGGAGTACTCTATAAATTTAGCATTGCACTTCTATTACATGGTCCAACAGTGGTGTGTGACGCCGGTAGCAGCTAACTAGCCTGCAGCAGAGACGAGGTGTGGGCTACACGTCTTTGCAGACCAACTTTGTCAAGAGTGACTGTGACATCTAATATTCTTCCAGTTATTACAGTGTGTACCAAAGTGGTTGAATGCCCGACCAACGCTGACATCCCTAAAGCCATGACGCTAATTTGGCCGAAAACAATCTCAGGTCCAGACCCGATCACAGCCAAAGCGTGAAAATGCTTTTAGTCACTTAGAAGCCAACAACTGAGTGCGAAATGGCAGCAACATTGGACACTGATGATAGAAAGACAAAAATAATTCACCTTCATTAACCAAGACTTACATCACCATGAATAAAATACTTTCAACTCACGACACTGACAAAGATGGTACGAACTTCCTATGATTCAGAAACAACCTATAAAATATCCTGAAGCCATGGACCATTGCTCTGTCTTTGCAACCACTCCATCTTCTTTGACAACAATAAAGTGAAGACTGTGAAAAGCACATTACGGCCCTCCCCTCGAAAGAAAAAAAGATTCCACATCAGAGCCACGGGCTGTCTCCTAGACAGAAGGGAGGATAAATATTAAGTGAACCCATTCAGCATTCATATAAAGATATTTGGCCTGAAAAGCTCCTGCGAAGCATTAACAAAGTATCGCAGAAGTTCACTGCATGAACGTCACTATATTAAATACACTACAGATTCTTCAAAGTACGCTGATGATATACACGTTTTATTTAACCACTGTACATGACAATTATTGTAATCACATTTTAGAGTGCCAGTTTCCAAGATGGAGCTCAGTGCCTCCTTGGTTTCAGCATTGTCGCGCTTCATTTGATGTGAAATGTTTTCATTGTTTTATATCTGCCCTTTACAGAGATGTGGTGAGAGAGAATAAATAGCAGACATATGATCGGGATTGAGAACAGAGAGCAGCATGATTGTGAGAGGCTCATTATGGTTAATACTTCCAGTACTTGTGGCTCATTAATTTAGGCATTTCCACTCAGCAGATGAGTCATTCGCAATTGACAAACCACTTGTGAAAACGAAAAAATGTGGATTTATATTATTACTTTCACCAGCCTTGCTTCTTCCACCTATGTCTGATTGTGTTAGATGTAATAATCAGAGGGAATCTTCTCAAGTGAGATTTAAGACATTTTAAGACTTTTTTAAAGGCCACTCAGAATGAAATTCAAGACTTTATCAAGTTAGAATTTTCCACTATCTGGATCTGCATGGTGTTAATGTGATTTGGCAAAACATTTTTTTAAATAAATGTTACTAATTATTTTGAGATTTTACAATGCAACGTCAGAAGAAACATGAAATCTTACTCCCCATGTCTTAGCATTTGACACTTTTGAAAGATTGATTTAAGATTGATCCACTTTTTGTCTCCACAGAGAGGTCAGAGGTCAGGGTAAACAACAGAACAGTGCCTGGCTTTAATACGGATTCAGCATCCTGCCCAAGGACACTTCAGTCATGCAGCACAGATGCTTTCTGACACCTGGATTGTCCATCCAGAAATCCAACCACAAGGCTACTCTGCACAATGTCACAGCTATGACCTTTCCATAGAGGTCACCTGCAGTATGTTCACACTTACTGTATTACATCCCCAGCTGGAGTTGACTGAGGCTGTGATGTGGAGAGATCCCTCTGCATCAGACTTTCAAAAGTTGTGAAAACATGTCAGTTTCCTGCAGCATGCAGTCTACAGTGCAGCTCAGCAGTGCAGTTACACAGACAGCAGCCTGCCAGAAACAAGTGTAACGTTCACATGTGCCTCATAGAGATCACATGCATAGTTACGCGTTATTTACAAAGGCAAGATACTACACTTCATTCTGATTTCAAGGACTTTTATCTAAATGTTGTCAGTGATCTTGTTGAGGTTTGCATATTTCACATTAAAAAAAAAAAAAAAGCACAAAATGCGACCCTACACAGATTCACAGTATATCCTCGCTGTCCTATGCATGCATCTCCAAAATGTCAACTTTTTTTAAGAGCTGAAACATCCCTGTTTTCAGCTTTGTAGCAATGCATTTTTCATCCTATGGGGGGGTTAAATGGTGGTTTATGTAGCTTAAGAAGTAGGATCATTTCATCTACTAATTAAGGATTGCTTAATTATTACCTTCATCTGACAAATTCAAAATCAAACAGAGACGATATGCTATTCCTTTTAGCTACTGCCGATTGAACAGAAATGCGATACAATAAAAGGGAGATTAGAGACCTTAATCTGTAGATGTTTAAAAGATAGAAAACATTCTTAAAATTGAAAAACTGCACAACCTGAACTTTGCACATTCATGAGGGTGCAATCCTCTTTCATGGTCAGGAAACACCTTCAGGTGGGATTTTGCACATATCATTTTCTATATAGCAGAAATACATTTTCTATGTAGCAGCATTGACTGTTTTCTCCCAATGATTTCTGACAATGATGCACAATAGTAAATGGCATGGTATGAAGTCAGAAGAAATGTAATGTTACGGCTCACATTGTGCAGCATTCCCTCCAACATCCTTGGGCAACATCTCCCACACTGACTCTAACAAAAACCTGGACTCCATCCCAAAATGATCAGAATGCTGAACCACACTGGAGGAATAAATGTTTCCATCTACTGGTGGGAAATATGAATTTCAACGTCTCTTTTCCAAGTGAGCAGACAACACCACAAGTCAGACAACCTCTCAGCACTTCTATGTATAGGCTGCTGTTAAATACCTTTCTTTCTGTTAGGTGTGAGGGCCAGTCAGCTGTCTGCATCCTTCACAGCAGGCCTACTCCAAACTATCAACTCTATCCAGGCTGACTGGCACGTGTCTTGATCATGTTTCAATGAAATGAACTAAAAAAGGACCTGTTCAGAAAGCTTCCATTCATTCTGACATCAACTCAAACAGGCTTAAATCCAGTCGCACACACCTGCAGACAACCGCATGTCCACAATGCATTGGGAGAAAAGTAGTTTTATTTACCTGGAGGGCAGCTGCATTCAGGTGATGCTTGTCTGGCAGTCCGAATCTTGACAAAATGTTCATAGGAGCGCTGAAATTTGAAAAGAATGCCATTTTTATTGATAAACACACGATGCTTTCAATACAATTGAAGTATTTTGGAGGGATTTTTGAAATAGTGTCAGTTTAAGGGCAAGCAGAGCAATCGAAAGAGGCAATCTTACCTGAGAGAGCAGCTCATCCACTCTTTGTTCAATCAATGAATTAAAATCATCCATGGAGTAGCCGGGGGCATGGACAAAGGTGTGCTCGTCATTCCCACTCTCCAAATCCACAACCCGGTTCTTAATATCAGCTGTGTTAATGCTCAGAAGAACGCAAAAGGCGATGGACGCCACTGAGCATAAAGACGAGATACTGTTCAGCGTTGTTGTGCGGCAATGTTGTCGCTTCTGAGGCGCCACTTCTTTCTCCATTTCTTCCACGCACTTAGATGCTCCTCTTGTCTCCGCGATTTCCATTGACTACAACTACACGCGCGTGTTGGGAGCAAACTGCATCTGGCGCGGAGTCACGAATGTATGGCACACTGACTGTTCTGCGAGTGTGTGTCTACGACGACGCGTTCACGTACAGGGACTTTGTGGTGACAGCGACAGAGAGATGAGTGGAGCCCCAAGTCAACCTGCACTGACTGCTCGCGCAAACTTGTTGCACCGAGCACTTGCACAGTAGTCTGCTGCAGAGGCAATTGCTATTATGCACAATAAAGTAGAAAGAGAGGCTGGGGAAATGGAAGGCAGCGCGCATGTAGCGGAGACAGTTTACCACTCGGAGCTTTTGCACGGTGCAGGCATGCTCCCCCTCATTACAGCAACACCACGCCTCCAATCTGTCCGGACTGATTAACATAATTTATTGACCCGCTCCTTTTGCACTCTTACAGTCGAGCACAATTGCCATTAGTTAACATTAAATGCAGTTATATTGTATTCCTGTCAGATCTTAAACGGAAAGCTGCGTAAAGAGGCAATTAGTTGTTGCAATTTATAAAAAACAAACAAAAAAAAACGGTGTTTTAATGTAAGGGCACGGCAAGAGAGCAAACATAATAAACCATTCAAGGGATTATCGTGTTGCTTAATATTGAAGACATGCATTTTCATCTGCCAATGTATGGCAACGTTAACATAAGACATTGTTAACATTGTTTTTGGCCATGGCGCTGCGTAAAAACGCACGAAAATCTCTAAAGCTCTCTAAGGTTTGAGTGGAGTGGAGTCAATAAATTGTGCAAAGAGGAGAAAAGTGCACTTCTCATATTGATTGTTTGTGTTCAATAGACATCATGCAGAGAGAAGAGGACACTTTACCCAACAGTCTGTCCCTTCTGCACCGTACGATGCCTTGAATTCTGATACGATGTCAGTTAATATCTATTTTTGGATTCGGTTAACACAGTAGCAGATAATGCACAAACGCTATCAGTGATTCACATGAAATGATACCGCAAAAACTGTGAATGGGGTAAAAAATCCCTCTAACAGATGGTCCCCCTTAGAAATTCCTGCAGGTGAGGAATTACTCTAAATATCTTTGCACTTTGCATCCACTCTGCTCCACATTCATAACTGAGCAGTTTGTCTGAATGGCACAATGATACCCTAATGCATTTACTAGGCTTACATAAGCATCAATACAACAGTGTTCTCTTTGTTAATGCATTGACTGCAATTTGAAATTAACGTGCAGACTTTTGCTCTTTTTGAGCATCTCTCCCTGTTCACCCCTTTCAAGATGCCAAAAAGAATTTTTAGTGACATTGAATAGTGAAGTCATTTTTCATATGCATTTTTAATGGGGACCAACTTCAAAGCAAGCACATTTTTATAAGCAATCCTTAAGCACTTTAAATGCATTGGTTGACAGTGACATCAAGGCACTGAAGTTATTGTTTTGTTGCATAATCTGCAGGTTTAGCTATTCCCATAATGCTTCACATAATGAAGGTAAAATCCAAGTGATTTGGAGATGGCAAATGCCCACAGGTGATTTTAAGTAGTTTTACCTCTTCGTGACACTCCGGTTAGCTTGGCAGCACCTGTACAACTATAACGACTGTATAAATGATGTGCATTTGACTTAGAGGAACTTTGAAGAGGTATTCATCGAGGTCTGAGGCGAGAATTATTATTTTCACAGTTCATCAACTCCATTTGTTCACGTGTGTTTTGCTATTAATCATATAATTAGTTAATCATTTATAGGGCTAATATATAAGTTTCCCCTGCAACTGAAAATCCCCTGATATCTCGTGGTTAAATGCTGCTTCAGAGACCTTTCGCGTTAGGATTATATTTACCAAAGAGGACTGAACATCAGTACAGAATACAGACATGTCAGTCAAGTAATATTGGCCATCTTCACCTTCCTTCCTGAAAAAACAGACAAAGCCAGTATTCCCTCAGATATCATGGGGTACAAACATGGAATGCCAAAATACAAATCATCAAGAGTTTGCTAATCTTTTGAAAAATGTACAAACATCACATTTAATGCATCAAGTCTATTTCATTTCTCATTTCTTTCTCTCCTTTTTTTTCTTGTCATTTATTTGCCTTATACTTATATGTTTTCTGCTGGTGTGTTTTTATGGTATTTTTGCAGGGCAGGTCTTTTGTATAAGGCTTCTTGACATTTCCTGTCACATCTGTTTTATTTCTGTTCTGGTTTATGCTGTAGTAGAGGCTATTATGTGCAAATAAAAAGTATATATATATATATTTACAGCTGTGGTTGTAACCCATAAAATATGTTTTGACTCAAGTCATATTGTAAACGCCAGATTGCAAACAAATATTTCTCTATTACAATTTATTTATTTATTTTTATTTTTAAAGCTAAAATGTAGCGAGTATCACAGTAAAATTGGTCTCTTCCAATGTGGACCTCATGGTCTCTCAATTCGTATTCTTTAAAGCAATGGGCGTCATCTAGTGGACAAACACAGCAATGCATTTTGATCTTGTGGATTCCATAATCCATAATTTAACATTTGTGCGTAGTAGAATCTCCATGACAACATCCGTGTGTAGTTCACGAGGTCAACATTTCCTTGGAGTGTGTATGTGTGTGTTGGTGTGTACATGTCTTATACCCCCCCCCCTCCCCTCTCTTTTTTGGACATGACTACAAAGTGACAGATGGAGAGCTGCGACAAAGTCACGTTGCAAAATGCACGACTCAACTGCACTTTGCATATTCAGCATATAAAAAAACATGGAGGGAGAAAAAAAGACTGTTAAAAAAAAAATCATAATCTTGCATAGGCTGATCGACTACTTCGTGTATATATATGTTTAAAGTGTCTCCTCCACTTCATGTAACATTACTACAGGGGTTTGGAATCCTCTTTAAGCGCAAAATGCGCATCATCACGCGCAGCGTCCTCGCCTTGACAACCAGCCCGCATCAGTAATCCACTGATGTTTATTTTTAGAAGCTCTCGGCCGCTGCGTGCTGCTCTCGTTTAACACACAGCCCATGTTCCTCCGGTCAATAATTCATATGCTGTAGGCCTGCAGCGCAGTCACTGAGCAGGCTGCAACAACTCCGAGCCACAGGACACCAAAAAGCGCACAGTGCACCGCCTGAAGAGCGATGCACCCCAAAACCATGAGGCTGCAAAACACGCAGCAAAACTGCAAACACCAGGCCACATCTGTGAGGTGAGGTGGTCTATTTATAATGGCTTATTTATGGAAAGGAAATATTGCAATTTTGTTAGAGACTTTCATGAAGAAAACTCAAAATACCAGCTGGGACCTGCTTGTTTTTTTTCAAATGTTACATTGTTTTTAATGGAATTATGTGACCTGTAGTTGCAGGTTATCTTTTTGGGATATGTTTGCAAAGCATTGTGATGGGCTTACTCCTGCAGGGGTTGTGTGGTTTCTAACATGATATAGGCTTAAAAACAACTGTACATGCTGTTTTATTATCTTTATGCAAAGGGAAGGAAAGTGGAAACTCAGGGAACACAAACTTAGTTAAAACATGTTCAACAACTTTCTGACAATATTCATGTGGGCGTTTTATTAAATGTTATCTATTTATCTTCTATTTAATTTTACTCTTAAGGTTTAAAGCCTTTTTACATTGCCTTGTGTTTCTTTCATCATTTTTATTAATGCATTTATATGTCTTATGTGGATGAAAACATAATTGCGTTATTGTTGCTTCGATGTCCAGGAAGCACCCCGGCCGCCAGAGAGTCCAGACACGGACCTTCATGACCACAGAGTACCAGGAGCGGTTCCTTCCCCCACACTGCTACACGGCCGTCGTGTCGAGCTGCACACAGAAAGACCCATACCATCCTCTGAAGGGCACCAGCGCAGACGTGACCACTTTTAGGTAAGATCTAAAGTCTCCACACCTGTGGCTGCCACATGTCCAGGCCGCCCCAGGTGTGGTGGTGAAAGTCATTCTGGGAAATGTAGTGAACTGGAGTTGACAGGTCACAAAATGTGTCGAACACATTTCAAAAACACAAAACAAATCTTAGACCATTCACAAGCTATAACTTCACTCACAATACTTTACTGCTATGTTAATTATTGTATGAAAATTAAACGGCAACCTTTTTCAGTCTCTAATAGTTGTTCATTAGATGTTATGTTCATTCATGTTCTTGTTGATTCGTGGCTCTCAAATGACCGATACATGAAATATTAAATGTACTCTTGCTCGGCATTATTCAAACATATCACATTCTAATTCTATTCATACACCATTTCAGCCGGCTGGCACCGAAAGCAGGGACAAAATTAAGAAACCTACATGAAACTTTTGTCACAAATGGACGCATATTAGAGCTGTTACTTTAGCAACAAAAAAAAATAATCATTCAGCATGACGTGGAAGGCTATCAATTCCATTTTATTAAACACAACAAAATTCTATGACTTTTCCAAAGCTTTCAAGAATTTTACTGATTCCATGACTTTTCCAGGTTTTCCATGACCGTGGGAACCCCAAACACATCATTTACAGAGCATAGGGAGAATTTTGGGAGAAAATAGCAAAAGAAGGCAACTCTCACATCATTAACGTGCGTTTCAGATCCTTCTATGTGACACACAAATGGAATAAACAACCACCAAAGGCCCCACAGCCGTCTCTGCCACTCAAAGGCCAACGCAGAGGCAGCAGCGCTCCACACAACCCAACTCGCTCTGTAGCGAACCAGATGACACCCAAGGTGGAGGACTACACATCAGTGTACAAAAGTAAGCCTTTTGAACATCCGCAGAGTCGCACATTGCAGCACAACAAATATACACATAATGATTCAAAATCCACTCTCGCTGTCTCTTATTTTCAGACGATTTCCAAGCGTGGAAAGCAAGCAAGCGCCAGCCATATAAGCTGGCCGACAGCTTAAAGGTCAACCAAGGATTAGTTGTTCCAAAAACTGATTCCAAAGAAGGTCACTCCCTGAAAAATTCTGCTCAATTTGCAGCTAACTCTAAACCAGTCCCACAGGTGCAACAACCACAGCCCTTTGAAAGCGTCACCAGCTACAGATCTGATTACGTCGCCCATCCAGTGCAGCCCAGGAAACGCAGGGAGAAGCCTGTGTACCAAAGCAAAGGTCTGCCATTGGAGCCCGTCGCTTCCCTGAAGCCAAAGGAGGCATTGGACACAAAAAAAGAGCTCTTTGACGAAGCCAATGAATTATTTGAGAAATTCCAAACCTGGTCCCTTGAAACCCAGTTCCACGGCCGAGGCAAAGAACCCAGTGCACCGGCAGATCACGACTGCCTCTCCACAACACACGCAGACTACACGGCACTCAAGTGCCAGGGCACCAAACCAATCCTGCCGTCTACGCAGACCAGAGAGGAAAGCAAGGAGCTCCTTCAGACCTCGACAACCATGAATGAGGATTTCAGAGCTTGGGACACACCGAAACACTGCTCCTGTGTCCATAAAGAAGAGCCGGACTGGCCCAAGAAAACCACCTTTTCGCAGCACACGCCGCCTGAGAGCTGCAAAACAAACCCGGAGCCTTTAAGCCTTCAGCCCAAAGGGAACGAGCCTGCGGTCTGTAATTCCAGCTGTCAAGCCACCAAGGAACCTCAACGTCCTGATGCGTTCTCCCCTGGAACTGAACAATCGGGGACGTACTGGAAGAGCTTTCGGGACCGAGGAGTGACTTGGGCCGATGGGGAAATGTGTGAGGAGCCCCCTCAGGCCCACCAAATAATCAGCTGCATGGTTTCCAGCAGAAGCTAAGCTTTCCCGGAGACCAGGCTGACGACGAGATGTGGGGCTGCCACACATCGGGTAGCCTCGACCTTTGCAGCAATAAAAGCCATAAACAGCAGTAAGATTATGTAACGGCAGCTATTTTTATACTATTAAGCACACACTCACTCACTGACACTGCCCAGCACAACTCATTTTGAGTGTTATGTAATCTACTTAACTGAAGGCTTTTCATATTCCGTTCAGGAAACAAGTTCGACAGCTACATGTGGTTTATCACAACAACTAATGTTAATTCTTTCAATAATCGACAGGTCTGTGAAGAAACTTCACAGAGCCAAACACGTCTTCAAAGGGTCTTGTTTTGCATGTCAAATAGAGTCCAAATAGCCAAAAAACATTTACTTTACAATGATATCGGACAAAGAAAAAGCGGGAAATCCTCTCATTTAAGAAACCGGAACCAGAGAATATTGGAATTTCGTGAAGAATTACTGAAAGTTTTAATCGATTAACAAAATAGTTGCTGACTAATGGTTTCAGCTGTAGTGTGTAAATGAAAGTGAGCTAGCAGCGGCTTTGGTGTGCAGACTTCTCATCTGGGGTGAACGCTCTAAACTACAATGACTTAGTGTAGTTGGGAGTGAGTACACATTCCTGTTATAAAAACCTTTTCTTTTCTCAAACAAACTTTGGAAAATTGTGTTATAAACGCCAAACAATAAATAATGTAATGATCAAATAATGACATTTTATTAAAAAAAAAACAAAAAGGCAAATATCCTCAAAAGGAAATGCCTGTCCATGAACTGGGAGCACTTTCAAATCAATCATATTTACATCATATACAGAAGCTTTCTAAAAAATAAAAAAAGCTATCAATTAAAAATGTTTTGCCAAAAATGTTGTCTATATGCAGAGCAGCGTTCCACTGTTTGGGTGCTCCAGTGCAAACAAAAATAAGGGGACATTTCAACTAGTTTACACTTCTTTCCTTCAACTTTTCACTCAGTTCTCTTCCAGCTCGTACGCATTAACATCGACTGTCCCCTTTAATACATCATTTAAAGTCCATAGTTCAACATGTATGCTTGTCAAAAACGACTTTCAGCAGCCGTCAGTCTTCTTGGAAACGGATGTGTTTAGTAGCCTCCTTGGCCCGGGCGAGGATGATTTTTTCGGCTTTGGATATGAGCTGAAGTGTAACAAAATAAGAAATTAGATGATAGCAAATAAAGAAAAGTGAGGAGGCTCTGCTTCAACTGTGGTGAAGGTGTGTGACTGTGTGTTTGTATGCCAATATTATTCCAGGTGTTAGTTCATCCACGTGGAGTCAGGGTGAGCCGCTTACAAAATGTGTATCCTTATCCTTTCTGAAGATTAGCATATGAATATGAAAATATGAAGTCTCACAATGTCACAGCTAAACATTATATATCCCAAATTTAGATTTCTCATAATGTTCCTAAGAGCTGAAACAACTTACTGTAAACATCGAGTTTACATACTTGAACTGGAACGATAAATAATATACTGCTGTGCACATTAACATGTATGTATATGTATTGCTCTATTGAAACACCTCACCTTCTCTGTGCCACGCTTCTTTTCCCTCGGGCGATTCAGCTTGACTTGGCGGTCCACTAGAATCTTCTGCCAGTACCTTTGTTCATGGTCACCTTTAAAAACAGCCATGAATAGAGATTTTATATGTTCATATCATTACCAAGGCCTCAACAATTCAAATCAACAATACTGAGAAACCTTTTGAAAAACACAGACGTAAGACAAGCCGGCGAATTTTCACCATCATCAATTATGAAAAGCAGCTCCGTCATGCACAGCCTCTCAACTGGAGAGGATTAGAGCTGCATAAAGGCTCCATACCTGCGAGAATCTCCAGCTTCCAGCTGTGCTCCTTCTGCAGCTCTGCTCTCACGTCGCTCACGGCTTTAGCTTCCTCCGGGGTGTGAAAGCGGATGTGACCCTCAGCATCTCCTTCCAAGGTGTCAATGTACGCCACTGGGGATATTTTGCTCAGAGCATCCTGCACAAAATGATTCAAACAGATCGGTGTAATGACATTTAGTTGTTACTCTTTTCTCATCCGAAATGTTGCTTTACAAAACCTGATGTAACTATTTTGCTTTGAATACACAGGAGAGGAAAATTCTCCCTTATTCTTTGATTTTACACTCTTATGCCATTACAGACACTTAATTATGAAAAGGGGATTTCAGAAATGTGTATATCCAAACAATGAAAAAGTCATTGAAATGACCTAAATAATGAAACTGTGCACATCGGATTAGGAACTAAAATCAGCCTCAACTTGAAAGTTAGTATTTTCATTTTACCATTATATACTTTACCCGTTTGTCTATATACATGTTTATTACTCATCAATATGCATATACATTTACCACATTCCTGTTGACATCCAGATTATTTATTTCCAATATAATTAAAAAAATCTGTCGACCAGGAAACATTTATATTTATTCATACAACTTTATGTTATTTCTGCTCACATTTAAACTTGCACTATTTTATGTTTTAGATTATCATTTTGCTTTTACTTGCCCGATTGTATTATTAATGTAACCATAGACACTACCAACGACTGTTTCTCCGTAATTGTTCTGCAGATGACAATAAAGAACTTGAATCTTTAGGGAGATGAAGAGTTGTTCGTCTTTATGATTTGATAACCAAACGCAGATGAAAATAACGACCAGACGGGCTGACGGGACTCTACCTTGATGAACTTCCTGCTTGGTAGCGGCTTGTTGTCTGTGATCTTTATGATGACACCGCTGGTATACTGAGGGCCTTGGTTAGTCGCCTTCTCACTTTTGATACTCTTCTCAACTAGAAGAAAAACATACCACAAACCATCACGACTGCATTAAACGGAACTGAAGCATTGTTTCACGTATTCTAACCAACAGCTGTAAACTGTTCATTATTATGAGCAACTTGTTATCATTACATCGCAGTATTACAGTTGGACAGATGTACTCTTCACAGATGTCACTGTATGTAAAATGCAACAGTTCAGCACTGACATGTACCAGTTTTGTGAAAATTTTGAAATAGTTTGACAGGAAACATGTCGTTCCCACAAGAAACAGAATTCTTCGCTTTAAGTTCCAGGGCAAATACTTTCATTGTACTTCGAAACGTGGAGATTTTTGCATCCTCTCTTTGTTGTGGATCATATCTTTACACTATTTTGGTTTCAACACATGGGAATATAAACATGGACTCCCTTATGAGCCCTGCTGATGGCTGTGATATTAAGTGAAAAAATGCATTTAGTTAGTCCATCTGAACTGCAATTAACAACTCACTGTTTCCATCTTGAGGCTCATTGTCCGTCTCCATCAGACTCTTGTGCCCCTTGTGATCGATCTTATTAATGCACTTCTTCAGGGACGTCATGCTACACTTCTGCAAGGTCAGATACTCATCCTTCAACTCGAGCCACTCTTTCCTTAATGTGTACAAAAGAGGAACAGAGACATCCATCAGGATGGTGAGGTCATCTCATGTCTGAAGGGGTTTTCACGTATGATTTCATTCTGGGTGACACATGCAGAAAAAGGGATGAGGGATCTTACTTTGATAGAACCCGGAGTGGGATGACTTCTTCCTCAATTTTCAGTTTCTCTTTGTGTTTCTTATTTCTCTTCCTCTTAGCTTTAACTGTTGAATCGTCTCTGTTTTCTTTCCCTTCCTCAACACATCTGTCTGTGTCACTTTTAGTGGGTGGATCTAAAAAGCGGAATAACACAGTTAAAACAACAACTCATGGATGAATTGGTGGAAAAACTCCTGATCATTCTTCATGTATTTTTAGGTTGTGAAATAAAGAAGGGGTGAAGGGAAAGATATTTGTATTGTATTTCTATCTTTTTCCATTTTTATTATTTTTGGATTATGGACCAGCAGATAGATCACTTACTCGTCTTTGTTACATCTTTCTCCTTCTCTCCAGCTTCACTTCTACTCATCTTCCTCATCTTAGATGGTATTGCACTGTCGGGTCCCTCTGCAGTCTGCGACCGTCGCCTTTTTTTCTCCGACAGTTTGTCCGCTGTCTTCTGCGAGCCGGCGTCCTCCAATTTAAAATCCCCCGCTGCTGAGCGCTTCCTCTTTTGCTCGGACGGCTCTGCTTCCATCGCCAGCTCTTTGGCTTCCTCAGCAGCAGTCTGTACTGTGGCACCTTCTTTCTTTTTCTTCTTCTTTCGCTTTTTCTTCTCCTCTTCTTCACCTGCAGCACATGAATGTCAAGACATTCGGATCAATACAACAAATTGCACAAACAGCCTTTTTCTTGATATTATTAGCATCAGATTTCTAATGAGTAACAGGATTTTAAACACACAATGTCATTTTCTGCCACCAGGGTTTTTCCTCAATCAAAACAATAACAAAAGACTAAGTTAGGTGGCGCCCTGAAGCAGCGTGGGATCATGGGAATTCATCACTGCAGCTTCTCCCGGTGTGGATTCCTTCAGCATTCATGGTTCAGGAATGAATGAAGCAGTTTGAGGTTAAACAGCAGAGTTTCTCCTGCTCGCTGTTCGGCTGCCGCTAACGTTTGCTCCGCTTGTTTCTCTGAGAACTTAAGATCCAGACGTCCGAGGACTAAAATCCTTCATCCGCTTCAAATATAGAGTTAAAAAGCACCGAGATGTAGAAAGTGTCTGGTAAAAATGTGTCTTAAAACTGGATAAAAAGTCAGTTTATGAAGCTTCTGGCAGACAAACACAAGCTGACGCTGCTCAAAGGGAAGACGACGACATGACAGGAGAGAGGAAACGTTGCCTTCAGGGACACTACACATTTCTCTGGAACACAACTCAACTAAATAATATAACATAGGTTAGGTTAGGTTAGACATTTTAATGGGGAAATGTTACATATTATACGTTTTAGTGTATATGTGGTAGAGAGAAGCAGTGATATATAAGAAATGCATTTGAATTAATTGTACCAGATGGCGGATTGTCGGCTGACAGAGTGACGGGCTTCCCACTCTTCGTCTTGGGGAAAATCCCTGGCTTCCTGGGAGCGTCTTCAGGGGGGTTGTTGAGCATCTGTTCTCAAAGATCAACATTTTCTATTAATTTTATTCCAAACAGAAGCAAACACTGGTCTGACTGAATTATCAGATATTTCAGGAAACTGTGAAATATTAACACGTTTTCACCTCTATGGCGTTCTGTGCTTGTTCCTCTGTCTCAAACTCTACAAAGGCGAAACCCTTCGGGTCGCCAGTGGACTTGTATCTGGGGATGCTGACATAAACCACATTCCCGCATTTTGTGAAGACTCTCTCAATCCAGCTGTGCGTCACATCTTTGGGCAACAGTTCCTTGTTAAAAAAAAAGAAAGAAAGACACATATTATTTTATGATCCAAGATAGAGCAGCAAAAAAATATTTTCATTATCGATTAATCTGCTGAAAATTTTCTAGATTAATTAATTAATTGATAGGTTTGTAAGATTTCAGCAAATACTGAAAAATGTCCATCCCAGTCTCTCAAAGTCCAAGGTGATGTCTTTAAATGTTTTGTTTTGTCAGTCCAAATGCCCAAAGATATTCACTTTAATGTGTTATAAAACAGAAAGAAGCAGGAAATATCCACATTTGAGGCTGCAAACAGCATTTTCTGACATTTTTGCATGACAAATTACTTTAACGATGAATTGATTATCAAAATAGTTGGCTATTATTTTTCTATTGATCAACTAGCCGATTAGTCAACTGATGAACAAGTTGCACTATAGATACAATTATTGTTCATTTCTGTAAAAGGTAGTCCAGACATGTCTGAGAAAATCAAACAACAACACAAAACTCTTCTTACCACATAGACTGTGCGGCTGTCGACATCACTTGGTAAGTCTCCAATCGGAAGCTGACGTCTTACTTTATTCCCCTCGAGGTTAACCTGAAACAAAATTGAAACACATTTGCGGTCAGAGCATTATATTGGCATCAGTATGGAGCTACGTACAACCTCTAAGAATATTAAACATTTTTCAAAAGAAATCATGAAAAAGGTTGACAAGATTTTCTTGAAAGTACCTCAACCACAGAGGAGTTCTTTATCGCTCTCGCTATCAGTTTGGTGTCACTCGTCAGCTTCTTCATCCGATTGAAGCTCGCCAACACGGATATATCGACATCTGAAAACAAGTGAACACATTTAGTGAACGATCCTATGTCTTCATGTCAGAAATGACACTAAATAATTCACTGGCTGAAATGAATGCAGAGTGTTGTTTAGCTTCTTTACATCCATCCTCCGACTCATCGATGAGTTTTTTGAGAAAGCGGTCCTTGTGAAGGTTGACGTCGCCGAACCAGAACTCCACTTGCTTCTTCACGTCGCCAAGCAGCTGTTTGACACGTGATCTCTTCTTCTTCTCCAGCTCCTTGTTCTTACTGCTGGGTTCTGCTGTACCAGCATCACCGACTCCCCTCTCTGTGTCAATCATCCTGTAGGTGGGACTGCAACACAGGTCAGGCACAGTAAATGAGCTCAGCTGTGTCCATTTACGTATACTACACTATTGGTATAAACTATACCAAACGATTCATTTAGAAAATAATATTTGGCAGTTTAATCAATAAATAGTTGCCAGGACAGTAATGTATGTTTCTCTAGATCAAATGTTGAAATCAGCCTTATGATGCTATACTCCTTGAAACATACGCCCTTAAAATGTGTAGGAAAGACAGTTTTCCTTTATCTTCTTTAGACACACATCTCCACAGTGGGCTGAACAGACTTGTATCATATAAACTGCATTTAAGACGAACATCTTCCTTCATCGTTTTTGCAATTTCACCTGTGAAGAATAACCATACCAATCTTTTACAATGTTAGTTTATGTCAAGAACAAAAGACCCTGTAAACATAGGGATGACCTGTGAAGTGGATTATGTCCTTAATACTTAGCTAATTAACACAAAGTTAAATTCACAGTTGTCTCCACAAGTCAATGGTGAACACGCCCATTGAATAGCATCAACACATTACATTAATATCGCTAATAAATAAACAAAGTAAGCTTCGCATTGAGCAACTCTTAACTACGTTATACTTAGTATACTTAGCTAAACCAACGATGTGTTAGCTATCGCTACCTAGCAAACAGTTGTACGTTTGTGTGTCAATTCGCGGGCAATGAGCTTTTAAAAAACGCTCCAGTCATGGCCACTGGATTAAAAAAAACCCGTCAACCCTTCACGTAACATTAAACTGATATTATATTATAATAATTTACGGAACTCACCCAGTTTGAGATGAGGAAACAGTTTGCAGACAGAACAATAACAGAAGGCGGGTGAGCTTGCTGGCTAACTTCATAAAATCGGCGTTACTTCGTTGTCGCAGAATAAATTCGTCATATCACTTCAAACAACTTCCGGTAAATTACTACAAAATAAGATGCAACATAAGCGTTTGAAGTTTCAACATTTTATTGACAATCGTCTTCAAGTAACAATAAATATGAACGGATTTTGTAAAAAAAAATTTTTTTAAAAATAAATTCATATATACATTACATATAACAACAAAATACACAAAGAACTAGATGCATTGACATTCGAAATTAAAATAAATAGAAAACAGATAAACAAATAAATAAATAAGGAATATGGAATATGGAAATAATATATGTCACAGTTCACATATTTTTGTTACATTGTTTGCATTGTCACGTGGCCGGTTAGCTCAGTTGGTTAGAGCGTGGTGCTAATAACGCCAAGGTCGCGGGTTCGATCCCCGTACTGGCCAACAATCTGTTTTGTCCTCCATCAATCAGACATTTCACCTATATTGTTTATCTTATAACCTGACACTATAGTAGTCTTTTTTTTCTTTTAGAAGCTCAAAATGCTCTCAAACTTGTTTAGCTTCTTGCACATGTCGTCCTCAGTGCAGCACTCAATCCTGTGCTTGATGAGCCCTGATAGTTGCTTGTAGAAAGTATTCGCCCACTGGGATTCTAAGCAGTGGACGGATATGTTGCACACTTTGTGGAGTACCATCAGTAGCTTCTCGTTGCTGCTGACCTCACACCTTTTGAAGACCCATTCCCCCCATGCATCCCACATATCGTCATCTGTGAAGCTCACAGTTATGCTTTCTTGGGTGCAAAATGAGTCAGGATCTGTGTCTGTTAGGTCATTCCATATGGCTCTGTATGAAAAGAGAATCAATAGAAGCTTTAGAACACTTATATTGTTGAAATATGGATTACAATTATTATTATTATTATTATTAAAAAGTGACACCCACACAACTTTTTTTAGAGGGTGTGGGCTCAAGTCATTGAGTGACAGCAGACCTCTGTAGCTCACTCGGTTTCCCTCCATCTTGTGAAAGCACATAAGTAAGAGTGACATGTCCTGAATATTGTTTGAAAGGTTTTACACATGAATAAATCATTAAACTATCAAATATGAAACGGTATTCAGAATGATTTAGATTTGTTTTAAAAGGCCAGATAATTAGCTGTACTTGCTGTATAGCTCTTATACTGAGCTGGAGTGGTGATAAAGGTTGCATTTGCAACAGTTGACAAACATTGAACATTATTTTCAACATCATTTTCTCCTTGTCAGCTTTTAAATGATCCATGATTCAGACAATCACATCTCTAGAAAGACTTTCATTTCCCCAAAATATACTGGAATATGTAATAAATATAATATATGGTGGAATTTTGTGATATCCCTCACAAGTTTCTTACCACAGCTCTTCAAGCTTTTTTTTCACCCGTATGGCATGAGAAAGAACCAGTAGTTCATCGTCACCAATGTCTGACCATCCAATTCTAAAAGGAGAAGTGTGAAACATAGTCTGGGTGATTCTCAAATATAGAATTGTTGAAGTCTATATATCCTTTTAACAAAAGCCTGTAAAATCAATGGACAGCTCACCCTAGGTGGGTTATATTTTCTGACTCCTGCAGCACATCAGCAATGACCCGAGCTGTGTCCATATCGAGGTTGTTTTCTCCAAGCCTAAAAAATGAAATAGTGGTGTTAGTGCATGTATTCCTCAAGCAGGTGGTGTTTACACTTTACTTTTTGATGCATGCAACAAGATATATGCTACCCACATGGAACTGCAATGATTGAAAAATAAAATAAAGAAACCTCCAGTGTGATAGATTCAAACCACATTTCAGCTGGAACTCACCAAAGTCTGTTACATCTGAGCAGCAGGGGCTGAATATCTCGAAGTGCATTGCAGCTTACTCCTGTACCTGTCAGATCCAGCTCTAATATGTTGCCCTTTGTAAGATTTAGGAAGTACTTGATGGCATTGTAATCCATTTGGGAGAGTGTTTCATCACTAACATTAACTTGTAGTGTCTTTGGTTGCACAGCGAGGGCCAAAGAGGGGTCCTGTTGCTCAAACAGGCAGTGTAAATGGTTTAGGATATTGGCCCCACTCTCAGAGAGCATTGTAAGCTCTCTGATGATCCTCTGACGAAAGGCGTCCACTTTGTCTGTATTGCAACTCAGCCCCACCTGCCTTGATAGCAGATTGGCATTGCGTTCAGAGAGGATTCCAGACAGGAAACGGTTGAAGAGGTCCAAATGTCCATTGTTGGACCCCTCCCTGAGACTTGCAGTGTGTTGAAGCACATCAGGTAAAGGGTGATCCGTCACTGCACAATAAACTGCAGCGAAGAACTCTTGAACAGTCAGGTGTGCAAAGGAGTAAACCTCTTCAGTGCAGCCGGGCTCTTGTGCCACGGTCTTGTCAAGGAAGGTACTAACAAGGCTGCATCCCTCTAACTCTGCAACATCTTGGTCGCTGCTGTAGAATAGTGTTTGATGCTCCATCAACTTTTGGAAGGCCAGTCGACCCAGCTTCAGCACGATATCCGACAGCTGCTGGACGGATCCTGCTCTCTGCTCTTGACGAAATGTTTCGGCTCTTGCTTTAGTGTGAGAGCGAAGCAAGGCCACCAGATACTGCACATAAATGTCGGTCATGGTCTTGGGGCTCTCTCCACAGAGGTCTTTGCTTTCTTTGAGGATGCAGCACACAATGTAGCAAAATGCAGGTATGTAGCACAGCGTCAGCATTAGTTCATTCACTGATACCACTGCGAACATGCGGTCAGCAATGGCACTGTCCTGGAAATAACGTGAGAAGAAAACTTGAACTTCAGCCAAGGAGAAACCAGCGATGAGCACAAAGCGGTCGATGCAGCCTACTGGGATGTGGTTGATGGCTGCAGGTCGACTTGTGAGCATGACAGAAGCATTGGGCAGCAGTTCACCTTGCATCAGACTCCCAAAGACCTCCACCACCTCTGCATCTTCATCTGGCTCAGTCACAAATGCATCTACATCACAGCTCCTGTAGTGTCTGAACTCATCAAAGCCATCTAAAATTATCAGCAGTTTGTTGTCATTCGCTAAAATGTTATCCAGTTCCTTAGCCAGGTGCCTGTTTTTACGCAACACCAGCTCCCGGAAGTTTGTAGGTTTGTCGATCAGATTCAGGTCTCTGAAGGTCATGTGGATGATGAAGTCAAATCCAAGATCGTCCCTGTTTCCCCCAAAATCGAAAAGCATCTTCTGCACCAGGATGGTTTTTCCAATGCCGGCCACCCCTGACACCAGAACCTTTTTGACTGGACGGTTTCCATTTGCTCTTGAGAAGAGTTCGGCTGGTGCGATTTTCCTCTGCACCGCTGACTTCTGCTGCAAAGATAGTCGCTTTTGTCCAAATGTCACCATCTCATGTCTTTTTATATCCAAGCCCTGGTGTCCGTCGGCCAACAACAGATTGACGTAGTGTTCGGAAAAAAGAATTTTCTCTCCGTGTCGAGTGTTGTAGAGGAGCATGCTCTCACTCCGGCGCGTGAGGACATCTTTGTGCTTTTGTTTGACTTTGTTATATTCTGCAAAAGAAGATGAGATTAATGTATTTCGTCTTATATTTCTTACTTTAGGTAAACCTCAGTACACAATCATTGGATAATGCTTCATGAAACACTATGTACTGTTTATATGAACAATGCAATACTATTCCAACTCTTGGCATTATTGTCATCTTAAATGTTCGAATGAAATCACTGTGGTTTGAGTTGCATACCCACGGATTGAGGCTGATCTGTGTTGCTTTCTTTGGAGTGCGTCTGTGCTTCTTGCTGATGATGACTACTAATTGAGAGAAAAATCTTAGCAGCTTCTTCGCCTTTACATGTCAAGATGTCTAACACCTTTCTTACTCTTGCCCGGGGCCCCAACTGACACAACACCTCCTCACGGTCATCACGAGTGAACACTTCCCGACTTACTAAGATTTCGAGCAGAGAGTCGATACGTCCTTCCAGTTCATCCACGAGGGAAACTCGCAGAACCCTGAGTGCTGTCAAATAAGATTTACAATCATCCTTTTCCACCATAACTAATATGAAAAGAAGCTTGGCACCAATATGAGAAGTCAGGTGATCTGCTGATGGTGCCAATTTGAATCGTAGTGTTTCATGTTGTAGAGCAATTTCCCCTCATCGTTCAGAGGAATCCCGTGAATGCATGTCCCTCTTCAAGAGCGGAGTAGTAGAATGCGAAGTGTACATTGTAAATGCGGAAAAAGAAAAAAAAAAAGGGAAGTACGCTGATGATAACACAGCAGACTGGCATTTCTAGTTCCTCTGGTTAACGGTACCTCCCATTACATTTCTGCCATGAGTGAGTGCTATAGTACTATAGACCCACTTTAATGCTTTCACAATTTGAGCACTTCACTTGACAATGCAGTCAGATTCAGAAAACCACAACAAACCGTTTATAAAAGGAATGTATTTGGCTTTATTTAATGATAAACCAGGCATGAGCAGAAAGCAACACATCAGTTCACCAGCAGAGGGTCCCCATTGCATGCACATCATCAAATACCAAAAAACTGTTGGGAAATGAATACTTAAAACCCACCCCTGCAAGTATATACAAAACTATGCACAATAACACGCATGAAAATAAATAGTTAAAAGGACAAAACAAATATCTACATAACTTAAGAGCATGAGTAATATGTTAATCATGTTTTCTTTTCACATAGTCAGAGTGATCTGCTAAGGTTTGTGTTGCACTTGATGATGAAGCATTGTGGAACTCAGGACATGATGTCAAAAGTGCAAACCCTGCCTATCTGGCACTGTACTGATCTTTAAAAAGTTCACTACGGTTTTAACCAATATCCAAATGTAACAGAGTTCATATTTATGTTTTAAGTTCAGTTAACACTGAAAAAGAGTTACATAAGGACTGTCAAATGTAACTGTTTTCCTAAAATGTCACTCTAAAGCAAAACTATAATTTGGTGGAGAGGAAAAACAGTTATGCTGACCTCACGTTGAAACGTCACACAGTGGTTAAAGGGACATTTTAACAAATATCTTAACAGGAAATACAAAAATCACAAAACAAAATATATAAACAATGTAACTTTACAAACAAAACAAAAAAAACTCTTCAAGCCATGTTATTAACAAAAACTTGGATGAGTTGAGTGCAATATAAATGTCTTATTTTTTTTTTAAAAATTGACTTGCTTCAGTCATACACCTCCATAGTGCAACCCGTGCAAGATAAATCTTAACTTTTATTCTGCCAAAAATGCAGTTACAATGCCTGCAATCCTAATTCCTTTGCTCTTCAAATGACTTGACCCATCGTTAGTCAGCACGTGCTAAATGACAGAAAATGATAGCACAGATCATGACGTATTTCCCATGTGGCTGATACCAAATTTACTGTGTCATCATCAAATATTAGGCTTTTAGCCATGTTAGCCATTTCCCATTTATATGCAGCATTATGCCGTGTTTAGAGTTTACCCATAACTCTATAATAAAAGCTCATTTAGCATCAAAACTATTCATCAACACTGTTTTGGAGACCATTGCAAGAAAGGCAAACACACAACTATCCAGTGGTTATCAAAAGATCAGGGGTCTACCCAAAATCCCTGGGTATGAAGTCAATCAATGAAAAAAAAAGTCTATTAAATACATATTTGTGTATTGTAAGCTAAATCACATGATACTATGCACCCTATTGGAGAGCGATGGAGAACATGGTGGTGCAGTACTGTTGTTAAATTCTTTTAGTAAAACTTTCAAATTCCAAGTTGTATGTGAATAACCTACTTGCCAATAAACCAGATTCTAAATCTGATTTATGAGTTACCCTTTAAGGAACTATGCAGTAACCACAAGTTTATCTTACTCACAATGGAAATGTGTCTTAAGGTACGTTTGCATAATTCAGGAAAGCTTCATGAAGATCAGATAAAAAAAAAAGAAAAAAAAAAAAAGTAAAACTGAAGCCTTCATTAGCAGACATGTCACTCCTCTCAAAACTTTGAAAATTCAAACCCACACATGATTTCTTTGAGGAAAGTAGATCACGACCACTCCAGGTATGACCATCCTAACGTTCCTCCACACTCAGAAATCCCCATCCAAGACTGACCATTGAACACAGTTGTGGGTTTAAGGATGGGGCATCGAGGTTTCAAGTCTCTGTTGGCTGTCTGAGCATCTTCCCCGACCTCTTCAGGTCGTCCATGGCCCTCGTCTTACGTCCCCGCGTCAGGTGTTTAGGCAGGAATGACAGCAGCGGCTCTTAAACTGAGGCAGCGGACAAAGCTCCAGCTCTCGAACCTTCTCGCAGTACCTCGTGCTGTCTCGACACTCTCCTGCTGCAATACACAGACGTTACAGTTTACTACTCATACGCACTTTAAGCCTCTGCCCAAAATAGAAACCTTTGTGAGAGGAGAAGAGAGGAGAGGAGAGGAGAGGAGAAGAGGGGAGAGGAGAGGAGAAGAGGGGAGAGGAGAGGAGCAAGCAATAGAGTAATGAATATTAGGTGTCTTATAGTGCCTTATGTTAATAACAATAAAAGTGAGATAAATGTAGTTAAATAAGTCAACTAAAATATGAAAGAACAATTACAACAACATAAGAATAAAAAACAAGAGCAAATAATATAAATAATAATAATAATGTTAATTATTAGTATTTTTTCTAGTACAATGCTTCAGTTGCAGTTTTATGTGAAGCAGATTCAAAATACCAACTTCTGAAACTTCTGCCACCCAAAAACAAAGGAGGTTAGTGGAGTTTTCTTGTGTGCTTCTCAAAGCACTGACAAATGCCACAATAAGAAATTAAATCTCCAATATAAACAGTTTTTCAATTCAATTCAAAGTAACTGGGAATACCTGATGCTGCAGAGATTGTTTTAATTATTTGAGCGCTACAATTCCTTTCACTTGTTTTTGTAGGGGTGAAACTTTAGAACCCGATGCCTCCAAACCTCAGCACATGAAACTGAAACTAAATGCATTATGGTTTGGGCCCATTAAAGGAATGTAATGTGCCACGATGGAGCCTATACACATATTATCCTGGCAATAATATTTATAATTTAGTAATTTAATTTTAGTTAAGTTATTCTTTTACTAGTTTATTTAGAGCAAGACCTCAAACATATACCATTAACGTGTTTCTGACAGCAACAAGCTGGTACTGTACTGAGGCTATCTTTAGTCAATTCACCTCTAGAATATGACTTTCAGAGGAAATTTAACCATCAACATATGCAGTAATACTATATTGAACATGCTATATGAAATATAAAAATATAGGATCATTTTAAAATCAAGATGTTATCACAATTAAGAACCTACTTGTCTCCTTCATGCCATCAGCAAGACCTTTCCTCACCTATGCCACAGGACAGAATATTACATCGCTGCCAGCTGGGAGGGCGAGGCCTCCCCATGCAGTGATGTTCAAGTGTGGCCTTTCCAGTTCGGCGGTGCACGCAGGTCACCTGGCGTGACTGGAAACCGTGCCGTCCACAGGTGGCCGTGCACTGTGTCCACGGCCCGACGCGCCAGTGAAGGGCACAGGCCGCTGTGGAGCAATTCTTCAGGGAGCTGGGCCTACAAATACAAACACACAAAAAGAAAAGGGTCTAAAAATGTTCAAAAATACACCAGGGAGTGGCTTTTTCACTAAAACACGAGCTATCACTGTACCTTTTAATTGTACATCAACATCATATATTAACTGTTGCTATACATTCATATTATAATATCCATGTGTACCTCTGGAGTCCACTGCACATCCTGGAGGGGACTTTGCTGGCATTTGTGTCCTGGCAGTAAACATGGCGGTGCTGTGTGGCCAAACTGGGAGCCACACATTGACCATGGCACTAAAAGAGGAGATTTCATAAAAATTAGAAGCGAGTTCAGCTTTTAGTTTGAAAATACTTTTCTGCTAGTGATAGAAAAATACTGTTTAAACTGAAGTCAACTAAAGGACATGAGAAGAGGAAGCCGCAGATGTACAAATGCCTGCCGTCGGGAGACAACAGGCAAACGACTCCTTGTTTAGCGATAACAGAGCTATGTGCTTCCTGATATTGAGATGTTGAGTAACTGTCTTCTTGTGTAAAGACGACCTTTGGGCAGACCTACAATGTATAAAAGAGCCGGCCACTCTTGGAGTAATTGAGCTGCACAGCAGCCTTACAACTTGCATGTAAGAGTTTGAACATCTCTGTATGTAAGACAACTCCGCTCCTTATTGAAATAATAAAGAAGCTTGTTTGAACTTTGAAGATGGTGTCGGCTGAGAATTATTTTCTTTAACAGCTAGTAACAACCCTCTTGCGGTTTTGCCATTTTCATGCCGACTCTCACTGAATTTCAAGTTTCAAATCGAAACTATGCCTCATAATAAAACACATTTAGTTTATATTTTAAAATGGGAGTTACTGTTTTGGAAATATTATGCAAGACAATGGGCCGGGCCATACACTTACCAAAGAAAAAAGTGACTTCCTGAACTACAACAAATATTTGTTCCTAATAATTTGTTCCCCCTTAAATAATTTGGAAAACAAATAAATACTAAAGGTTATTTGGCAGTTGAGAAACTACCTCAAACTAACGGACCAATAACTGTCACACAGTTTCTGAGGTGAACTGTGTTTGAGTCTCGACACAGTCCATGTTGACGTGTTGAGATGTGTTTGTGGTTATGGAAGTAGACTCACTGCTCCCCAGTTGGTAGTGGCCCATCTAGCACAGGACAGCAGGTTGCATATCCTGGAGTCAGAGGGTCTCCTCCCTGTGCCGAGGCACTGCCGGCTCTCCACCTCTCTCGATCTGCCCTCAGGACCCTTCATGCAGCGGACACTCCTGCGCTGGAACCCACCTCCACAACTGGCTGAGCATGGCGGCCAAGGATCCACTCGCCACCTAATCCAACCACAGAGGAAAAGTGGACAATAACTTATAGTATGAATATAGTAATATAATAAAGCAATAATCCTTTTGGGCCCAGAAGTACTCATCGCCTAAAGGGATAGTTCTGGTCGTTTTGAAGTGTGGTTGTATGAGGTACTTATCCACAGTCTGTGAAATACCTACAGTAGATGCAGTTTGGACCTGCAGGAAGCTCAGCCATGTACTGCTGCAAAATGTATTTTAGATGCCAAAAACATCAATATCAGTTTAAGTGTACGCTACTTTTAGAATATTTTACTGCCTTGCTGACAGCCCTTTCTTTCATTTTGCTGCTCCCCCCGTCCACAGCAGTACACGGCTGAGCTTCCTGCTGAAAGTCCTGTCTGTTTCTCCAAACTGCATCTACTGCAGCTAATACACTGACTGGATAAGTAACTCTTACAACACCACTTCAGACATCTGAACTATCCCTTTAAGTCTCTCAGTGTTGAGCAGTCCTGCAATCATCTCAGTATTTTCCTTTAAAAAAGTTGCATGAACAAATGCATGCACACAGAAATGACCCAGCACTTTAGGATACATGCAGTTATGAATGAAAGTAAAAGAGAAATTGGGAACTGGTCTCATCAAACATGACACACATGTAGTAGTAGCAAGGTACCTGAGGGGGCAGGCTTGTCCATGGCACAGCTCAGCTGACTGGCTGCTGTTACTCCTCTCAGAGCAGAGAGGGCCATTTGCTCCCATGCCATTAGTTTGGCCACAGTTTCTTCCTTTGCCACCTGAAAACACAATTTTAAAACTATATTGTTGTGCGCTTGGATACTGCAGAAATCAAAATAATAGAGCATTGTCTTTTTATTCTGAACTGAATATTGTTGATTATAGTTTCAGCGTCCTCTCTGTCATTGTGTTAGGAAACAACCAATGTCTCGTGATCTCACCAGTTCAGCTCGACAACATGTACACACCATATATGACTGTATGTAGAAACTGATAGTCCTGATGTGTGGGTAGTTATATAAGCATCAAGATAAAGTGAAATTAGGTAAAAAAGTTGTATGTACATGTAAGCACTCAGCTACCAAGGCGCTCCCTAAGATTTCTGAAATTTTGTTTGATTTATACTGCTGTTTGGACATTTTTCAGCACCTTTGAGCCCCTTTATCCTCTGTTTAGATCAGGGGGTGCACCCACTTAACTTTTTATTAGTTAAGTGGTCCTTTGTCTGAAAAAGTTTGAGAACCCCATGTCTAGCAGTTTATTCAAACATTCCAGCAGTAAGATTTGGTCTTTTTGGACCTCACCTGTAATCTGCAGCCAAGACGAGAGAGCTGTAGTTCCGAGCCGGTTCCTGGCAGTGCACGTGTACAGACCCTCATCCACCTTGCTTGGAGACTGGATCCTCAGTGAGCCAGTGGACAACAGGCCTACTCTGCCAACACAAAGACAACGCAACCACTGAATCAGCAACTTTTATACAACAAAATCTGCAGTTTTGTTGATGCCTTTTGCACAAAAGCTCACATTCTTACCTGCTGTTGTAGTGCAACCCTTTTCCATTTTTTGTCCATGTCAGGGATGGCTCGGGGTTCCCCAGTGCCTCACACCTCAGCTCCAAACTTGCAATGTGTTTCTGCAGCAAAGCTGGCACTCCCACATGAACCACCATGTCAGACGACGGCACCACTCCGACCTTCCTGGGCCGTTGGATTAGCACCGGGCTTCTTGGCCTGGACGCGTGGGCTTTGATGTTCGGTTTATAAAGCAGGGGCCCTTGTGTGGAGGATTCTGCACTTTCCGGAGGATGAAGAGTAGACTCATTGGTTTCACCTAGTGTCATAGTGAGCTCACTGAGCAACTGTGCGATGAGTTGTTCTCCCCATTGTCCTCCGAGGCCTTCTGAGAGGTTGTGCATGAGCTCATCTAGCCTGTGGGTATCGGCGATGAGTACGAGCAGGCTCGAAAGTTCTGAGTTTGCTCTGTCATCCTCCAGGGTGGACCGGTTCTTTTCACTGGAGTGTGTTTTATCAGCAGTGTCTTTTTCATCTTGGAGAGAGCCTTTGAGTTCGAGCAAATGCTCAACAATGTTGTCGTATTGGTTGAGGGAGATGGGTAGCTCCTGAAATCTTTCTCTTGTTGCGGCCACGTCTGTCTGACCAGCCTTTTGTTGTCCACCTGCGAGGAGCCATGACTCTGGAGCAGAGAGCTTCTGCTTACTGCCGATGATCTGTAGGACAAAATGTTCTTTTGCCTGACCTGCGACGCATGTGTATATCCCGGCATCAGATGCACGAACCTGCTGAATCTTCACATATCCCAGTGAAGTTATGGAGAGATGTGGGAGGCCGACCAAGGGCTTTCCTCCCTTCAACCATCGAATGTGGCCCTTGCGGAAGTGTCGGGTTGGGCAGCGAAGGACTACAGTTGTCCAGGGGAGCAGGTAGGCATAGCCTCCTACTACCAACTGTAACTTCTTGCCCTTCCTCCACTGGATATACACCTTCTTCTGCGCCAGTATGGTGGGATCGGGCTTAGCAGAGTCTGTAGTGAAATAAACATGACAGGTAAATAGATTGATTATTGTCGGCAGCAGTGTATCCCCTATAATTATACAGGCCTTTCCCGTATATTCATTCTGCAGCTGTAATAACAGCAGGACAGTGGAGTTATCTAAACGAGGGGAACCACTGTGTAGTCCTGTGCATTTGTCATTTTCAATCAATTTGCAGCTATGCAATGTTCTTCTTGCTAACTAACACATCTTTACATCAATTTCCATTCTCCTAGCAGTACACATTGACGAAATAGAGACAAACGGAGGGTCTCTTACTCTCACAAAGCCTGAGGGAGCATGGTCGGACTTTGGTGGGCCGGGCCATAAGGGAACAGTTCTCAGGGTGTACGGTGGAATGTCCCCGAGCTTCCCCTGGTCTTCTGCAGACTGCCTGTAGTCTCTGAACGCCATTTCCACAGGTCACTGAACACTGGACAAATAAAACAGATTTTGTAAGAAATTAAAATGACTGGACCCTGTGTACTGTACATATGGCATGACATTTATATTTTGACCACTTTAAAAAGGTAGGTTGCTGCGTTGAGGAAAGTCTACCTGGGACCAGTCGGTGGTGACCCACTGAGGCGGGCACTCCTGCTTGGCACAGGGCTGCTGGTTCGCGGGGCTCTTGGAAGGGCAGAAGGTGTCAGGCAGCTCCAGGATGCTGCCATCTGCCAGCCGCTGTTTGCACAGGACCTGCCTCCTTTGAAATCCACCACCACAGCTCTGGGAGCACTACAAAAATACAGATGTGCCGGGGGTAACATTAGCAATATGTGCTCGACGCTTCAGTCTAATTGCTGTGCCAGGCAGTTATGATGGTGAACTTCCTAAAGCTTCGCTTTCCCACTGGACAAAAAAGCCACTAACACCCAAGAACATCTGGCTTTTGTCTTCAAAGGTTATAATTGATATTCATTCCCGGGACAAACGCCTCTGCAGTAGTCACGGTATTTATCGGGCGCAGCGCCGATCGGCAGTGATGGAAACATGACACCTGGATGGATACGATCATTTTCGACCCTTTCTCAAAATTTTTTTAATAAAATCAAGGAGGATTTGGACTATTATATAATTTATTAACGTACAAAACATAAAATAATATGCTCTCCTCAAACCAGACTCCATTGACAGAAACAGTAGTTTTACCTCGCTGATCATCATAAAACACACTTCACGCTTTCATTCGACGGAATATAAAACTAATCAAAAGCGTCTTTGTTGGTCGTTCCACTGTTCCAACAACCCACTCTGGTTTGAGAGTTTAAAGAGAACTGAATAAGTGACAGATCTAAAAAAGAAGTACTGTTTACTATGCTGCCTGGCGCATTCCTGGCGTCGAACGTCACCGGCAGAAAAATAAAAAACAGAAAGGCATACTCGTCTACTGGCAATGGGAAAGGAGTCTATCGCCTATTTCTGCGTATATATAAGGGTATAAGTGAGATACTTTACCTGTCCCCAGGCACGTGTGTCCCACATAGGAGGGCAGTCAAAGCGGTTGCAGGCTTGGACCGGGCCGGGCTTGGGGCTCTGACAGTCTTCATCCCTCAGAACTTCGGTACGGTTGCTGTCACGAGAGGGCCGGTGAGTGCATGCCACAGTGCGGGTCATCAGACCAACCCCACAGCTAGCAGAGCATGAACTCCACTCCCCTGTTTCCCACCTGCGGACACAACGTTCAGCATCAAACTACCTGTATTTGCTTGTTTAACTACACACAGATCAGTTTTGAATTAAAAAGTAAAGCATTATAATTTCAATTTGTGCTGGTTTATCAACTCTTAACCTTTGCCATTCAAGATTAATCAACATACTTTATCTTTTGTGTACATGCATATGTAGCCCAATTATCCAATCTATAAAGGAGTGCAGTCAGGAGGAGTTCAGTCAGAGTGCTTGATGTTTTTACTTGATCCCCTGAGAGGACACTCTTGCAGTCTTATGAATGTGCAAATTCATGAAAGTGAATACGAGTGAAAACGAAGAGTGATTCATGGCGCCAGATCCTGGCAAAGAAACATTAAATCTCCCACTGAATTTAGTGATATTTGAGAAATCCCTACGGCATAAATTCTTCACTTGCATTTGCCCAATGACCTCCGTGAGCCAATATTCTTTTTGTTATCCAACACAATTTCATTCAGGAAGATAAATCCAGCATCAAAGTTTCCAGAGCACTTTTATACAATCTTCAAAATGATGTGGCATGTGTCGCTATGCTTTTAAAAAGGCATCGAAAAGCTTTGGCTTTGACCAAGCTGGCAGCATTTTTACTTCTTACTTGACAGATTAGGTGAATTTTCAAAACTATTCATATTTACTCAAGGGTCCAGGGACTGTGGAGAATTGGGAATGAGGCTCGTTTCTGGACCGGTACTATACTCAAAGCCAAATCCTATGGCTGTTTCCCTTCAGAGGGAACAGTATCCAAAGAGTGTAGCTTAATATGTGAGGGTGAGGAGGCCTCAGGGAGGGAGTAAAGGGCCAAAGGAAACAAGTCCAATACAGCGTTTGTTGTGCCTAAAAACAAGACTCAAGGCCTGGAAAAACAGGCAAGGGCAGGCTGCAAGCCTCTGGGTTTTCTGACAAGAGTGCGAGTGGTGGAACACCGACACTGTGCACGGTGTTAACTTGAAACGTGTGGCCTACCGCAAAATCCACTCACCGCTTAGCCATGGCTCAGTTATATTAAACATCCATTATGCTGTTTAACCATTCAGGTATTTCATTTTGTGTGAATTGTGTGTGCTTATTGTTCATCCACTGTTTTCCAAATAGATGCCCAACGGAAAAAAACAGCTTGGACTTAAACGTTAATAGTGTAGGTTACATCTACATTCATTGTTAAATCAGCTACCTAGTTATAATAGAACTCATAGTTGCATTTCAACTTGAAATTTAGTGAGGATATTCATCGTCCCCAGAGGATAATTAAAATGATTTTACTGATCTCTTGACCTTTTTACTGCCTCATAATCAGGGGGAAAAGCTGACTGAGATTTCCATGAAATGTCATTGTTTCAAAAAGATAAATCCTCCAAGAGTTCCTTTCAACGACAAAGAGCAACCTCTACCATAGATCACCATTTATACTCTTCAGAGGATAAATCCCTTCCATTTTTAAAAGGTCAAAATGTTAACTTTGTACATAGACTATTGAAAACATAATAATTTGATTTCCATTTAATCTTCCAATAACATTCCTAGCCAGAGGATGAATCCATGTGTTTTTGGTGACTGGCTGGCATTTTTTCAAGCACCACAATCAGGCAAAAATTTTTACTTGGAACTTTTTCCAACTCCACATGTCAGGCCGAGCAGGTATCGTCCCCCCCGACACGCGGTCCCCCCCGACACGCGGTCCCCCCCCGACACGCGGTCCCTACTTTGTGCTATACTCTTACCAGGTTCCACAAGCTGTCCCCTTCATTTCTTGCTATCAATGATACAACATCCATCTCAGTATCACTTGCACCCAAGTGGCCTAAATGGTGATTTAATTGGCCCGTGTGGTTTAAACTGAAAGGGATAATGTAGTGGATTAGAGGGATTTGAATCTCTTTTGTACACAACCAGTGATTAGTAGAGATTAATTGATTCAACTAGTGTCATGTGTGTTTTTTGATCATCTGAAAGTTAAGCAGTTCCAGGTGTAGGACGCAGGGATGCATCAGGGCTCTGGGAAACGGTACACGAATGTCCCAGCTCTCTATCTTGCATATTTTTCTGGGTTACAGTCTTGGCAGACTAATAAAGAGCAGAGCCAGATTTCAGTCCTGTTTTTAATTAATATTTTCTTCTTGAATGCAGTCAAACCCTTTTTTTTTTTTTCTTTTTCTTGCAAAAACACATTTCCTCCTTAGTTTTAATGCATCAATCAATCAAGTGCATTTTAAATGTTCAGGCACAAACCACTTTAAACAATGTCTAAATAATAATGATGTGCGTCTGTGTTTTAACATACCTGGGTGGGCAGGGTTGAGTTTTGCAGTCCTGCAGGAGTTGCGGGGGCCGACGGGAGCTCACACACAGGCTCTGCTCTGCTGCCTCCCTGGTCTGCTTGTTCAGGCAGATGACCACAGCCTCCTGCACGCCTGAGATCAGACAAAAAAATCGGACTTTTAAAAAATCGGCATCCTTTTGATTCAAGATTCAAGCAAAATCTGTTTATTTGGGGTTAATACCACTGCAGTAAACTAGATTAATCAGCCGTGTGAAGTAAGGTGAATAAACACAAATGATTGCGAGGGGAAAATGTGCTTTGCGTTTGGTGTGAACACAGCATTAGGCCCCTCAATGAAAGCAAGCCGTGGTTGTACAATCACGGAGCACATTGAACATCAAAACAGTACAGTGGCCTGCTTCATTTCTGCTCTGATCTGTGGATAAACTTTAAGGGTGTGATGTCAGGTCATGTTAAAAGCAACGCAAGATAAATCACAGAGTCTGCTCCGAATGTTGGGGACAATAACAGTGAGGCATGCACTTCAGACGCCACAGTGGTGTGATGGTCCACAGGAGCCTCGGGTGTGTACGTGACATCCGATACCACTCTGTAATCAACCCTGAATGCCAGTTTGTTGGGTTTGGGTGAGCACACACAGACATTGACAAAAGCCTACGCCCATGTGCAGAAATAAAGTCACACATGCACACTCGTGCAGACATTAACACACAACTGAGGCATACAGGCTTGGATGTGGAGGTGGGGAGATTAAAGAGGGACTTAACGAATGTTGGCAGGATGTTTAGAAGAGCTGTTTCTGTCTGATGCAGACTCACTGCCGCTGTGAGAGTCGCTGACGTATGACCTTTAGGCTCAAACTTGGAACTCCATCCATTATCATTTAATCATACAACTTACTTCTATACTGGCATGGCTTTAGTAATCCAATCAGGATTCTTTTTATCTGCTCTTTTCTTTTTAGCCACTCGTGGCAGCGTGGCTCGAGGGATGGAAATGTTGTTCTGTCAACTCTGCATTTCACTCCTTTCTAGTTCCATTTCTTTACTTTCTCATATTAAAAATGATCCGTACCTCCCCCACAACTCTCTGAGCACTCCGTGAAGCCCTCATACTCCCAGTCGTGCAGCTCCTCTCTTTCAGGTGTCTCCTCCTCCTCCTCCTCTTCCTGCGCCTCCTTTTCTCTTCTTTGGCCCGAAACACCAGAGCAGGGAGTACGGTAGCACGGCTGACTTGTAGCAGGTTTCACCCCCTCACACTCGTCCTCGGGCAGGTCAGCAACAGTCTGGGAGAAGGACAGCAACACTTGGCACTTGACGGTCCGTCGCTGAGTCCCGGCGCCACATGTTCTGCTGCAAGGCTGCCAGGGACCAGGGATGAAGCTGGAGAGGAGAGGCAGACGGTTTGAGAAAACACAAACGGGATGATTAATCGCTCATTTAGTTAGTATACTTCACATACCCATCTGCTCCATGACAGACAAACCAGTAGACTTGAAAGTAGTCAGACAGAAAGTCACAGTTTTTTGTGCATTCCATTCACTTCGAAATGCATAAAGCCACTGAGTATTTATGAAATCCAGTCCTGCTGTGGTTAATTAAACAGCTGTGAAGCATTAGGATCAGCCATTCTTGGATAAAAGGCTTTCATGTGCATCTTTTCTCTTCTTAAAGAGTGGATCAGAGGAGGAAATACTTCATGAGTGCCTGAAGGCCTGTCAAGGTTGTGTGAGAGCTAGAGCCCAGACACTGAACTGACACCCCCTCACTAGCTTTCAGAGAGAGTAAAAGAAGTAATAAAACTGCAAAGTGTGAGACAGAGAGACGTTTGAATCCTTGAATCTTGATCTTCAGGTTGGGCAAAATGAAAAGCGTTTTCTTATGAGGATCACGGAGGGCAAATCTACTACGTCCTGTTCTGCAGAACGTCCATAAGAAATCAGTGATGTTCAGATCTACAAGCAACTGTAAACAAATGAACCCAACTGATATTCAACATGAGGGGGTGAAGCGTTTAAAGACATTTCATCAGACCTTTCTACCTTTTCATTGCACAAGGGCGTTATAGTCTTGTTCCATTGTGCGTTGCACCTGATCATGAATACAAAGTGGGTGGAGGCAGCCCACATGTTTACAACGTTCAGCAGCTGTCTTCTTCAGGGCGGCGCTCACCACTGTTTCTGTTGGCAGATATTCTTTACAGAATATTCTTTATCAGTTATATCCGCACAGTGATTTGTAATTTCCACCCCCACATCAGAAGACTAACCTGTGTCTGAAGCTCGCTGCGGGATAACGATTAAGTCTCTTCAGAGTTCACTTTTTTGGTACGGTGTTAACCAGGGCAGCACGATTCTTGATGAAAATGAGAATTTTCCTATAGTAATTAAGATCAAGTACTTTACTGAGGTTGTCGCCACAAACACAGCTATATTGTGTGAGAGTATAATATAATCTCTGCTGGAGCTAACATACATTTAGAGAAACATTAAATAAGCTAAAGGCTGGACGCACTGACAGCTTTGTGGCTAATTTGATTGCTTGAGTGTAAGTGAAGTCGAAGGTTCAGGACGAGTCTGTCAGCCTTGCAGCGTCCGCAGCAGCGACAGATTATGAGCACTTCTAAATATGCAACTCTCCAAAGCATTGAGTGCATGCCTGAATCGAGATTGCAATCTTTCAACAATTAATCGTGCAGCCCTAATGTTAACTGTAAAAAAAATTTTTTATTTTTTTTTACTTTATGGTCTTCATTTCATTCAACAGGGGAAAATGATTGGTAGAAATATTGTTTCTGAACACCAGTCAGCCCAATTGTTCCGGTAATTCGTTGCACTCTCTGGGTTTAGAAAACTACCAAAGTAGTTTCCAGGATCGTCACACCTTCTTAAACATCAAATTCAAGGGCTTTCCAGGCCCAATTCCAAGCAATCCAAGGTTGATTTGTGTTCAAACACTGACAGTTTGTATAATTAGAACGAGCAGGCTTTACAGAAGCGCAACAATTACAAAGACAGAGACTTCTTATTGCCTCGAAGTTGGCTCGTTGTGTTTTGGACGAACAAATGACTGACCGGAAGTTAAACCTGGGAACACAAGCAACAAAGTCAACAAGCGAACCCACAGAAATGTTTATCTTCATGCATCGTTAAAGTACATCTGTCGGTTCAAAAACAATCGTGATTTCATTCATGGCCGGAAAAAACACATTTTTGTGAGAGCTGCCAAAGCCCCACGCTAATCATATCAATTAAATTTCCATCAGTGGAAAGAAACTATTTACTCATGGTGGTGGTAAGATGAAAAAGCACTTTTGGCCAAGCTGTGAAACATGTATGAGCTTCATTTTTCAAGCAGTTGCACAGCGGTGGCTCGGGGCAAGCATAAGGCCTGGCAATGGAGGTGCAATAAGTCTAACACAAGAATTTCCTTTTCTTTCCGCTCACATCCGTAACCTGGCCCCATATGGTAGGCAGATATTGCTGTTGGCTTGTGAATGACTGCATATTATACAGAAATATTTATGTGCTTTTGTAGAGAACACTTTCTTTGCAATAGAGCAAAATCATATGTTTTGGCGCTTCCCCTTCTCTCGCTCCAAAGATAAGTCACAGTAACAGATGTTTTGAACTGGCTAACATGGTCGCTAATACAAGTCATGCAAGACACTGGGTAGAGTCCAACATTGTCCATCTTTAGAGGACAGCCTTTATTAGTCAACTGATGTGTGGGACATGAACATCTGGAACATCTGAGGCTTGCTGAGGTAACGCTGGTAGTTAGTGGCTGAACAGTCCGAACCTCTTATTTACATGTCTTGACAAAACTCCGCTGCCACGTGACGGACAACATTTGGTTTACCCAGGTGCACAAAGAGACTTATTTTGAAAAGTGGCAGGAAAGTATTCAGGGCTACAGCCGTACATTGACTCAAAGTTCTTGCAAATGGGCGTTGACATGAACACAACACGATGCTGTTGAGGTTTCATGGCAGTGCCAGAAACCGTCTACTTCAATCTCTCCTCCAGGTAAATCCTACGCTCTGGGTTGTGAACCCTGTTGTTGTATCTGGTATCTGACTTTTGCTTCTTCTTCTACCCCTGCAGACTGAGAGGATACTAACTTATTATCAGAATCAGATTAAGGTTTATTGCTTTGGCGTTTGGGACCTACAATAAACATATTAAGAGGAAATAAAGATACAGGCAGAGTACTGTAAAAGTCCTAACAAAAATATAGAATAGAAAAATTACAATAAAAATATGAAAAAGATACTATAAAAAAACAATAACAAATATGTATAATATGACTGAGTTTAGTGCAGGATGGGAATTATTCACAGTACAAGGCCCAACACCTCTGGCCTTTATAGAGCAGGTATATGGTTGTTGTCAGAAAATAGAAGTAGACGTATATGTTTAAAGTTGGAATTGCTTTTGATAAAAGAAAGCAGCAAATAGAGATATTTCAAAACCCCTGCGATGCCATTAATATCCAGTGTGTGGGCGCCTGGTACTCACGATGGTTCCTCAGTGACGCTGATCTCCTCGTCCAGCTCGATGGCCTGCTTATGCCACACGGGTTTTGCCTCGACTGGGAGCGTGTCTAGAGAAAATAACACAGAGGGTGAACATCACAAGAGACATTTTATTTTAGAAAATCAGTGAAATATAATTATAATTTGTTATGATTATTGTTATAAGTCATTATGAATATTTATGAATGCTTATAACTGTAATTACACGGTCCTATAAGCAGGTTAAAAAACATCTTAAGTATGTTTATAATGCATCATAGACATGGGCGTCGTAGAAAGTGTTAGCCCACAATCTAACCCACCTATGGACTTGTAGCAGGGCACCGTCACCAGGCACTCCTCCTTGATGTGGGGTTTGGTGGTGGGGTTACAACCTCCAGCATGGAGTCCTCTGTGATCGATGCACAACACCACCCTGTAGCGCAGACCCTGACCACAGGTCACCGTGCACTGGAGGTGACAGGCAGATGCAGCGGATCAGTCCCTGATTAACTGATGGTCATTTCACACAGAGAGGTTCACGTGTCTCAGAAGCCCTCGACTCAAGGAAAGTGAAGTAATGAGACCTTCTAAAATCCCTGCAGCGCTCTGCTCAGGAGTGAACTTTGTGTATCCGCTGCCAAAACAAGCATTTAAAGGCAAGTTCACAAGGAAGAATGTGCTAGGTAAACAGCATCCCGCGTTTTCGAAGGGCCACAAATTTGACTCCCCGGGCCTCTGCTTGTGCCTGTGTAACTGTTGAGGCTGAAAAATCCCTTCGAGGGAGATGTATGGGATATTAATGGTTCCCGTAACAGCAACTCTGCCACACCAGGAATCTAACCAGGAGTGTTAGATGATCCAGATGCAGCACCCCGAAACACTGGATGTGTTTGGCAAAGAAAGAGTTGAAGAATATGTGCTGTTGACTTTGGGGTTTCAATTAAAGCCCTGTATGTTATGTGTGGTGTACCGTGTACGGGTGGTGAAGGACCCTCAAATTGAGGTCAGCAGTGATATTCTGACTCACACAGGGATGTTGTGTTTTAACTTGAGCAGTTGCAAGTGTTCCTGTCACGCTGAGAACTGTGATGGACGTCTGAAGAGACGACAAACATCACAGCTCAGGCCGCCCCTTTCCAAGACAGTTAATCATACTTTTTTTTTTTTTTTTTAACTCCACGGGTTAGTTCGGCCCCACTGTGGTGATTCACAGACTCAAAAGAAAAATGAAGCATTTGCTATTATTTGACTTCCCAGGTGGTAACAGAACACAGGGACATCTCTTTACATTCGTTACTTGAAGCATTTTTAGCTGAACTTTCTCAACATTTCTAGTTTTGTGATGCTTTACAGCGCCTCGCTAAAGAACAACTGTAATCAATTAAAGACTCCCGCCAAAGAAAATAAAGTTTTTAAACTTGTTAACTTGTGCTATAAGACATAACATGAGCTTAATAAGCAATCAACACCACGGCTGAGCAGAAACAGTCAGACAGCCAGGGCTTCATATGTCACAGACCTAAAGACCAATCACGTCAACTTGCAGGGAGGGGCTTTCCATATCATTAGTGTAATGCTACGTCAAACGGGGGTTTTCAGAGGAGAAGAAAAATAGTTATTTCCACGCCAAGCTTTCAGAGAAAACTTTGCAGTAGCCATTTTGAAGAGCACTGAAAAGTTTACCCAAAAGCGTATTGAAGCCCGACACTGTTCCATGCATTTATCCTGCGGACACGGCGAGTACGAGCAAAACATGTTGGTCGACCAGTTTCAGTCAGATTCATTTGCATATTCATAGATATGCACATACTTAACGAGTTACATCTAAGCCATTTTAAGGCACGATGGGATTTCTTTTCATGGAAAAAACTAAATATGTCGTTTTAAGGAAGAGAGATGAGTTTTTAGGAGTTTAATCGATGCCAGTAGAGGAACTTTAAGGCTTAGCGTGGTCTATATACTGTCTATAATACCCAGTGATAATAATTAAAAATACTCTCAAAATCAGAATTAAAAAAATGGCACCTACAGGTGACCACTCCTGTGCCAGCCAGGTGGGGCAGTCGAAGGTGTTACAGGGCTGCAGGATAGCTGTCTTGGAGGAATAGAGACATTTCCATTCCTCAGTGGGAGTGATGGTACCCTGCATGTCTTCCTCCACGCAGGACACTGAGCGACTCTGGATGCCTCCGCTGCAGGAGGTGGAGCAGGCGGTCCAGGGACTGCTTTCCCATCTGACATCAGAAAAGGTTAGTCATAAGTCACAGATGGAGATGAGTGTCAGAATGTGTGTTGTTGAGTCACCATAGAGCACTGCAGGAGTCCCAACACCAGGAAATGAGTTCGCATTTGTGCACTTAAGGTTCCCTCGTCTCAAAGTCAAGGGGTTTTGTTTAGATGCCTGAAATAAGGTCTGTGTATTTTCACGTTTTCTTCTACGACATAAAATATGTCAGTAAATACCCCACTCATGAATTTTGAAGCTTTTACGTGTCTTTCTAAATGACACGACTGAAGTGTTGTCGGGGATGTTAAACGTCATCACGCTGAACATGGAAACTCGTCTACTGAGTGATTGTGACGCTGAAGTCATGTGACCGTGGTTTAGTTTGATTATAGCTTAACGTTAGCTTTTTATTTTTGGTGATTGCATTTACGCTTCTGATAGAAGTGGTGTTTCATTTGTGAAGCTCATCTTACTGAACAAAACGTGTAAGTATCATAAACGCTTGTGACAGAGCTTATTTCCTGCAATAATCCAAGCACTATATTAACTTCCAGGTTGGCCTACAAAAATACGTCATCCCTGCAGCACTCTATTAGACCTCACAGCTGCGTGTACGTACCGAGGCAGGGGGTGGTAGAGGTCATATGGCATAATTTGCTTGTAACCGTCACTAAAAGGCAAAATCAATTAAGAAAATGAAGATTTAGAATTATACAAACATGGAGTTAAAACATTTTTCTTAAAGTGTTTTCTCCGGTCTCTAACCTGGCCAGGCACGGCTCCATGTTGCACTCCTGGAGTTTGGGTTTGGGTTTGACGTTCTCCGGGTAATAATGGCAATACTGGTCCACAACCACCCGGCCGCTCCGAAGGTCAAAGCACTCTGCTGAGGTTAGCTGGTAACCTACGGACAAAGAAATGTTAATGGCCTCATCTTTCCTCGTACTTTGTCCAGCAATTCAACTCCATGCTTACCTCCACCACACGTGACGGAGCAAGGGAAGAAGTCAGTCTCTCTCCAGCGGTGGATGATGGGCTGGTAGTAGATGTACTGGACCACACTGTCTGCTCCACTGGAGAACTGCACCTACAGGAACACAGTTCAGGGTGTGAGATAATAAGATAAAGACTGCAGCTATAGAAATTAGGCCATGTGTGTCACGTGTAGTGTGTGTGTGTTTTGTTGAAGACATTTTAAAGTGTCATAAATATTTCAGCAAACACTGTTTCTTCTAACCTCGACCATATTAAGAAATGCCCAAAGCCAGATTATACCAACACATATAAATCAAACTCCGTATGCCACTCATTCACATTCATGTGTTTACAGTGGACAGACTGTCTGGCAACTTTTTTTATATGATTTTCCATGTGTCCAAACATTTTCCAGCGCTGCGATATGAATTGGCCGTCTGCCTCGTAACAGATTAGAAAATTATGCATTTATAGCTTCTCAGATTTCTGTCTCCTGAATTCCTATTTATTGTCCGATCCTGACTTGTGTGTTTATGAGGGAGGAAGTTTTCACAGGCGTTTCCCAGTATAACTTTTAATGTCCACTCACTGGCCCTAGTCAGAGAATGTCAGCACGCATACACAAACACACACAATGTAGGCTTTGTAGATAAAAATCCTATGCTCCACTACTGAATTCATGGACTGAATTTATGTAGTGTTATGTTTTAACGCATATTGTAAGTGAACCTTATGTACAACGATTCTTCTTCAAGCCCCGACATTCCTCCGTGAAATAAAATACACATTTCATCACTCAGATAATTCTCTGTAGGCTCGTCACTTTGAAAAACTTACTGACTTACTTACTTATTACACATAGCAAACTGAGCTATTGTTAATATAAAAATATTCGTCATTCTTTCTTTCTTTTTGATTTAGGAAACATTAACTCAGGGTATACACTACCCTGACAATTATAACAATTATACCTTTCCTTTTAGCAAAGTATGGTTTTGTTAATCTTCTCTTTTATCCTTAACTGTGTTTAAAAAAACAAAGATGTAAATTGTAATTTTCCTGTATTTACTTTATAAACTATTTCATACTTTTAATATCACTATTTATTTAATTTGTTATTATCATTTTTTTCTCATGATATTTATTATCACTATCTCTCCATGTATAGACATATTTGCACAATTACCTGTATGGAAATAGGCATTGAAACTTAAAAACTGAAATTCCGAGCTATGTAAGACAATACAAAAGTACAGCTTTAAAATCACTTGATTTGATATATTAAACTCTTACTTTGACTGTGAAGTCGGCTCCGAGTGGGCCGGTGATTCTCAGGATCTCCTTATCTGAAAGTTTCTGGAAGTCCAAGGTGGTGTTCTCCAGGTGGTACTGCCCGGATTTATCCAAGACCAGCTCACCTTTGAGCCCTTGTAGGGTCTTACTCTCCACATCTACAGAAGAAACAAAGTAGAAAGCTGAAGCACGATGGACAGTCACAATATAGGTTTATAGATTCACCATAAACAGTGATGCTTTAGTTTCTCTTTGATAATCATCATTTCCTGTCTACATCTTCCCTCGTTATTGCCAGACAAGAGACTCTCAAAGGATGACTTTGAGAATCAGATCCAGTAAAGAACGCAGGCTGGCTGCTGCGTTTGCAGGCACACAGACTCATGTCGGGCTGCCAGGAGGCCAGAGCTGCAGTGAGCTCTTCCACTGTTTGACCTCCCTTCCACCCTGGCCTAACAGGGTCTGGTGTGATTCCAGCAAGGACATTTAAACAAAAACAAAGGGGGAACGCAGGAAGCAGAAACCAGCAGAAACCAGCAGACAGATGGTTGCAATTTAAGTGCCCTTGGTCAAAAAGAACGGGGGAAATATTTAATAAAAGATCTGTCCATTTAGAAAACGAAGTTCTTTTAGCCTGGCTCAGGAAACAATCTGTAAACGAACCGTGGAGCACAGGATAGGCACAGAGATGGAACATTTGTTATCGATTTGATCCAGTGTGGAGTTTGAAGCCAGTATGTTGACACCAGTGAGATTTGCTGGAAGCCTTACACCTTCCCAGAGCCAGGGCAAGGGAGAAAAATAAATATCTGGTTATTCTGCCCTGAGCCACTTTTAAAACCAGCCTTTAAGAGAGAGCCCAAAATGTAATATATTTTAAAATAAAATGTTGATTTCAGATTGTTTTTTAGGTGAGATATTCATTAGAAATGTCAACTAAGTATAACATAGTGGAAAAGTAATTTTCTTTTTGAATCACAAGTCTTTAAAACACAACATAACCTGCAGTAAAACTCCCAGAGCACATGCAGGATACTCGTGTTTAATGTGCAGGTATTTGGGAATAAGAAACACTGCCAAATATAAATATCATGTTCAACTGTTCTGGATGGAAGGGCACCCTGGACCTACCAGGACTTACACAAGTGATCCGGGCCTTTCAGGACGAGGCGCACGTGACGACTCTTATAGGGGACGGCAACAACTGTGTCCTCAGCTTGAGTGAGACAAAGTCAGAGGGAGAAACACAGCATAACGTTTAGAATTAATACTTATAGGGATGCAATGAAGTCTATGTAATTACAACTGGCAATACAAATACAATCAAAACAGACTGATTTGACTTGTATAAGACAAGACAGCACCCTTGGGTGAAACTGCAGTCAGACTGAAGGAGATTCTTGACTTGTATACATTTAATAATGAATTGCAAGAGACTGATTAAAATAAAAATATCAAAATCAAAGCAGCAGAGGCCGAGATATCCTGACTTTTAGTCAGTCAAGTATGGGTAGCTTGTCTCAAAATCACATGATCCTACACTTCCCATAATGCAACTCAACAGCATCATTCATTCCAGCCTCGCTGTCTGGTAAAGCTCTTTCAAATTTAGTGGCCCCAGTTGTCATGCAGTCTCTCTGATGCTGTAGGAAAATAACCCTGATGACATCATTACGACATTAGCAGGGCTCATATTCTCAGACTTGACAAAGTTATTGTCTTTAAATTAAACAAACAAAAACTAAAGCAAAGCTTTGTTACTTTTTCCTGAAGCATGCTGGGTTTTGTAGTGTCCTCGCACTAGTCTGCAGGATGAGCCATCTCCATTGCAGACACCGCAGTTGTCCTCCTTTGCTGTGCTCCCCAACTCATGATCACAGCCTACAATCTATAATACATGGACACATACATCAATACATAAAAACATTACCCAAGACTTGTACAGCAACCAGATTTCTCATGTTCAGCTTCATAATAAACTCCAATTAAGATGCTGTGCATTTAAAAAAAAAAAAAAGAAAAAACAAATATGTGAAAAGTCCCAGTAAAAATACTCACTTTGGTTTCTTTAGACCTTTAAAAAGTTTATTGAAGAAAATGTCTTCCTTCATACCATGTAAATGTTATAATAAAATGATCCAAACGACCCTCAGGGTTCTTCCTTATTCATACCAGACCTATTGTTTGTATTTCTAAAATAGCCTGAAACAATTGATCATGGGTTTTTCCCACAGTTTTTTATTAAACATTATCTGCTACCATCAGAAGTTGATTGATGGAGGTTCTGGCAATTTCTGTCGGTAAGACAAAACCAGAACCAGTGTGATTCTAAGAGTGTGTGCTCACACACACACACACACACACACACACACACACACACACACACACACACACACACACACACACACACACACAACGCCTTGGGACGTAATTTCATTCAACCGGGGAAAAAAAGCCTTGTAAAGTATTTCCTGAACTGTCAGTCAAAAGCCCAATCTCTCTCAATTATCCTCATTAGGGATTCATTAGTAAAGCAGATGGCATGACGTTAGTATTGTAAATCAACCGGCTGTGTGTAGGTTTTCATGGATGTATTTACTTTCTGGCTCTTGCATCCAAATGCACTGTAACGTCACAGCGTGTGAGCCAATTAATATACTGTTGTGTTCATGAGAATATATATATATATATATATATATATAAACTAAAGTTGTTCTGTTTTAGAAATAAATTCCTTTTTATGGCTTTATATGGTCATAATTTGACATGGTTTTCTGATATCGGAGATTAGGTGTCAGCATTTCCTTCACTGACTTTACAGTTTGGGCAGATATCTTTTTTTTAATTATTATTATACAGTTATTATAGCTGCCATTTGTATTCTCTCTTAAACTTCAAAACCTTAAAATTCATGTTCATAAAAATCTAAATAATCTTAAGAAAGATATCTCAAATTAAATTCTCAAAGGATATTATCTTCTAAAATCAGATGTTTTTATGTTTCATTGAAAGTTTTTTTAATCTGTCAAGCAGCATAAATACTTAATATGTATTGCATTTATGTCATAATATTCTCCAAGACTGCCTTCCATTTGATCTAAGCCTTGTATGAGACTGCACTCGGGAAGATGCATTTTCCAGATTTTCCTAATAAGAATTGATACCGTCTTGGGACCCCACAATTGTGTAAATGTCCCAACACTGAAACATAAAGCTAAAGTTACTTCTCTATTTTGTCTCCATAATATTGTGAGTGTAGAAGTCTTTATTTGGCTTGTTGTGATGGATAAATTAAAAAGAAAGAAATATGAACTCTATGGCCGATTCTTTCTCCTACCTGGCAGACTCCACTGATACACATGTCCAAGGACTCGGTGTAACAGCGTGTCCCGTCCAGCACCTTGGGCGCCAGGTCCATCATGAGGCCCGAGGCCTTGGCTTTGCACTTGAGAGCGCAGGGGTTGTCGGGGTCATTGTACACAGGCAGCCACTCGTGGTACTGACCCTGGTATCGCACGTCTGCATGAGCTGAACACTGCTGGTCACGGAAATCCCCGGCATCTGGAGGGCAATCCTGAAGGTCAAAAAAAGAAGCACATTTCTATAATTTGTGCTCAGCCTAACACTACTGTCAACGTGTTTGTGGGAAAAGACGGCAATTGCTGAATGTCAACGTAGTGATCATCATATTAAATGAAAGCAGAACTAGCGGGATGTTCCCTGCCACAACTTCTTACTTTCTCTCAAACAACAGGATTGCACATCACTGAATTACACCACTTAACCATAAACCTTGGTAACATTTTCACAGTTCCACCACACTGAATTCTCAATCACGATTTGCTCAGTTTATTTCAAGCTCTATTGACATCCATTACATAAAGATGAGGTTGCCGAACTTACCACATTACTGCATGTGCGATATTTGATATTCTGCCCTTCGCAGGTCCTGCAGAAGAAAAAAGGAACATGTGGGTGGACTGGCTTTGGGGGTGAATGATAAAACAAACCACAATCCACACGTATTATCTTCGCCCGAGGCAGCTGGTATTCCAAGCGTCTACTCTTATTGTTTTTTGGAGTTCTACAGTGATGATGTGGCAACCCACAAACATGGACACTGTGGTGTGTTTGCAAAGATGTAACAGTCTAATACACACAATGTGATGATGCACAAATACAAGGCTGTATGTTTGTGTGGGGAACACCATGACAAAAAGCCAATTCAATCTAGCAAATATTGATATTGATTGATTTCAAACGAGCATAACCGACTCGTAAAAGGAATGAGGAACAAAACAAATCTAGATAAAAGAGGGAAAATTAAAACTTTTACAAATTCTAGATAAAATAGAAGAAAAAAAGAAAAATGGGGAAACAGAGTCCATAGGTACTGAGAATACTCAAGTATAATATTACATTCTCATTTGTCTTATTGTTTGTCTAGTGGTCAGTCCAGTCATTGCTTTCTAAGTCAACAGAGCTGCTCACACAGTAGTAAAGCAGACAGTCGGGATCCGAGCTGCGTCTGCTGAACACATTGGAGCGGTTTGGATCACGGCTCTCTGCATGACCGTCTGCAGCCCAAATTATGGAGCTAACCACTTATTGAAAATTAGGATTCCTTTGTGCTTTGATGCCGAGTGATGATAAACCATTGATGGTGACTATGATAGGCCAATTACCCAAGCCCCCAGTGGAAACTAATCAAAGGATATTCTTTTGAGTTTTGGGAACTTAAGAGGAATTCCAGTGTCATCGTCCCTTAGCTAATCTGGACTCATGATTGAAGGCAACATCGCAGAGTTTGGACTCATGGATGAACGAGGGCTTGGCGATTTTTACAGCAATATTCCAGAGAGCGGAGGGAGTGGATGTGAAGTGTGTGGCATGGCAAGAACATTAGACTGTGACGTATCCAGACAGTCCCCTCTGCCAAGCCAAACAGCAGGTCATGGGGCTTGGACCCAAACAGAGTCGAGGCAGGTAGCGAAGACGAGCAATATATAAACTAAAAGAAAAAAAGGCAAAGGGAATAAAATGAATTTCCCTTTTCATTTCCTTTCGACTTTAGAAGCTACAAAGCGAAGGCTAAGCAGAAGTCGGGCCGGGACTGGGGATTCATCATGGCCTCATCATAAGTTAGGGAAAAAACGACGAGAGCACAAAACACATAACTCACAGACTATGACCCTGAAGACACAACTAAAGAGCGTTTGTACATCAGTTAACTGCACACAAGACTGCGCTTAAAACTAGTCGGTTAAGTAAAACTACCATACAGCACGCCAATAACCTCATGCTCAGACAAGAACTCAAACGTATTGTAACCATGAAAAATTCATAATAATAACTTCTTATAATATTGGATATGCAGTAAACTTTCTTTGGCTCATAAAGTCCATATACATGTCATCAACTCTTCTCGCTAGATTGAAAGTAATTGCAACCAGGGCTCAATAACCTTTGCCATAATATTGATACACTTGAGGCGAGCGGGCACATGAACAGTTTGTAATGGCTGAAATATGTTCTTCCTGTGAGCTCTGCTATTGATCAGTTTAGGAAATTGAGAGCAGTCGGGCCTTTTAAGAAAGGTAGAATGAAGTTGAGGAAGATGAAGCAACAGAAGAGAAAGGAAAAACTTCCTTTTGTCTACTAGTCAGTCAGTCAGTCCAACATTTTTGACAAAAGCGAGAATTTTTGGAATATTGTCATGAAATTTGGAAAATATGTCCTCGGTGCCCGGAGGATGAATCCTAAGTGCTATATTGATCCCCTGACTTTTCATCTTGCACCACATCAAAGTTTTCACTTATCCAGTGAAATATCTCCAAATCCACAACATGGATTGGAAATAAAATTCATACATCGACATTTACGGTTCCCAGATTGATCCGAGTGAAGGAGTTCGTGGTTTTGAGTGAAATATCTTAACAATGGTAATATTAGATGGAATTAAATTCTTTGATGATCCCTTTACTTTATGAATATCCCCATCATCAGGTGAACATTTTAATTTGACGTTTGTATTCTGCATCATCTGTACACAGAGAGATGTTGTTGGGCTCAGTGGCTCTGAGAGAGGGTGGTCCCCTCTTCTGTAAAGCAGACATAATCAAGGTGCCAGGCCCACGTTAATTAGTCATTCCCTTGGAGAGAACTCACTTTTAACTACCACACCATTTAAAGACAGACTTTAACCATAGCTGTGGCATGGCTTTGGTGAAATTCCAAAATCTCACAGTCATTTAATGCCACCGCCTGTAATTTCTGCAAATCCGTGAGCCAATAAAGAGTAAAAACATCCTTATTTACGGTGAGAAGTTATTTGAAACACTTACATACTTTTTCCTTGACTCTTCCCAGGACTGCTCCGCTTTCTTACCTGATGATGGAAGGTTATCAATGAGGTAGGGCTGCAACTAACGATTCTTTTCATTATCAAATAATCGGGCCTCTTTCTGATTAAAAATAAATTACGAAGAAGACTAATCTGAGCCAACCACTTTCTCTTGCCATGACACTCAATCCATACGTCCACACGTGCTTCAAATGCTGTTGTTAATAATAGAGATTGTGATCAAGTGAAGTGCAGCAGGGACTAATGAGGGCCAGGCGATCAGTGTTTAGTCTGTGTGCAGTTGCCCTATTGGGAGGTTGTCTGACTCTTGTGCATTTCTGCAATAGGTCCTATGTTTGTGTGTGTGTGTGTGTGTGTGTGTGAGAGAGTGTTTAAAGGTCAGAGAGTTGGAGTGGTATTGGTTTGGAGGGTGTTGCAGGCCCGTTTCCAGCCTCTCTTTCCAAAGAGTCACACACACAAGGGGCCTTGTGCTGTGCTTTTTAATGACGCCGTTTGATCTGCCACCCGGTTCCACGCTACTGCTCCCTCGTTCCCAGGCAACAGCAGGGTGAGGTGGGATGAGGCGGGACGGAGGGTCCTACCATTTTCTCAAACCCCATACTGCGACAGCCAAAGGACACACCAGTTTGTAAACATACCTGCCTTGGACGTCTACACCCCCTTCATCCCACATGAGCCTCAAACCCCAAACACCTCTTAACACGTCAATCGCTTTTACAGCCAGTAGCATTCTGAGGTGTGCCTGACCAAAAAAATCTGGGCAAGCAAAGAGAAATGGTCGCTGCCGATATCATTAAATGAACTCCTCAAAAAGCCATTGACCTCAGTGTTTACAGAGCAGCACATGGGGGGTCTGGCACTTGGAGATTTTGACAGCATCATGCTTTTCAGGCTGGCTTCCCAACACCAGCGCAGACAGACGGTTATGAAGCACCTTAGGGTACGCCTCATTTGTGACCTCAGGTATGATCTGCACTGTTTTGTCTTTGGACAGTTGTAATGTTTTATGATTTCACTGGCTGCTCCTGTCACTGCTGGAGCTCCCCCTGAACCCCAAACAGTGAAACAGAGGTGACTTTGGCAGCATTACTGGCTACCTTTAGTGAGAGAGCAATACATTCGGGGAACTGTAAAATAGAGGAATGCAGTGAAGTCACTCGGCAGCTATTTCCCAGTCTATAAATGTGTCAACATTTCAATGGAAAACATACCGTTTCATTTCTTTTTTCTCCTATTTCTTCTCTCTTTCTCCAAAAATCCATTTGTAATTGACCACTTTGCCCAGTACACTTGGCCTCGAGCTTTAATCTTGAAGCCCACAGGGTTAGCTTAAAGCCTAACCAACCGGGTGACTTTGGCACCAGGATGAAAGGACTGAGAGGTCCAAAGTGCAAGTTCCAGTTCGTCCCAAGACTTAAGCCGAGATGATGAGCAGTGGGAATCCAACCAATGTAGGTTCATTGCTTTCAGAGCCCAAACTCAGAGTCATTAAAGTGACATGCACTTTGGCAAGGGACATTGATTGTTATGCTTAGATTTGTGAAGAAACATATCCGGGTCATTACTGAAAATCAGATCCCTATTGTCACTGATGAATTCAAGATTAATGCTCATATGGCCGTCTAGACAGTTCTAGGAGGTGGATGGGCAAGTGATCTCAGTCGACCCCTCAGGGCTATTTAACAGTCACATTACAGTCATATGTATTTTGAGCACTCCCATTACAGCCCATGGGAATGGAGCGATTGGTGAGATTTACTCACACTATTAGGGACGCTGTCTGGATTTATTTGCCAGAACTGCCGTGAGCAAAAGAAAAAGCCCCCCCCCCCCCCTCCCTCCCTCTCTTGAATCCTAAAGCCATGATATGGCACTTTAATGGAAACCAGTCCAACCCCAGTCAAGACTTTGCTCTTTAGAAGAGGAGATAACCTTGGATAGAGTTTGAACACATGCTTATAAATTGTTAATGCAATGTTTTCATTTATCTCAATGTCAGTGAGGTTCTAACTTTAAATAAAAAATATTACATTCACTGCATATCCTCCTCTGCTGTGATGTAAGCATCTCTTAAGACTTATTACATAGCATCGTCCAGAATTCAATAAGAAATGTTACCAGTAAAGGAGAATCGCTGAGAATACTTAAGGTGTTTTATAGGTATGGTATACTTTATATGATAAGGGTCAACGGGACTCCAAAAATGGGATAGAAAAAAGGGATTCAATCTTTTTTTGAAAGGGTAATGTATTTTTTTTTTTTATTGCACCGATACCTACATATTGCATTATGCAAAATCATGAGCACCCCCAATGGTGTTGCTGGACGTTTCTCTCTGACCAATCAGCGCTCTTAACTCCACCTTCGAGTATCAGCTCAGCTCGCTTGGAACCAAAAGAAGTAGCAGGTACCATCCACAACTTTGCTTATGGAAAACCAAAAAAGAGCGAGTAGAGCCGAGTCAGGCCGTACCATGCAGTGGAAATACGGCAAAATGTAGAGTGTGTATCAGGCTTTAGGGTGAGAAGAGGCGGCCTTACTTGGAACTGAGGCATCGTCTGAGGGAGTACGAGGCGCCTCCTCCGCAGGTCCGGGAGCATTCACTCCACGAGCCCCAGGCATCCCACAGAGTGTCTCTGTCCTCTTCTGATCGGGCCGTCCGTGAGCTCTACACACCAGGAGAAGAGACATGACTTGAGCAGAAGGGAAGGAGGAAGTGAAGATTTACACTCGAGTGAGCCGTCATGGATACACTTGAACTATGTCCAGATCGCATTTTCACTATTATCACCTCATCCATTCAAACCAATGCTATGTTGTCTTTATTTTATATTGCTTAATTTCTGCCAGACCCAACCGAACATTTAACATGATAACACTGAGTAAGTTATGTTCCCATTTCCCTTTTGCAATAGAAGCGCCCTGTATGCATATTCCTCAGCCACATGGGTTGTGGCCTCTTGGTTTAAACAGATTCTCCTGCAGGGCACACAAAAAAGAGCCGCTAGCCTGAACTAAATTCCAGGAGCTGCTGAAAACGAAACACAAGTGCATGTGACGGGATGAGAGAGACTGCAAGGGGAAGTAATCAAAAGCTCTCGACTTTTCCCCTTTGAATATCTCAAATGTCTGAGTCATCCTTTAGATTATGAAATGTTAGTCCTCTCTTTAACTCCGGGCCTCACTTGTGTGTCTCGCTCTGTTAATTGCATCGTGCTGTATTTGGCAGCAGAGGTAAGGATATTACTGCGTGATCCAAAGTCAATATTATGAGAAGATGAATTTTGCGACTGCAAGGACAATGTGCATCTCAGATGTAGAGTGAAAGCCAAGAAATAAAGATCCTCTCCACCCTTTTATCTTAGACTCTTTTAACTCCTCTTTGCCTTTCCAGGCCTTTTGTATTTTCAGATTAGATTTGACTGGACTGACTCACCTTGCTCTAAAGAAGGTGTTTATTTGTAAGGCTGGCACTGTCATCTGATGTGGATCACCTACTGCTCCATATGAGTTCTGTTTCTTTGTCTTGGCTTTACTCGGCAGCCTAGCTCTTCTCAATGCCCTTTGCCGGTCTGACTGAATGAAGTCAGAGAGCCACGTTATAGATTCAGATGGAGTGAAAAGGAAAATAGATTGCTTTTGCGATCTAGAACAAGGACAGCTTAGCTTAGCTACGGTATTCCACTCAAAGCTGCCAAAAAAACTGGTTCTATACCTGTTGAGTGGATGAAAACCTGGAAAATGAAAGAAAAGACTTGGAACACGGAACCAACACTGGGACAAATCATCCACCTCCTATGGCAGCAGGAATGTGGTTTAAGAGACTCGAGGTGCCAACACATTCAATTAAATAATATGCCATTCAACAGAGGCTTTAAGGCTATGAAAAGGAATAGATGAATACAAGAGAAAATTATCATTTTCTACAATAACAGCACTTCTGGTGAACAATGAAAGAATATTTTAAGATTGCAAAAATGCAGCTTTTGTACGCTTTAGACAGCCTCCCAGCACGGGATCTTCACACCACGACGGCAGTTTTTGCTTGCACATCCCGCAGAGTTTTTGACAGTGACCTAAACATCCCAAATCCTGCAGATTAGGAATGAAATGTGGGGCACAACACGCCCACTTACCCTTAAAGAGAACTTTATGTGTAACACCTGCTCTCAAAAGGATTTATGCCCACTGAGCTGACAAATAGTTTACAGTAAATGTCCAGCCTTGCATTTGAGATACACAGCCTTGAGATTTTAGAGGAAAAACACAGGATTTGCCAAGTTATTTTGACTTCTTTGGCCCTTTTTCCCAACAGCATGGCATTGTGCTTGGTCTACAAAGATGAATGGATTTCAGAGGAAAGCAGATACAAGGTATTAATACTGCCTCGATTATTTTCTTTGGGTCACGGTAGCAAAAACACCCATGCTGTTAGCTGCGGAGTGGGGTGGTGGGTTCACATTATTAAAAGTGCGTGGGGACAGATATAAATGGCTGTCAGTGCTGATGACGCCTGAGGAACAGCAGAGGGGAACGGTGAGACCTAAACATGGAGCCACTGGAGCATACAGTCAAACATATCGGCAACGGCGCTACTTTCTGCACGGGCCAACTATTCTGATGTTTGGATCCACAGTAAATAAACACAGGCTGTGCTCTGGGAAGCCGGTTAGCACACTACCTTGATTCTCCTTTGAAAAGCAATCAGTGAATTTTGCACTCAATTACGGCTGGGAGCTGTGTGTTGCAAAGCCAAGAGAGCCAGAGGCATAACTGGGCTGGTGAAGACAGAGGAGGGAAGTAGAAGAAGGGACGGAGGGATGGAGATGAGGAGGTTGTTTGGCTAACTGTGCTGCTATTGTTCTCAATGAAGGCGGAGGAACACAAGGCTCCGCTAGTCAGAGGGCCGTCCTGCTGGGATTTGGATCCAATAATCAAAAGGCTCAGATATCGACTTGGAGCCTTCCTAACATCTCCCGCTCTGGGGTTTTATTTGCACCGTAACAGCCCATTTACACAACAAAGCAATGAAATGTACACACATTTGTTCTCTGACTCTTTTACTATGAGAAAAACAGAGCAAACATGTGACCACAAAAGGCCCCGTGGCTGTCATGCATCCTATGTTTTTACATCAAGTGGAAGAGAGGAAATGAGCACATGATAAAAAGACCAGTGATCTCCATATTATGTTATTTTGATGGACAGATTCTATTTAAGTCACCTGTCAGCAGCTGAGACTAAGGACATTTTCCTTGAAGATGGAAAACTCCTCAACAGGGGAAAGAAACCAGACTCTGGTGCCTTTTTTTGCAGACTGTGTCAATATACATACGATGGCCATTTCAGTCGGCAAGACATACGATATTTGCACATCTGCTGAATCCCTTGTCGTCTGCTCCACGCGGCACGCCACTGTACCCACCTTCATGCTGCAAGCAAGGCAGTCACTGTAATGTAACAGGGAGTCCTAACAAACAGCTTGCTGGCCTGAGCGTGAATGACAGGTCTACTTTGTGACTTATCATAAACACAGAGGAGGCATGGGGACTTTTCAGCAGGAATAAAAAGCACAAGGCAGGTCACATTAACTGCCTTGTTAAAGCTGAAAGGACTCCAAGGTCTGAAGAGTGCATTTCTACTGCACAGTGTGACATAATCATAAAACACGTGCATACATACAGTAAAGCAATCACACACGTGATTGTATTGAAGTATTTTAATGATAAAATGAAGGATAAAAGAGCACTAACTTGTGCCTCTGGGATAGAAATAGAGAAAAGGAGTAAACATTACAGTACCAGGATAAGAAGAGCTGTCACCAGTAGCTTGCACGATAAAAGATCTTGCTCCATGCCTTTCAGAGTGTGTGAGTCAATCACTCCAGTTCTGAGTGTGTGTTTGTTTGCGTGATGGCGTCCTCTCTGGGTCACTCTGTGTCCCGTCTGTCTGCCTGCCGTCTCCTCTCTGACTCGCTCCCGTTCTTCCTCAGGAGTAAGGGGAGGGAAGGAGGACTGGGAGTGTGTGTGTGTGTGTGTGTGTGTGTGTGTTTGTGTGTGTGTGTGTGTGTGTGTGTGTGTGTGTGTGTGTGTGTGTGTGTGAGTCAGGGAGTCGGAATAATGGCGGACAGACAACAATTGTAAACCAATTTTCTTCCCCCTTTGATTCTTTCCATTTCTTGGTCTAAAATCTCAAATTTCTGCCTTTTACACTCCTCTTTTTTCCCCTCCCTGCCTGCCTGCCTGCCTAGCTTTTTCCTTATTTTATTTAGCTCATGCTGCTGTTTCTCATTTCTTTTTAGCTCTGGACAGCTTTGCTCTGTCCACTGTGATTTGGAAATATCAAAAAAATCGTCGTACAGAGCAAGCTAATCTGCTAGCACGGTTTTTCATGAATATAAAAAACACATTTCCATGCATGCACAGATATGCTGACTCCAAACATCTTAACAAAGGTGAGACACATGACTTCATGTCCGGCTCCTGCCTGTGTTTTGTTTTACAAGGAGTTACACGTGAGATCCCCATGTAAAATCAGATGACATAGTCTGGTCACCGAAGCGATCAGGATAGACTTCAGTCCTGGTGACTTTTTTCTATTTCTTTATGAGCTAAAGGTCTACTTCAATAGAGCCTTTCATAACATCTGGCAGTTTAAGCCAGTGAACATTTGCACTGCGGAGGTGGGGAACAAGCCAGGTGTCCCCTGGAGGGACAATACCTCTGGTTATAGAGAAAAACAACCAGCAAGATGGACAGCTCTTGGCGCAGAGGGAATATACTATACACTGAGTAACGTTCCAGTTTTAACTTTCTGAAATGGCAAGACACAAAAACAAAAGCTGAAAATAGAAAAAAGAAATAGAGCAGTCACAGTTGGTGCCAACCCACTGGTGCCCCTTGAAGTGACTTACAAGGTAGCAGGCGATCATTCAGGAATTCAACCCTGACGTTCCAAAGACAATAACAACCCTGTGCCCTTCAAATCAAGACTTCAAATCCAACCTCCCAATCAAACACCAAATCAAAAACCACATAATTGCTATCAATTAAGGCTGCGAGGAATGTGCTGCACTCCAGAGCAAATAGTCAGCAACCCTAATCACAACATCGGAACGGATGTCTCGACACTAAACCAGCACACACACACACACACACACTTTATACTTGAGATCTACACACCAAACCAGTCTTGAAGTCTTAACTTGCTGCTGACAGTATGGGAACTGGCTTTTTTGACTTGCTAGTGAGGGAAGTCTGTACATTCTGCGAATTGGGGAATTATCCACATCCACATGCACACTCAGCTCTCCACTTAACACCGGTGTATTTTGTGGTGCCAGCGGGGAGGTACGCGGACGTGCACGTTTTCACAGGCCGACACAGAAATTATACCCCCTTGGACCCTTAATCCATAACCTTCTGATATTTGCTTTCAGAAGAAATCCTTCTCATATTTGCAAATGTATGACTACAGAAAATAAACTGTGGCATCGATGATGTGCCCAGAGTTTAAAACCAAACACCCGAGGAGGAAATTAACGTGTTTGACTGACACTCACTTGGAGCCAGTTCTCTACCACAACATTGCTGGAGGTGTCTCCTCACAGTTTAAACAATAATCTATGAAGACGATGAGGTGAGAAAAAGACGATATAGTGCATTGTTATTTCACACAAAGGCAGGCTTGGGTATTAGGTTGCATGAGGGAAGCATTATAATGGTTCAGAAGATTAGAGGAAATTGATTGTCCACAGACAGACACTCGCACACTATTATTGTAGATCTGGCCATCTTTTCTCTCGGTTACGATAACATTGTACTCCCTACAGTAATTACTGAGATCTGGCAACACGGCAAAACCACTTCAACAAAGTCCAACAGGGCAAGAAAAAGGAGCAGGACAATCAGGGCAGGTCCTTTTATTTAGCTAATTTAATAATCTGCTTCTGAAGCAAGTGAGAGCCGCTGCTCAGTGGGGGGCACACAGACACACCTGCACACATTTATTTAATGTTTTCTTATTTTTATAATCATTATTTTACATTTTTAAACTTTTGACCAGATTACATGATACATTCCTGAAACTGTAAAAACCATCATTGATTGGCTGCTCATTTCTTGCCACATCCACATCTCTCCTTTTTAAAAAGGACCTCACATCTGAACCCAAAAAAATTACATTATTACAGACTGTTATGTATTACATATATACATGACATTACAATGATGTCAAAATGAGTTATTAATCTATTAAATATTTTAGAAACTAAATCAGGGTGGACGTGACGTCTGACAGAGCATGAAGCTGAAGGATTCGGACTCTCAGTCGTGGATTACTCTAGTACCAGTTGTTGATCCTGACACGGAGAGTTAAGATAAATTTGCTGTCACTTTTTGACATAATGATTGAAAACCAACCAATTCATATCCCTGCAAGTTTGAAAAAAGAAGTAAAACATACAAACGTTGCTTCTCACTCACTGTAGGGTAAAATTACAGTAGAAAAACTCTCTCATGCAAAATAACATATAAATGTAAACTGGTGGTGTTTTTAGGACTTGTAAAAGGTCACCAAGTAGGCTTTCCAAGCAGCAGAAGTTTAAATGATCCCTTCCTTCACTCCTCTGTGGAGGAATAAAGGGTCAAATTAAAAGATTGCCATATTATAGGGTAAGGACCCGAGTTAACAGGCCTAGAGTTCTCAGAAAGAGCGACAAATGAAGCTAAAGTTACCAGAGACTGACATTAAGTTACACTCAAGAGCCCAAACCCTGGACTCCCATAAGGAGACTTAAATGGTTCAGCTGGGATAAATGGTAGCCTCCCACCACCCCCACCAACGCCGTATGTGCTCCAGGCATGATTTACACCAAAGCCATTGTTTGAAAAGCTTTCTGGGCCACAGTATAAAATGTTTTACCAGGACAGTGATTTTATGACCTGCAGCTGAAAACCAACCACACTTCCCCGACTCCCAAAACCAGAGGATTAAAATATAGATGTAATTCCCTGACAATCAGCTACATCCAATTCAAGCCAGATGGGAAGTGAGCTGCAAAACACAAACTCAAAGTAAGGAGTAGTACAGCTCAAACATGCGCCTTCTAATACTCTAAATATTTTCTTTATTCCTTATACTCTTTAATGATTAGCATTAAAGTTTTCTTCTTTTTTCTTTTTATGAACGATTATTTAAGATATTTGATACTTGATATGGAAGGGTGGTCAACTGAAATGGTGTGTCTACAAGTGAGTCAGTATTTGTTGGTAATCTGAAGATGACAGATTTACGGAGCCATATAACATCTTCTGAGGATACTGTATCACAATCGAAGTGGGAGGAAGAACAACGCTGCAAGCAAGGTCATTTTAGGGATAAATAATGTGCTCAAGGGAGAGACAAACGCCAACTTGGCCTTTAACGGACCCATCTCTGCTGGCATCCAGTCCAGCAGACCTTCTGACTGTAACTCCCTGCAGCGCCGCAGAGGAAGACATTTGTTCTGCCTGGATATTGGTCCCAGAACTTTTTACATCATGAATGAAAACAAAATGATTTGTTTCTCAGAATAGCAGCTGCATAATAAGGATCCTGTCAGCTTGTGCAGACCTGGGAACATCTGGTGACGTCGAGTTGGAAGGCTTCACAAAGGGAGTTTCAAATTCAAAATGGTAAATATGTTTTACATCTGCTATTTAAACAGGACAAATAACATACAGCAGGGCCAACAATGGCATGTGTATATTGTAAATCAGCGGTGCTTTGAGCTAAATGCTAAAATCAGGATGCTAAATAGGATAAACGATTTGGGGAAAATATCTAATTGCAATTATTTTTGACTGATTATGCAATTGCTCTATGATTCATGATATTGGACGCATCATTTTTGCGTCATTATTATCATTTTCATTCAAATGATGATGTTGTGATTTATTAAAAGGATCTGTACCAAACAAATATTTTTTTTACTTAAGTCTGTAAAAGGATTCAGAATCGTATTTTGACACATATTTTGCCTTTAACAAATATTGTGCCTCCTGCGATTTGGATAATGCACTGGTCAATATTGCAATTTTGATAAAATGCTGATGAATTATTCAGTCCTAATGCTAAGATACACACAGTGACAACGCTAACATGCTGATGTTTAGCAAGTATAAGGTTACCATTGCTCTTACTTTAGCGTGCTAGCATGCTAACAACAAGGTACAGCTGAGGCTAACGGGAATGTCAGTTCTGCAGGAATTCTTTGCCTGATGATGGCGCTACATTAAAAGTCATCAATGTTTTTACAATTCACTCTGAGGGGAAAGCGAACGTCTGTCCCAAATGACATGGTAATCTATCCAATCGTTCTTGAGACATTTCACAAAAAACAAAGCAATTTGAACCTCATGGTGATGCTATAGAACAAGTGAGAGGATCACCAAAGTCGGGAGGATTCATGGTCTGGGGGTCATGAATGTCTGTCCCAGATTTCATGGCAATCCATCCAATACTTGTTGAGATATTTCAGTGTGTAACTGTAAACCACATGATCGACAGCCAGCCAGGTTAACAATGACATCAGTATATTGTAAATCAATAACATCATAAAAATATAAATTCACTATTTCTTGATAAGGAAGAGGTTAATCAGAGCAGACATAATCTTATTTCAAAAGCAACCACAAATATACTCAAGAAATAATATTTTATAATCCTTTCCTCTTTATAGTCAGCCAGTCACCACAATCTGATCGTACCTGAACAAGCCTCTCAAACTCCCACAGCGCAGAGGATGAATGGGACACATAATTAAAAAATCAGCAGTGACATTTACTGCTTCCTGAACCTGCGTTCATACGTTCTCAGCACCAAGCTTTTCCCATTAGCACATCCAGGAGAGCTTATATGTTTTAGCAGCTTTCTGGTAATCGCACAGGCTAACTCCACCAGGGTCCCACTACACCCCCACCCCCAAAAAAATACCTCTCTCTTCAACCCAACCACGCCGACTGTGGCGTTTTAAAGAGGGTATTACAGGAGGGGATGGGTATAAATTAGCTATGTAAAGCCGCTGGAGTCGGTTAAACTGTCCCGCCAAGGTGGGCTGGAAGGAAACGGGGAGCGTGGGACCCGCATCCAGATCTGGGCAGACGCTAAGCGCCACGGCTTATTTATGGACTCCTAGCCAGCATCAAGCTTGAGTGATCACCTGTGTTTCAGAATGGAGACTATATTGCCATATCATCTGGATATTATAGCTTTTCAGAACAGTTTTCTGAAACGGTACTTCCTTTTCTGAAAACACAAATCAATAAAACTAGCTGACTTTTGGTTATAATCAATATTTTTACGTTAACAGTGGAGCACATGACTAACTTGTAGGTAGGTAGTGATGAACCCACAGAGAACTAGAAGGGCAATGTACCCTCTCGCAATGTTTACGGACGTGAAAAATAATGCGTGTATCAACCCTGTGATTCGGATCTGCTCCAAAGCTTAGCCAAATAGTTTTTCTGTTTTTCAAACCAAAAACATAACCTCCATTGTAAAGGTAATAAAACAACATGTAGAATAATAAACTGAAAATGATACTTCTTTTCCATAGTTAAGACTGCTGAACGTGTCAGTACGTCCTGTGAAGCTGAGCTGAAGACATCCTGGCCTCGCCATCCCTTTCCCCTAAACTCCGTCCTGTCCCAGAGACTGATTTGTTTTGGTTTCCTCAAGGATTTTAAAAATAAGTGACCCTGAAGTTACTAGTAGGCTCTTGAACTGCGCTTCCATCTGGTGACATAATGCTACAAGTCAGTAGCATTACGTAACAGCTCCGTTTTATCTGATACTAAAAAGCATCGGGTGCTTTTCTTAGAGTGCTTATTTTATTGCTTGTCGACATTCTGTTGTTATTTCTAGATTAAAAACGTCTGGGGAACAACAAGAGACATTAATATTCACCTTTTGATGTATTACTTGTACAATACATTTAAAGGCCATGGGTTCTTCTGATTTTGACAGGGACTAAACGCTCACGATTATGCAGCACTTTGGATTGGTGGGGTAATTGTTCAGCCACTGCGAAGGCAATCAAAGTTTGTATTATGACCAAATCTTTCCTCTTAACAGGTTAAGACGGCTCTCTGGCTCGCCTGAACATGACTTCATGTTTTTCTTTGTTAAGAAGTTTGATCACTTAATCCCCTTCTTAATAGGAGGACCACGTTTGCTTTGCTGTAAGGTAGTTAGAACTAGTTTCTGGGAGTACAAACTGTGGACAGCTTATTCAGGAGGCTGTCTGGGAAATTGTTTGTTATGATGAGAAAATATTGCAGCCGTTTGCGGTTATCAACCTTGGTTCCATCCGGATTGCAGAACCGTAAATATGACATCCACGGTCATGTCAGCATCCACAGATAGTTACACTAGAAAAAAAAGAAAAAGATGCGTGCGTGCAAAAATATGAATGAAATGGAAAACCCAGATTAATACTGAAAAACATGGAAAAAGATGTAATGATCTACTTGAACCAAACAGCACATTTGAGCTAATATCACAAAGCCAAGAGATGTAGAACCTACATCCAGACTAATTACTGCATTCATGTTGCGAGAGTTAAGAGAAACCAAGTTCAAAGCTGAAAAACTGCTTTTTGAAGAGCAGACATGAAGCAGGTCTCTTGTTAACCTCTTTCATAATTGCAAAACGAGACACAACAGTTCAACAGTAATTTTTCAAGCAGAGACACCAAGCAGCAACTCCAAATAAAAAAGGCACCTGGTTTGTCTCAGCAGCTTATTATTCATGATGTGCGAGTGTGGAGTATTTACACTTGAAGAGAGTTGAAGCTCTTTCAGCCACAAGAAGACGTGTCTGATCTCCTTTATGTGCTGCATACAGCTAGGGTTTCAGTTTTTGACCCCGAAATTGAGTCACATTGGTAACATGTGTTTTTCATTGTTGAAAATGTATTGTGTGTTGTCTTTGGCTCGGGGACCATCGAAGAAAGTGATAGTAATATGATAAAGGTGGTCAAAGGAGGCTTTAACCCTTGGAGCGTCCTCTGAAATCTGACATTTTTCAGCTGGTTAAATAATGATGTAATAACGAGCAGAGCGAAGTGTGTACTTCAGTTCCTTCTTATGACCTGTGCCTAACCCACAAATATGGAAACGATTAAAGAAAAATAGATGACACCTCAAGCACATAGTTCCAACTCCCTTTGAGAAACATACATTCACCAAATCTTTTATACGCATGCTATTAAGTTTTCAGCAAAAACGCTTCTAAAGCAATTACTTATTTCCTGATGAAGGGTGAAAGATGTTGGCTTTTATTATTCATATTGTTTAATATCACTGCCTGTATGGTTATGGGTTCACACATGTGTTTATACTGTATATATATATATATATATATATATATATATAGTATATATTGATATAGTATATATATACTATATCAATCCAAAATGTAGGCAACAAAAGTACTTGGTTAGGCTTAGGAAAAGATCAGTGATTTGGGTTAAAATATGTATGTTTCTTACATACAATAGTCACGTCTGTTACAAAAGTAAACCATGCAACGTTCACTTGGTTTCACATGGGACACGAACAGCACTTTGACCCATCGAGACAGAATTGCTTTTGTGAATGTCTGCGTACAGATTCAAAGAAGAAAAATGGGTGTGAAACTCAAAGTTCCCACACTGTATGTGACAGTGAAGACACACCCACACCCCCACACCCACGACAATATGAAGATTACAAGATTATCCTGCCCAAAATAATTGAGATTCACGGTATTATCCCGACATTCATCAAAATATGCTTAACACTATTAAACTGGCACTAAAATATACTGGAATCACTTTACCGTACCTTTTTACAAACATTGATATACAACCATAGGCTTTGAAATGATCTCTGAACATCATTTGATAAGCGCACAATCCTGTTGACCCTTGTGAGATGGAGACTTGACAACACACCTCTCCATAACTTGCCACGGTGCCGCGGCCGCTGAAAGCTCTTTCAGGCAGCCACACTTCAACACATCGACTGGGCTTTTTCCTAAAGCAGCCGCATTTAGAGAGGAAACAATCCGTCAGCCTGCCACAGTGCAGCTCTGCAATCAAGCATTCCTCACCCATATGCTTCTGTAATCAGCTGAGAAACACATGGAGGATGCAACCCAACTGCAAAAAGGCACGAGGAGGATGATGACATTCCTCCATGAGAATGTGTGAAGTTAGATGGATATATCATCATTTAATTTGGCTGACTTCAGCACTCGTTGTTAATACAGTATGAACAGGAAAGACCAGAACGTGAATGAGAGACAGATACTGAATGACATCCTGAGTGGAAAAAGAGCACATGTAGTGACTCATACACGCTTCCTTTTCATCTGCATTTTCTCTCTTAAAGCCTCGCTCTCTTTAAGGCTGTCACTCCATCAAGTCTTCTTTTCTCTTTCCATCCGTCTTGTGTAAAATTTAATGGATAGCATTTCAGCTCGGAACCCATTGAGCAGATCTATATGGAAAAGAGCACACACACACACACACACACGCACACGCACACGCCCTCCTGCCCTCCTCTTCCAAAACCAACGGCGTATCAAATACAGAGCGCTCACTAGTAGGTCAATAAGGAAATATATATTATGGTTTTTCACCAAAGCCTCAAGATAAACACGATTCAAAAAAATACCCATCCTTCCCTCCAAATTTCCCCTCAGACTCCTGCCCGACAGCAAAGAGGAGCTTTAAAGCTACTGGAAAAAAACAGGACATGAGGCTGTTGTAGCAACGCAATGCCGAGTTTCAAGAAACTCAGGATCCAGGAAGTATGACCACAAGATAATGGCAAACGAAAATAGCTGACATCACTGCTCTGTTTGCAACCAGAGGCGAAACAGGAGCGGCATCCTCGCCAACTATAGAGGAGGACTCATTAATGTCCATCTTCCCTGAGCAGTAGCACCACACAATTATCAGATGCATTTATTATTTTCACTTTATTTACATCCTTGGTGTGATGTCATACCAGTCAGTCATATTTACAGTGGCGATAATCTATAATCTGTCAGTCCGTTGTGTGACATTCGTGGCCTCCAGATGATGAATCCTTTTTGTGATCCCCGGTTGTTTTTCGAAGCGCAACCATGGAGGTTGAAATATGTGGTTTTTGGGGAAAAACCCACACTTTGAGTTTCAGCAGCTTTTAGCCAACACGTCCCTTAATGACAAAATAGGTCGTTTGCCAACAAAAAAAATATAAAACGACATATGGCTCTATTTACGCCATTTCTATTCAACGCTGCGAAACGGTCGCAGTTTTAACACGGTGTGAAATGGAACTTGGTTATGTTCAGGCAACAAAACGACTCGGTTGGGTTTGGGATCGTGGTTTGGGTGAAAATAAGTACATGACATAGTTACCACGTTAGTCACTGTGTTGACTTTGGATTTCACACGAGGCACAAACCCCAGCGTGGAAGTGCTGCGATGGTTTGACCCATCTGTCCACCCCGACCCGCCGTGACCGGACTTTACAAAACCTGACTTTCTCCTTTGCTCTTGTCATAACAAACTACAAATTTAAATATGGGTCGCAATAAGATGCTTGCAGCTTACTTTTAGGCAGATGTTTCTGACCAATCAGTGGTCTGCGGTGTTTTAACTCCACCTTTTAGTATCGGCTCAGCTCACTTCGACCGACGTGGTACTAAAAACATACAAGGTAAAAGGTACTATCCATCATTTATCATGAGTCGAGTTGCGTAGAGTCGTACCTTGCAGTGGAAACAAGGCATTTACTACCTTCCCAGCAGTGAACGGACAGACAAAGAACATAGTGGAGCATTTAGCTGGTAAAGAGCCACATATTACCCTCAGCAGAGGGTGGAGACCAAAAGAGCGGAGAGTTTCACAGGAGAGTGAAAATTGGACTCAGGTGGCAGAGAAACACGACTCCAATTGAATATTAATGTTGCTCCATATCTGCTGGATGTGCAAATAGACAAATGTTTGTACCACGTTCACCATTTCATCTTTAAAGATGATAGTCCATTGTGTGTTAACGGCTCGCTTCTCCAGCCCCCAGCTGACCAATAAGTCAGTCAAATCAGTGGACGCAGGTTTAAAACTGTTCAGTGAGCCGTTTTATGATTCGGTCTACATTGTGGTCATGTGCAGCACATAACACTAAACAGTGTCCACGTCTTGAAGTCTGTGGGTCGTGATTGCACGGGAAAATGTCAAATTATACATGATATGCAGTATAGGACTTGTGCAATGATTGCTGCTCGTCATGGGAGCCTGTATCTAAGTATGTGAGGGTATTGTGGGTGATGGTTGTGTGTGTAAGAGTGAGCGCTAGAGAGACAAAGAGAGAGAAAAGGAATGAGAGAGATGAGAAACTGTGTGTGTGTGTGTGTGTAGTTAATATATCCAGACTATGCATGTTGGCATGCCAAGTAATACATCATTCCCTTAAAGACACTTTGAGAAAAGTTTATATTGCAAAACTCACGCCTTGGGCTATGTGATATGGAAATCACATCTAGTTTCTCTTTCACAGTTTACAAAACAAAATCAGCAAGCGCACGCTCATGAAAAGAAACCTCATGTGTCTTCCTTTAAGGTTAGCGTCAAGTCGAAGCTTGCCCAGGTGATAGAGAGGGAGAGGAAACATTTGGATGCATGACTGAAGAGTAACCGCACAGGAAGAGAGCTGCAATGGATCAGTGCACCCCCATCCCATCCCGCTCCCACATATAAACCCCTCTACCCTGTTTTCACAGGAGCTTTTGGGCTTACAGCTGTCTAAATATGCTACTGTAGTGAACTCCCCACCAGTGAGGTGTTTGCACCGTTATACTGCTCAGACAGTAAAACGGAACAGCAGGAGAGGAGATGGACAGGAAAAGAAAACTCATGCGCATGCTGCCCATAATAAGACCCAGCATTACTTCTTCCTGTCCGGACCAAGAGTTGGAAGTATTTTCCTAGATACTCCTCTTTCAAACTTCTTTATTTCAAGAAAGGGACAAATACAATGTTCGGCTGCTGCTGCTCATATGTGTAAAATGTGTGTAAATAAGACACAGCAATAAATTATGAGAGAAAAAAAGAGAGCAAGCGCCGACTTTCCTGAAAAGATTTCTGCTGCAGCCTTCGAAGCTCAAGAGCAGCATCTTGTGTCCGAGAGACAAAACTACAAGTCGTCACACACACACACACACACACACACACACACACACACACACACACACACACACACACACACACACACACACACACACACACACACACACAATGTGAGGACATACACAAAGATCTGAAAAGCAAAGCAGCCCCTGTATGAGTGCATACGTGTGTGTGTGTTTGAGTGCTTATGTGTGTGTGTGTTTGAGTGCTTATGTGTGTGTGTTTGAGTGTGTGTGCCAGACAGGAGCCACAGGCTGAGCTCATCTAGAAGGGCTTCACTCTACGCCTGTCTCTAATTGGTGTCTATTGCAGCGTGCCGCCATGCAATTGAGGGCAGAACAGCGCCAGGCCTTAAAACCTCTCCCTCACCCCCACATCCACCTCCCACCCATCACTCTATCATCTCTGGCAGCCCAGTGAAAGATGGAGTAGAAGAGCTGCTCTTCACCCCCTATCATTATCCCAGTGAGGTCATTGAGAAAAGCTGATTGTGAGAAATGCTGCTCATTTGCTTGTGGTTCAACCTGTAAAACCTAAGGCGCCACAAATCATAACCTAACAGTATACAGTACATTCTTAACTTAGGAAATAAAATGGTGCTTATGGACAGACACTACAGCCTGGTTTCTTTCATGCTTTGGTCAAGTTTGAGATTTTGGGCCGTTTTGCTTCTTGTGGAAAGAAAACATCAGGAATACACATTTAAGTGTTTATTTTATTAACTGTTTGTGTCTGTTAATTTCTCTTGAATTCACCATAAGTCAGCATACATAATGCCTCATTTGCATATTTAAACATAACATTTCAGAAAACTTGTGATACAAAAAACTTAATGTCGGTAATGAACTGGGGAAGTTTCACGGTCATTTCTATTATTTTTATTTTGGCCCTATTCACCTGTAGTGTGTACAAAATGTATTAATTTTACAATCCATGACTTTAAAAGGAGGTTTTCTCTAAAGGATTTTTTTTTCATACTGAGCCATAAATCTCCACTTCAGCAGCACTTACATACACCAAACTTTCCACTTTCATTCCTCTCTATATTCTGAAGCTTTTTACAGAGGGGTGTGTTCACATCTCATTCAGAGCCTGATTTATAGAGCATTTATTCATGAAAAACATGGAGAAAATTGGTTCTTTTTTAAGGCTGTTGACAGCATTATCTGATTTATGGAGTAATACAAAGATGTCCAGAATCCCCTCTGTAAAAACCTTTGACTCTAATATGTGAACAAAGTGAAAAAGAAGAAAAAGAGTTTTGAACCTGCTTTATCCAATGTTGACATTTCTGTTCTGGAACTGTATGCATATGCCTCATTTGCATAATAAAACATACCATTTCAGAAAACTTTAATTGTATATAATAGATAGCAACACAAAAAAACATAGTCATGCAAGAAATCAACTGGGGAAGTTTCATGTTGAGGGTTTTGACCTATTCAGTAGGAATGAGCTGAATAAATGTTTATTTTAAATCTGTTCCAATGTGTTTTAAATTCTAACTGAAGAGACAAGCTCTTGTTTCTTCCTGTGAAATATTAATGATTTCTTCAGTGATCAAGTGATTGATGACTTTATATTTCTACCGCAGACATTCACATTTGGCTCCACAGCGATGAGCAGATTAATATCATAAATCACGGACAGACTATCTTCACAGTCGCGCCGTATCACAACACAATGCAGACGTTTCATGGGGGGACAATGCACCATGCATAGTTGTCTTGAGTCATGAACACCTTGGCTCCCGGCCCGAGGCCTCCAGGCAATGTTTTCATCGCTGGACCTGCACTACGGGCTCATAAATCTGGAGGTTTCAATGCTCCGCCGGGTCACCTTTCATTGTGATTTGGGTCGGGATTCCGAAAAAAAAGCGGGGGAGAAGGAATCCAAGAAGTTTGCATGCATGTTGTGGGAGGATGCGCATCCTTTAAAAGCACCAGGTGCTGGTCGATACGGGACGAAAAGATCTGCATTTTCTGTTTTGTAAAACGTCAATGTCCATTTCTACTTCGGAGCAGATCTCAAATTCCTCCTGAAAAACAGAACATATTGGGCAAAGACTTGGTGAAACTTACCCCGAGGCCCAAAGTTTTACAGGTTCATAAAAAAAGCACGCACACACGCTTAAACCCTGATCCTTTAAAATCACTTTGGCACCACGCATGCGCTTTGAATACTAATGCTGTGCTTAAAATATCCACTTCTCTAAATTCAGTGTCCGGAGCGTGCATCTGGGAAGCATCTTTGGAATGAATACCACGGATGAATAGAAAAGGCTTGAAGCCTCCGTGGTTTCTATGCACGTGTTTGAATCAGAGAACAAGCCGTGCTCACAATCAACCCAACATTTATAAACCTCACGCATCAGCACTCAGAGGCAAGACCAATTAAACCACAACCACAGCGGAGTTGTTGTACAATGGAGAGTAACATGCGTCTGTGGAAGACCACAAAGCCATGTCATCGAAAACAAGCTGCCTCTACTTATACGAGATGTTGAAACCAGTTTATAATAAAGACATACTGCTGATTAAGAGACACTGAATACCCTTCAAACGCACCATGTGCATTACTCATCTGTACTGCTGCGAATTGTGCAGGTCATCTTTAACTACAATTTTCCTTTGTATGCTTTGACTTTGTTTGGCTGAGGTCTTTGTGTACTTTGGATTTGTTAGGATGGTATTTTTGTAAAAAAAAAAAAAAAAACACAATACAAACTCAGGTTAATTAGCAGTAAATCACATCTTTAAAAACATATTTTAAAAGCATCTCTTGTGGTAAAGCAACTAATATTTGTCAAACTCGCCAAGTTTCGCAAAATAAGTTTAGTTTTGGAGAAGCCATTTTGTGCCCAGATGGTTGCAGATTGTTTATCATACTGCACTTTACAATGTAATATTATATACACTATATTAAATCATCTACATGACAAATATATTACCACACATAGAACACTATCTTACCCAGGCTGCACATGTGTCCTTTCTGCTTATTAATAAAATTTGTGTATTCAAAAGCATTATATTAAAAGTGTCTTAATTTGAAACTACTTTGGCTGAACTTAAATGTATTCAAATGTGTGTTAAAATGGATTAAATAAATACTTTCCATGTATTTTGGGTTGCTTTGGGATCATTAAAAAGGCCCAGAATTATATTTAAGGTATACTTTGAGACTCACATGCACATTTCAGTCACAGCGTACTGAGTCTGTAACATTAACAGATTGTAACCATGATGTTGAAGCAGAAGAAAAGCAACAAACATTGTGGAACATTAGCAACAGAGCCCTCCATGGAAGAAGACCTTACCACAAACAATGAAATCTGCAGGAAGAGGAAACTCCACAACAATATTCGTCTGTATTCATGCCAGTGAATAACTGTTATGCACTTTGAATAATGAATACTGCAGGACAGTAAGCTTTTAAAAGACCTTTTAGAGACAATTGCAAGTGACAAATAACTTTAAGACTCTTCCCAGAGGCCTGTTGAGGCTTCCAGGGGGGACACAAAAGTCAATCAAGGGGTCAGACCAGTGTGTGTGTGTGTGTATGTGTCCATTTTTTAAAGCACAATGAGAGAGTTGAGCAGAAGCAGAGTTGAGCACCAGCCAAGGACCATCACATTGTTTTTAAGAATACTATTTACAGACTGGCAAGATCCACTGTTTTATGCCCTGAAGAAGATTAGCGTGTGTGTGTGTGTGTGTGTGTGTGTGTGTGTGTGTGTGTGTCAAAGTGAGAGTGAAGCATGAGAGACTCGCATGAATCTTTATCTGCAACCTAAACAGATCCTTAAATTACGCTAATTTGAAGTCAAAGTTACTCCGTGTGGTATGAACATTTGGTGTAAGTGTGCCTTCTTGTGTTGCAAGCGTTGCTCACTGTTCAGCTTGGAAGAGTGTCAGGGTCATTTTTCAATTTTGTGGTTTGTGAACAGATTACTTTCTCTCCCAGGGCTCCCTGAGAGCAGAAACTGTCTGAGTGTGTGCAGGAGGGTGTGAGCTTGCATGTGTTTGTGGGCCTGGACACGCACATTACGGCTCTTGATTTTCTCATGTTTACGCTCAGAGTACTTTTTGCAATGATGGGTTCTCAGCGTGCACCGGAGGGAAACCACCACAATCAAAACCCTCTTTCAATATGCTGTAAGAAACCAGAGTAACAAGTACAAAAATCAACAGAAGAAAATTACAATAAAATATGAAAAAATACTATAAAAATATATACAATATATCTGAATTTAAATAAAAACTGTATAGAAGAAGATTACAATAAAGATATGAAAATCATTTTCTTGAGGAATCTACAAAATCACAACTTCCCACAGCCAGACTTTAAATAGCTTATTTTGCTTTTTCAACTGCTTATTTTTGAGATATGTTGGCATTAATAGAACAGCAATGATTAATAGATTAATTAGGCAATCAACAGAAAAATAATCGCTTCATTGTTAACGTAATTTCTCATGCAAAAACGGCAGAAAATGCTGTTTTCAGCCTTTAAAATTATGCTTTTCTCTGTTTTATATCATATTAAAGTGAATATCTTTGGGTTTTGGACTGACAAAACACAACATGTTAAGACTTCTCCTTGGACTGAGAAACTGGGATGGACAATTTCACTTTTTTCTGACATTTAATGGACCAAACGATGAATGTTGAAAATAAATCAACAGATTAATCGATAATGAACATAACCGTTAGTTGCAGTCCAGCAAATCACCCAGCTGTGCAGGATATTCTGTAGCAAGCCAGTACTACATGGCTTTCCAAAAAGGAAAACTGGGAGATGTGTATGTTTGTTCGGCTACTGTACTGCCCAACCACGACCACACAGAGCCATTAGAGCCCACATTAAAGACAGGGATCCGTTTTGGGTTGCACCTTGTCCACTGCTTAACCTAAACTCTGCTCCGCATGGGTGGCAGGGATCCTTCAGCGGCAGCTTATTTCTGCTGTAACTCTGGATAACACTGTTGCTTACACTGGATGTTGGCTACATACGGCCCGAGCCAAATGCCCCCTATGAACACTCACAGAGAAGCTTACATTGGAGTGACACTGAAGTAAGTAACAGCCACACTGCAGTAAGTTCGTTTGTTTCAAGTCAAGAACCACAAAGTGAAAAACAACTTGTCCTAGACACATTCTCGTTTCAAAGCATCTGTTTTATAAACAGCTCTTAAGTCCAAGAGTTTGGGTGGGGGACTCCCACCCAGAACAAGAACTTGTTGAATTGAGACGTTAATGTTTGGCTGCAATACTCTGTAGCAAAATGTTATTTCTCTAATGACCCTCTTATTCAACCAGAATGAAACCACATTCACGGCAAACGCCTCGACTGATCTTGCCCACGTGCCCAAACACACGCAGAGCCCAAACAAAATAGGAGGCTTAATAGAAACAATCGCCACTTGGAGGCAATTAGTGCGTTCAGTGCCAAAAGCTAAGACTTCCAAAAATTCCTGGATGAAACTTGGCATCAACACGTTCCTATTGTACGAGTGCGTCTGTTTGTGTCTGTGCGTGGCATCAAACGTGGAGTAGAATACAAACATCTGCAACGGGGAAGAAATGTAAACAATTGGAAATCAATCATTCGCCCGGGAAATGTGTGCATGCCTTCACACGCCGAGGAGGAGCAGATACAGCAGGAGGCGAGGAGAGAAGAGTGTGAGGATGATGGGGGAGGGGGGGTTTACCCATTAATCAAAGACATAGTTTTGGATGCTGTGCATGTGCGAGGTGACATGTGATAGTGTTGAGTTCTGAAAAGGCGCAGAAATCCAACACACATAGATTCCCATATTGCACAGCACATGTCAGCATGCAAATACAAACAAATATGGGATTACATGAGGGTACGCTGTGCAGACGGGAGGTGTGCGTGCAACGGTAGCCAGCAGCAGACACACTACTGTCTGCATGCTTTCAAACACACACACACATTTGTTATGTGGGTATTGTGGCAAGGGCTTGTCCCTGGTGGTATTACCTCAGCAGCAGCCACAGCGCACTGGTGTGACACCACATCAAGGGTGGGGAGATATTCGATGTGGCAGTGCGTGGGCCAAGGCTCTACAGAACACATATGTTGATGGAACAAACACAAGGGTGAGAGAAAGATCTCCAATCCAAAGCCACATGGCTTCACACCACATTCACCAGCACTCAGCACTTTCTTCAAGCGCGCAGGGGCCGAGCCTCCAAACAGCCCTCGCATGTGCCAAGCACCAGTCAGCCGGCCAAAAGCGCACAAGTCAGGAAGGCGAATGTCTTCTTATTCACTGCTGTTCAGTCCTTTATTTTTCATGTTTTAAATGCACAATGGACATAATTTCTAGCACAGGACATTTTTGTGCCGGCCTGTGTGGTGAGCTAATTTCACGAGAGTCAGGGTATCTTCGGGTAGCTGACTATGCAAAAACAAACACTGGCATTCATGGCTAACTGGCATCAGGAAAGCAGTTATTAACTCACTGTTTGGACCCAAAGTTTTCCAATCCAACTACAGCCTGAGCGGCTTCGCGTAGAGGAAATGTTTCTAATAAACAAACAAGGCAATCGCATGCAACAAGGACTGATCCTGAGAATGTATTTCTCTAAAGAAAACAACTCTGAAAATAAATAAATATCAGCAAAAACAACTATTTCACAAGGTGGCGATGGGAATTATTTCTAATTTTCTGAACAGAGATGTATGTGAGGTTTCTCATCTTTCAACATTTTTCATGTCTTACAATCGGTGCATCAAAGTTTAAAAGGGGAGAAAGTTCGATTCAACTCTCATATCTTTAAATATGTGGAGACACCAACTAGCTTATAGTAGCTTAGCACAAAGACTAAAACAGCAGGAATCACCTAGCCTGGCTCTGTCCACAGGTAACAAAATCCACCAACCAGCAGCTCTAGAGCTCACTAATCAACTCATTTCATCTCATTTATTTCATCTGTACAAAAGAAGTGTAAAACTTCAATTAAATTTTACGCAGGTTTTTCGTTCCAGGCTATTTTTTGGCCAGGTACTTTTTGCATATTTCCCAAAATGCTGTTTTGCTCCTTTAAAAAAGTACCCTGTGATTATTTTGAGTGCACATTCTTCCTCATAAAACATTTTCAGAGACGATTATTTTGGAAGAATTTTTACACCTACATGGTTTGCATGCATGACTGTATGTGCGTGCATGCGTGTCCTCGTCCGTGTGCAGAACTGGGACCCCGTCTTTCAAACTTTGGTCGATGGCACTACTACTTGTCAAAAACTCCACAGGGTACCTTTAAGGCTATACAGGTTACATACACTGGCTAAAAGTAAGCCAATTTTACGGCATTAAAAGCTCAGAATTCCCCTAAAGCTTTAACTTGAAGTGGTGTTAACACCAGGGGGCACAGCACATAGTGGAAAAAAAACTTGAGCCTAAACATCCTCTCAGCCTGCCAAAACTAACATGCCCATCCTTTTAATGAAGACAAATGAAGTGTTTAATTGTGCAAGACCGTTGCCCTTTCCACCTGGCGCTACATGCACAACACAGCTGCCAAGACGGCGTGCTGAGCGATGGGCCTCTCTTTCTGCGAGCTGCTGCGGCCACTGAGTGCTCCCCCCTGCTTGCCACCTCGACTGGCCCTTGGCCTCACTCGCCCAACCTCAATTACTCCGAACCCTGACATCCTGCCAAAAGGCGGAACAGTCTTGGACACTTGTTCACCCTGAAGGTTTTTTTTTTTTAAAAAAGGGGGAAAAAGCCCAGACTGTTACTGCCTGTGGTGCAATTGAGCATGTAAAAACATTAAGGCCCGACTTGCATGTGATGAAGTGAGAGAGAAAGAGGGCAGAGAGACAGAAACGTCCCACGAAACATCGAATAATTAAAAGAAAGATGAGAGGTGAGAAAATAGAACAACAGAGCAAAAGGACATGACCGCCATTCCATGAGACATGTGAAGACAGGCAAAGTGGAAGTGTCCTCCTCAGTGGGGCTCTAATGACCGTCATTAGCAAACACTTAACAGTCACAGCCCTTAATATCCTGGCCATTACTGGTGCGGATAACACAGCAGTCAGTGTGGCGTAGGAACTAATTAGAAGTACTCTGTGTACTTCTGTAAGTCTGCAGTTTGTGTGTCCACCTCCTTTACTTTATGTATACATATTGTTAAAGTACAAGCAGTAATTAGAGATCGGATCCTGTTATGTTCCAATACAACAAAACTGCATTCTCAATTATGACAAATATTTTGTTGTTTGATACAAGCATCAAATAAACAACTGTAATTAGTTTGCCAAAAAAACAGCAAAAAATCCGGCAAGAGTTTTTTTTCATTTTCTACGGATATCGCGATAATATCGTCGTCATCACACACACACACACACACACACACACACACACACACACACACACACGCTAAATGAAGGCTCAGCTTTCAGTAACTCGCTTTCAAGTCGTCTGTTGACAGGATGATCACATTTGGCGTCTAGACAGCAGCGAGCTGAGGAGAAAACCGTGTGCTGCCTCTGTCTTTATATCGCCTTTTCTTTTTTTCCTAAGGCTGTTCCTTTCTCTGCTATCCCAACTCTCAACTCCACTTTCTAATAAAGATTAGAAGTTTACAATACTTGTTCTCTGTCCTCCTTTCTTTTTATCTTTGTCAGTCAATCACCCAGAGGTGCAGTAGTAGCTGCCATCTGCATGTCTTTGGAACAGAAAGTTAAATCTCAAGAGATTGGGTTTCAAACTCCACTTTAGCTGGTAACGTTTCAATTTTAAAAGAGATAAATAATCACAGATAAGTTATTTAAATATGTCTGACAATGTAACAAAACTTGTCAAAAAGTTTAAGATATATTTTGCAGGTTTTAATTTAGTTTCTGCTCTGAAAGCCGCTGGAAAATTTCATTCATGGCCAAACAATGACTGGGAATCGTCGTAGAGATTTATGAGCAGCTTTTCTGTTTATCTTCACAGTCTTACTCATTCAGTCAGAGAAAAAAAAAAAAGACTCTCAGACTCGGCAGCCAACATTTTTAGCCATCAGACCCCCCGCACACTTTGATTCAGGAACCTCTCAACCTAATAAACTTACTTGATATTTGTTTATGAATGCCGACATTGTTGAAGCTCGACAGTACATGCTTGCCATCACATAATAAATATGGGTTAATTTACAAAGGTATGTTAGGCCTAAGCTGTTTAAGACAGCTCTATTCCATCGAAGTAGCTTGTGCAGCGGCTGCCAGGAAAAACACTTTCCTTGGGAGAGAACAATTCATCTGTGGCCCTCTGGAGGGATCGGGTAAAGGGTGCTGGGGAGGTCAGTCTTATTGCCCACCAACTGACCCTGGCACATACTCATGAAATTTAAACTTACAAAGAGAAAGTGAACACACTTTGGAGTCTGAGATCCGCCTCCTGGGTTGCTTGCTAATTAAGCTGCATTTGTCTTGGCCTGGAATCAAGCTTAATATTGAACCAAGATCCAACACAGAACAGCGCTACAGGCGTGCGGAGACTGAAAATGACTGAGTGCTGACAGGAAGTAAAGTGTGGCTCCTGGGAGTCTGAAGACATGCGAGCGTCATACACGTAGCACAGGATGGCAATTTCATTTTTGCATTCAAATGTCTCAAGAAAACTAGACCTACGTTATACATTTAGTCAATCCCTTACATTATCCCAAATGTTTCCAACAATTGTTACTTGGACGAAAACAACAATGACATTTCATTTTGGCGTGCTGCTGGATTCCAAGAAAAATAAGGACGACTCAGTAGCGCCAGAGTAAACAGACGTAGCTGACGAAGCAGCTGCAGGTGTTCACAGAGCAGCTGTGGTTGTCACGGCGACACATTTATATGCAGAGCGAATCTCCGTTAAACAGCAAGTGGACACGTGTTGCAGTGAAGGTACTAAAATGTTCTTCATCTGTGTGCAACCAGAGGACTTCTCCAGCTAGTCATAATAATAATAATAATAATAATCATAATAATAATAATTAAAAAAATAATAATTAATGATGATGATAATAATGGTGATGACGACAATTATAATAATGATGATGATGACAATAATAAGGAATGAGGATAATGATAATAACGATGACTGATGATGATGGATAATAATAATACAAATAATAATACAAAATAACAATTATGATAATAATGGTGATGATGAAAAATGTAAAATAATGATAAAATAATACTAAGTAATACGAAAGTAAATACTAAATAAGTGAATCTCACAAAATGTTGAATTCTTCCTTTAATCTACAGTAAAGCAGAATAAGAGGTTTCCACTATTTGCACCTGATGGCAAAAATAAAAACAGGCAAATTGCCTATAAAGAAAGTCATAAAGAGCAACTGAGGCCTGGATGGCATGAATACAGTGTGTGGGAGAGGATATATAAATGTTGTATATAAATGTCGTCTGTGTGATGTTGGGTTTGAAAACCACTCTCTGATGCAAATTCAAAAATTTGCTTGAGGTCAGTGCATCATAAATCACACTGCTGCTTGGTTGCAATATGAAATCCAAATGCTGTGAATATGGCTGTTTGTGGTTCCTAACTACAGTACTGTAAGCATGTACATTCTTGACTTCTGATCGTTTTCTAATGCTTTTTCCATTAAGTCTGCCTTTGGGTTATAAAAGAGCATTTAAAAAGCAAAGAGGGAACAAAATACTGTCAAAAAGGTGGCACTTTAGGATGCTAGGTACGGTAAAGTTAACTTGAATATGACCTCTGCCCTCGACTGATCTGTAATCCTGCACATGTGAATGTTAAAGTAAGTCCTCATGATGCTGCTTTAAGGGGAGATGGCCAGTTTAAGCATTTGTTTCAAAAGAAATGTCACTACATTTGATCAGTATTCAATAATTTAAGTCAGAGGCTTGTGAAAGTTGAGTAGGAAGGACTTTTCCCCGTTCACCTGACGGAGGAGGTCACGTAAACCAGAAAATCAGAGTCAGATCAACATAATGTCCTGACAGCAAATAGAACAAAAAATAAAAATCACCTCAAGATAGCATTCCTGTTAACGCAATACTGTACGAAAACCTTTGATCAATTTTAACATTCTTCTAAAAATCGCGCCAGGACCAATCCCATCACAAAGGAATGATGAGATAGTGACAACGGCAGCTCAGCCCTCCCTCCCAGCAAATTAGATAAAACATCTGGGTGAGAGATCGGCTTAAGAAAACGGCTACAGGACTCATGTCTCATCAAAAAGTGATGACAGAGAGGGAGTAATGTGATGCAGAAAAAGCCACCCCACCCTTCAACGTGTTAAGTGCGTGTGTGTTTGCATGTGCTGCCCTGTTTCACATCAAGCTAGGTCAGCCCGCCCTCCACTCCCAGTGTCCCACCATCATCATTCACTTGTATTCCTTACTGAGGTGGAACATGGCGGATTCTTCACTCCTCTGGTGTGGCAGGTTACAAAAACACACGGCAATACATTTTAGTTTTATCTGACATCTCACTTTATTTCTTGTTTAAAATAATAATCTGTGAAATGTCCATTTAAATTAAAGTCTTTAAAGACACCATCTGTCGTCAAATGAGCAATGCTTCTATATTTGCAGTATTAGGAACTGAAATGCTGTATTAAGTTACTGCTAAAGCTAACATTACTTACTGCTACAGCTTTATATGAAAAGTGTTTAACTGACGAAACACAAGTTGACTTTTATTTTATTGACTTCTTTATTAAAAACAATAGTTATTTTTGCTGCCCCAGTATTCTGGGACCTCCAGTATTAAACCGCAGTAACTGTTTCCACCAGTAAGTGAGGTGTAGCCAAATCAACCAGGACTGAAATTGACACTTAAAGTTTAAAAAGGAAAAAAAGTGAAATGTCTGACATGAACAAGCCCGCTGGTGCGGTGTTTCTGATCAGGCACTTACAGGGTCTTCTGGTTTTTGGCTGCTATCATGGAGAGGCTCTTCTGCAAGGTGGTCCCGTCGAATCAGAGTGAATTCCCTGATGAACACTGCGTCCCCATCGTTGGCCCGTACAGCAACCTGAAAAACAAAGATCCCATCAGAGGTGTCCTGTAGGTCAATACAAACACCTTTCGACTACAAACAGAGACGAGAGCCGGAGAAAGATGGAGGAAGTGATGCAGCCAGAGGAGGCTATGACGACACCCTGCCTTTGGAACAGGTATTTTATGTTCCCCAAAATTGCGAGATACTGCATAGCTTTGGTGGAGGTCTGCGATCCACTAAAACAGAGAATGGTGATTCTGACACGCTCCTCGTTATTCATAACATAGTGTTTCCACCGGACCATGCTATTACACCACTCTGGAACAATGGTGATGGTGGGAAATGTAGATAAGTTGTAGTAAAACTTGTGTTTCTGTTTGCAATCATTTACTGAGCATTGTGTGTTTTTTTTCTTTTTGGTTTGTGCTTTCAACCGCACGTCCTACTCTTGATGAGGAAAATTGTTACGGCTCTGGAGGAATTCACAGCAGAAGATATCTGATATCAGAAGACGTAGTAGCCCACCTCGTCGAGAGACGGGTGGGGTGTGAGGGGCATCTTGGACAGGGCCCATGAGCAGCACAGCAGGGCCCGCATTCTTGAGGATGCACAAATTCACAGAGCAGGGGCCCTCAGCTGCTCTCTGTGGGTCATAAACACCCTGTAATGACCCGGGTCAACTGCCTGCCTCTCGGGCCAGTGCCAAGGCAGAGCGAGGAAGAGCGAGGAAGAGCAGGGGATGTGGGTTTGGGGTGCTTGAGGTTCTCCGCATTGTAGGTGAAAAAAACAAATAAAGTGCTGCTAAGCAACAGCAGCAAAACTTACACCAGCTTTGTGTGGGAAAGAGCCACAGAGTGGACTCTTAAATAAGACAAATCAAATCTGGTCTAAAGCCCTACACTCAGCACTGCTGAGCGGCAGTCACTTACACTGCGGAGGCATCTGTAAAAACACATAAGTCACTGCAGTAAAATGTGGGCAAACGCCTCCTAGGATGACCAAGATCATGATGTACGAGCACATTTCTGCCGGGTATGGATCTGCACATGTGGCAGCTGTTGGCCACAACGTTATACAGTATTTTGGTTCATCAGTGAACAGAAGATCACATTTATTATTTATCCTCTGTCGCAGACTGAAACCCATCTGTTGGCCCATTACATAAAAAAGTATTAATAATGAATACAATTATTTATCTTTTGTTTCTATATATACATATCACTTGAAGTAGAACAGCATTTTTGTTGTACTTGCATTTCTTTGTTATTGCACCCACATGGTCAATGCACTTACTGTCAGTTAAATAAACTTTATATTGGACCCTTTATCATTAGTCACCTGCAAAGAGGCTGTGTGTGAAAACCTTATACCTGTGAGAAAGTGTAAAAATACATTGCTGGAAATGTAATACAGCTGCTTTCTCAGATTGACTCAACAGTTTAAATACTACTAAACTATATACCCCAGACTCTTTAATGCATTTAGCGTGGGAAACCAAATAACTGATATGAAAAACCTTTATGAAAATACAGCCTACTATTGGGTGCCTGAATATACCAGGAGATCTCTGCCTACACTGACGCGCGTCCTCTCTGCCATCGATGCTGTGTGTGTGTGTGTGTGTGTGTGTGTGTGTGTGTGTGTGTGTGTGTGTGTGTGTGTGTGTGTGTGTGTGTGTGTGTGTGTGTGTGTGTGTGTACTGAAAAGCACTTAAGTGACCAGATGTCCTTGCTCAAGGCTAAATGGAGGCCCGGCCGAGATGAACATGCCGATTGTGTCTTTCTCGGGAGACCCCCTTCCCCCGTCTACAGAAATTATTTTCTCACACTTTTAGTGTCTTAACACCAGACAAATCTGACAACCATTTCCTTGTCATTTTGAAGTTTGCATCCATCTTCTTTAAAAGACGTGTGATATGCTGGAATCAGACGGAGCTACAGGCTGATGTTGCACGACAGCTAAACTCTCACTCGCTGGAGCCTTAAAATCTATCAAACTCGCTTCACTAAGCAAACAAGCCGGCTGTCCAGTGCCAATGTCAAGCATCCTGCACACCCCCACTGGACTGAACCATTAGGATCTGGCAGGATCTGGCTTTCCAGAGAGGGTCCAAGTGCTGGGTTATGCTATCATGTCAAGAAAGAGGGTTTATGACACTGACAAAATCCATGATTTGCAAAGCCAATCTCCTATGAAATACATTTATTTATTTATCTTTACTATATATTTGCTGCCTGGATAATATTCACTGACACATTTTCCCCAATACAGGAAGAGTGACGAAAAGTCACCGTTCAACTGTTTCAGTATTTAACAAAGACCGTGATTGTTCTCTGACTTTAAAGCTGCTCTCATTAGCAACACTAGCAGCGCGGCTTTAGGCCGGTCCACTACTTTGCATTTAGCTGGTATAGAGTTGTTGGTGGTAAAAGGAGAGTGAATATTGGACTTACATTTACCATGTAGCCAGACGCACAACTCCAAATGAATGCTAATGTTGCTACAGGTTTGCTGAATGTGGAAATAGTAAACTGTTTGCTAAATCATTAGCCAAAACATTTTTAAAAAATGTGATATGTCAATGTTGTGTTTAGAGGACGGTGTGCTGCCACGCAGTGGGAAAATAAAAATTTTTAATTGATAAGTAAATAAATAAATAAATGAATAAATGAAGGTTTAAACAAGTTAAACATAATGATAAAAGCATTAACCATGCTTTAGTAGCCAGGAGCAGATAGTAGGGGAAACAAATCAAATACTTGTAGATTTAAAAAAAAAAAAAAAAAACTAATCTATAATCTATATGGCTTTATGTTTACTTTAAGTTGCCTGATGTATTGTTTCGGAGACATGGCTATCATTGGAAGTCCGGTGAGAGTCCACTCTAATACATGAGTGTATGTGTTAGATTCTCTACAAGCATGCACAATGTTTGAGTTTATTTGAAATGAACATGACAGGGGTTAAGAAAACACGCTGCTGGTTTGCAGGGCGGCTCGTGATTGAAAGAACCAACTCTCATCCCAATCTTCAAAACTACACATGCGAGGCTCAAATCCAGAGTGTGCGAGTGTGTGCGTGTGTGTATGTGTGTGTATGTATGCATCAATGTGACAAAGGCCAAGGGTGAAAGTAAAACAGGGAACCAGGCCGGTGATTCATTAACCTCCAAGAAGAGTTCGATTTCAAAGCGCAAGTCTGAACCAGGGAAGAGGAGAGGAAGTGAACTCAGGGCAAGTCGGGTCTTCAAAAGCACATAATCAACAGTAATAACACCAACCTGATATTATAATTGAGCTTTCCTATAACGTGGTGCCAGCTTCCACTGTTTGGGTGGAAACTGTGAAAAGAGTTACTTTTACTATGCTTCACAAGGCCAAAACCGAGACTTGTGTTTCGCGCACTGCTGCCTTTGATTAATAAGACTCCGTCCAATGTTTAGATAAGGACACCACTTTTTCAAGACTGGCTCCTGTCTGAATGAAACCTAAGAGGAAAAGATATTTTTGCTAATCCACTTTCAAGGGGATTTATGTGAGCTTTCACTTAACACATTTTGAAGGAGGAAACATTGTGGCCTTCTCCTCCCCTCCTCTTTCATAAACTTGGTAAAAGGGTGCCCTTTTTCTCATCCCAGGACTTTTGCCACATCAGTCCCTGGCCCCCACACATCGATCCGTTGGAGGATTTTTCCTCTCACCATGAAGGAACCATGGGATTATTGGGCACTTAGTTTAATATTGGCTCATTACAGACCAGAGCCCAAGGCCCCTTCAGGATTTCAGGACTGATAAAGGCAGGAGTCATAAAGGCCATGACAGAGTCTTGGCTCTCCTCAGGCAACAAGACACTCTTCCGCGTAAAAAAAAAAAGGAAGAAAACACTGATGGTTACAATTTACACTTCAGGCGTTCACACGGGATACCTGCGATGCAACAGCTCATGACTTACATCTCTGGGAAACTAAATAAAAGTGAAACACCACTTTCATCACATTCTCTGATTCCTGACGGATTATTTTGTTATCTTAATGTTCTTCCTCAGACTGCCTTTGAAGATGTACCTTCTCCCCCATTTCTCTGCCAGATTTCTCTCAACTTGATTAACTGATATCCGTCTTCCAAGTGCAGTCTGTCCTGCGAGCATGAGGAGAAGAGTGGCAAGGAGCTCAACTTGTCTCGATGCTGCCCTCTTCAACTCCAACCACTTCTCATCTCGACCAGCATGGACAGACGGGGGGGGGGTGGGGGGGTCTACCTTTGATAGATGAAATTTTCTCCTGCCGCTGTCATCACTTCCCTTTGCGTTCACGCTCTGTTACTCCTGTGTCTTAATGTCTCATAACGCTGCGTGGCACCTTCCTAATGATGCATGGGAACTTCTTTGACACTGCCTTTTAAAGTAGTCATGAAATGGCACGCTACTGGTTTGATTTGATGCATTTCCTTTTGAAACAGGATACTGGTGCAGAACAAATGCAGTTAAAAGTGTAAAGCGAATGGAAGAAAAAGATGGGAGGGGGGGGGGGGGGGGGGGC
>CALSCE010010667.1:6665609-6688111 GCA_943593645.1 Bovichtus variegatus | reverse complement strand
GGGGGGGGGGGGGGGGGGGGGGGGGGGGGGGGAGCACTTATCAGCAGGTGGTCTGGAGGAGTTGCAGCATTTATTCAGCGACAAATAAATTGTCCACACACTGTACGGCTACGTTACTGCTGACTTCATACTCACTTCACACGCCCGCTAACGCCACCACGGCACAGGCTGAAGGGAGCATAACTTCTGCATAAAAGGTGATAATATGCCAATGTTGTGTTTACAGCTTGATGTGTTGTTGAAATGTTAATGCAAATCTAAAACGTTTGACATCATCTACACCACGTATCCTGTGCAGTCATGTCGAGCTGGAGACCATCTCAGCTTACGTTGGGTAAAGAAATCAATCATTCACACTAACTTTCACACCTTTGGGCAGTTTAGAGCTGCCACTTCTGCATGTCCTTAGACTGTGTGAGGAAACTGGAGAAAATACATGTAGACAAAGAGAACCTGATGTCAGACCTTTCATGCAGACTCACATTATCAAGGCGATGTCAAGTCAAACAGCAGGCTACATAATGCACAACAGTGAGGTGCATTAAACATGAAGATCGTTCTTTTTGTTTTCCCTTCATTATTGGTTCAAACTGCTGCTATTCACTTTGACTCTGCAACCTGCATAATGATTCCAAAAAAGGTCATTTAGTTACAACTGCTTTGCTTTATGGATTATACGAGGAAGGGGAAGACAAAACATCATGATCATCATCACTGACAAAAGGAGAGCATCATACGGACGTCAGAGAGATAATGTGATAAACATTTCTATTGGGCGAAGAGTGCTGATGGCATCTATGTCGGCTCTGTAAACACAAGACTTTGACCGCTGAGCATTCGACTTGAAGCAACACTGTTTCCTCACTCCAGTCCAGACACTCACTCCAGTCCAGACACTCACTCCAGTCCAGACACTCCATATACGACAGGCTGTGCAGCACTGCTCAAACAACCAACACAAGGAAGAACACATTCGGATGTGAGGAGTTTGCTTCTGCTTGTTAAGAGCCATGGCAGTGGGATCGACCATTTCACCTGAACATTGCAGCCTCCCGTCTGTCCACAGACATGGTGAAGAGGCCCAAAAATATCAAAGTTGGAGGAAGAGGAGCTCCAAAGACTGGTATCCTCCGGATATGGCCTTGGTGAGGAGCAGGCTGTGCATCAGGAGGATGATAATGGACAGAAAACCTCAATGGCATGTAGACGCTCTTGACACCTGTCAGGAACTTGAAGACTACTTGCAGCACTTGGAGAACATATTTGACTTAAAGTTAGCAAATGAGGAGAAAGAGGTAAGATGTTTTCATTATTGTAACAGAAAATGGATAAATAAAAATAGTGCACTGTTTTACAGTATATAATAAATAACTCAGATGAAAATGTTTTTTTTTCTGCCTACTTACATTACTTTTTAAAATTGCACCCTACTGGCACTTTAATGTTTAGTTACATGTGTAGCATACAGTGTGTACCTATTAATACTCAGGTCTTTATGCAACATTCTGCACTGCAAAAAACAAAACACACAAAAAAGAAAGGAAAAAAAAAGGGAAAAGAAATTCTTATGTTGCAGACTGAAAAGTTACTGAGAAGCAAAGGAGGAGTTGTTGCTGCGTGGTGTGTCGCAAGCACAATTCTTTCTCAAAGCAGAGCAATAAAAATGTCACATGACCACCATTATCAGTGTCGGCTTTCTAAAAGGCTCTTCAAGACGCAAACATGTCAGGCCTCAGACGTAAGCAAGGGTGAGTGACGTACGTTGCAAATCCTTACGCACCGAGTTTCATAACTCGTTGCTGGAGTTCAGCCTGCAAACTGTAACATCAAGCAACACTCACAGAATCACATACTCAAACAAGTTTCATGGAAATCGAGACGGTAGTTTTCTGTAATCCTGCCGACAGATAAAACAAACAGACCAAAAGCAGAGCTTATAATTGGATGCATTAGTACTAACGGTTTGTTTGCTTGTTACAGATGTTCTGTCCGTCATCTGACAGGAAACACTCCACAAGAGAGCGGCCCCTCCCAGACTTCAGTTACTGTGCGTCATTAACGCTGCTGCCAGTGTGACTGTTGGTCATATGACATCAATGAAAATGTGAAATCTTACATTTACAACATTAACTATTTAGGCTTTGTAAATATGTAAAATAGTTGTTGCTCTATTGTTGCTGTCCATATTCAATAAATATCATTTTATGTATTCATGGTGTGATTATTAATGTGATCTTTTTCATTAGCCAGGTTTCCATCCAAATGTATCACAAATGTTACCCGAATTTTGAGAAAATCGGCAAAAGAAAATGCGAAGGAATGCTTGTTTCCATCCACTATCGTTATGTGATTAGGAGTTGGTTTAGTGCAGAAAAGCAGTAGGTGGAAAACCATTACACCATTGCAGAAGTAGAGGGAGCAACAAGATGATGTAATAAAAGAGCACCAGTGAAAGCTCAAACTGTGAAAAACAAAGTAGAAAACTGGATGTAAATCAGACATTTGTGTTAGTTTCATGTATTGACGCGAGAAAGGTTACATCAGATCTGTGTGGAGCGACATGTGTATCTTCAATTAGCGACCAAAATGAGGTGAATTTGTAATGATGAAAGCATAAGCATAAAGCACAAATCTTTAAACATCAAAAGGAATAGTTAGTATTCACTCATGTCTGTGTGATAAGTATGTCTCTTCAGTTCATAAGAAGGAACAAACGAGACGGTTACAGAAGCAGCGTCTCTGTTATAATGTGCGAGTGATTTTTAGGGTCCGAGTCCACCAACCGTGTCCTGTGGTTTTTCTGTATAAAGCAACAGGATAACTCATCTGAAGAGGTCATCATCGATCATTTAATACCATACTTGTCATCACCCATTTTTCTTCAACTATCCGCTGGCTTTTGTGAGAATCCCTCTTTGACCGCAGGATATCAGCCAAACAGAGACCAAATTCTGTAATGCTCACACCGGCTGTGCCCTTACAATAAATTTGGATTCTTCACTGCCGAGCTGACCACAAGCTGACTGCAACTTGAGCGCTTGACCTCTCCAAGTGCGCAACATTAGCACGTAGCATATTTCCTGCTAAGCAGACAGGTTAGTCCACCTGCTGACCATGTGTGGGGCCACAGGGGCTCATCGTGGAGTTTCTACTTCAGTCGAGAGCTAATTATGTGGTGGGACACCCCAGTGCTGACTTCTATTGGCTTACAATACAAACAGATGGAGCTATGAAATCCAGTGCTGAAGCCTTTTGTATCCCATTAGCCAGCAGGGAGACATCTCAATGTAAAAATAGCTCCACCGCTAACTTTAATGTCTGTAGCAGACACGGTGCGGTTCCCCCGCTCAGGTAACGACTGCTATTATATTTAATGTGGAGGTTTTTAATGAGGCCCTCAAAAGACTTTTGACAGCTTAAGGAACAGCATGGTGCACTGTGACAATGCCAGTATAGGAAAATACTGTAAGACCGCAAAATCAAGTGTTTTCTTTTCTTAATATTCATACATACTGTATACCACATCCACTGCGCTGGTAGTTATATCACTGACATGTTTGATTGGGAAGTGAATGGGATCATTCAGTACAGTAGAAGCACCACAGGGAACGTGTTCATGTGCTACAGAAAACAACAAGCAAACTACAAAGATCCTGTTTGGTTATTGAGCTGGTGAAAGAAAACACACAAGCAGAAAATGCCGTTCCGACTTTCAGTGGTTGCTAGAAAACTAATTAACCAGTGAATTACAAATTCAAATAGCTAGTGTCTCATTAAATCAGCTTTTTGTGGAGTTCTGCCGCTACAGTACGTAGCCATAATGGATTCATGCAGCTTTAAAATAAGACTGGATGACTTGCAGCTGTTGGACTGAGAATTAACTCCAAGATGTGTTACTTTTGTGAACACAAGGTTAAAGCAGGCACCCTTAAATGTACAGCAAAGTACAAAAAGAAAAGTATAAGGACGGACGGACACTCCTGAGCCTTGGGCTTATACAGTACATTCAACAAGAAAACACTCACAGGTCCAAATAGGTTCCCATGGCAATGCTACCGAGGGCAGCTCTGGACTCATCACATGTCACTTCCTGAAACAGTTCTTCCTGCAGCACGTTTCTGCACCATGCACAGAAGGAATGCCTTTGCAGGAATGTTGAACTAAAAGCCCTTTAGTTTAGTGAAGTGCTGTGGCTGAGATGACACATGTTCATAATGTTCTTTGCTTCAAAAGTAGAGAGACAAAAACATTTTTAAGTCAACACATTGATGTAGATGGAGAACATACAGTAGCTCGTCGAGATTACACGAAAGAAGTGAAAAACATGGATTTTGTGTTATTTCCCTGTTGTCCGGCATCATTGGGCCAATGATCTCAGTCCAAAGAGGGAAAGAAAAAGCAGCAGCTGAGAGGCCTCAGCTGGACTCAGCCTTGCTTTAAGACATCCACCAAGTTTGCATCTTCCATCACACCCACCTAAAAAGACAAAAAAGCCACTTGTTTCTCTGACTGCTCATGATGGATGGCCTCGGCCCTTTGTTATAGCTGATTCCAGCTTGTAACGCGGGCGGAAGGTTATGCAAGAGCGTGAAATTCAAGCGAGGGTGGACAATCATAACCAAATCACGTTTTCACAGGGTGAGACAGAGTCAGTTTTCCCGAAGCCATCCATCTTCTCCTCTTCTGACCTTAGGCTAAAAAGCAGATTGGCCAAATCCATCATTTACTTTCCCACAAAGAGGAGCTTCCAAATGTTATCAATTACGATGAGGGGGCAGGGATAGGTGGTCTCAAGAAACCATCTGGGCAGGTATACAAGTTTTAGAGATGAAGAGAAATGCAGCAATTTATCTGTGGAAATTTCAGCAAAATAAATACACCAGGATCATATTAACTTATTTTTTTTTTATATAAGTCTGTGGCCAATTCCCTACACTGGTGCAAAAAGTTAAAAATCAAAACACATTTAAAGTTACATCTTATGTGATAAATTCAATTGATATCAAGAACGTTTGGGTCTCATCCATTTATTCAGGGAAAGCCTTACCTGTCAAAGCTATTGTGCACATGAAATATGAAGAAAGAATTCTTCCTTCAAAAGCCCCTTTGAGTAACATTTCAGCGCTGCTAGCGCCGTGGCTCCACAGTGAAATATCTCAACATCAATCAGCTGGATTGCCATGACATTTTGTAGCAGACATTCATGTCCCCTCAGGACGAATCCCAATGAATTTGGCTATACTGGGAATTTTTATCTGGGACCACCAGCAAGTCCGAATGTCCACTTATCCAGTCAAATACATCAATATCTACTCGATGGATTGGGACAACCTTTTGTACAGACATTCATGGTTGCCAGAGGATGAATCTTACTGACATTTGGGGTTTTGAGTGGAATGTCTCAACGATTCATGTCCTCCTCGGGATGAATATAATAACTTTGGTGACCCCTTTGACTTTTCCTATAGCGCCATCATGTTGTTGCTTTTTAGTAAAATGTCTTGACAACTACTGGACGGATTTAAAATTGGTACAGATGTCCATGTTGTCCGGAGGATGAATCCTAATGAACTTTCCTCAGTTTTCTACTAGAACCACGAGAAATTCAAAGTGTTCCTTTAATGCTAATTGGCAAATGTTAGCAAGCATCTAAACTAAGATGGTGAAAGTTGTAAACATTAGACATTCTTGTTGATATATCAGTCCAGTACTGTACTATACCGTATCTTTGGTGTAAAGAAGTGTATAAGCAAGTGTGAAAGACTTGTATTCAGTCTAATATCCAGAACATACTCACACTGTAACTAAGTGAAAGCATCACTGAGAACCGTCCCTGCTGCATAGTGAGAGTGAACGCTGCATACTATCACATTAACACAACACTGGCAGCAGTCCAACCACCAGACATGGACAGAGTGGAGCCTGCAGCAGCTGCGTTACAGCTCTCCATCACAGCGTTTCATGAGTCTGATCGATCCATTGGGCGATCTGCAGCTCTCTCCGTGGTGTTAAGTAACGGCGATCGCTGACTTCTATTAGTAATGAAGCTGTGTGATGGCGAGCGTGTAACGCAAAGACCGCCCGGCCTCACACAGGCAGCTACAAAGATGGATGGTGTAGTGGTGTGTTCAAGAGAGTCATAACTAAGCAGTGGATTTCCATTCACAGTTTCAGTCATAACCCCCCCCCACACACACACACACACACACACACACACACACACGCACACACACACACACAAACATCTGTCCTCCTTCATCATATCAATTCGTAGAAGGATTAAAATTGACAGCTGGGTGGCACAATTACAACACAATGTTCCACGCGTAACGGGCCAACGGGTTCACTGTTCAGTACATGTGTGCTGCTGCACGACTGATTCAAAACACCAGGGTAATTTCACACACAAAGGTGACTGTCACTGGATGATTGATGATAACAGTTTATATGGGTTTTTGTAGGGGCGCCCTGGGAATTCTACTTAAACTTTCCATTCAGGTTTTAGTAATTTCCCTCATTAGAGAGGTGAAATTAAATATTTTTAACCATTTTCTACTAAATCAAAAAACTATTTCATGGCACAATTTATTACTTTGACTGCAGTCATGTTATACTTTAATATGACATTCAATATAACGCTTTAGTTAATAAATATCAGTATATTCTTGTGAACCAAACTGCCCTTTTAGTCAAAGAACAAACATCATCTTGAATGAGTGGGAGAGTTTGAGATCGTTCGACCTGCTCATTTCAAGTTCATACTGACCTAGGAGCTCAAATTGATCATATTACTGTATCAGTCTTCAAAAATAAACAGAAATGTTCACTTTTTTGTATCTTTTTAAGGCTCTCCTGAAACACATTTGGCAAATTGCATTTGTATATGTACCGTTTATAAAATATCAAAAATATATAAAAAAGGTTATTCAGAAATTTAGAGTTCATTGACAATAAGTCAGAAAAATGTGTCTGTTAAATAAATTGTCTCGTTTTTCAGGGGCCAAAACTCTCAGATCTGGTCATTTTTTCCTATTTTACCCATTTATTCAACATAACATCCCATTGTAAGCCTCTGCAAAAGTGAATGTGGCAATATCCCAGACATGGATCCCACCATGAAAAGCATGCAAAGCCGTCCATGCCAGACCTCCAAGACGACCAATCCAGTAATCGCTGTTTTCTTTGAAATGGACAAAGAACAAACCTGGCAAGCTGTTGGCCTGAATCACGACCACACAACACGGAAGGCCAAACAGATTAAACCTTGGTGGTGTTCAGCAAGGTACTGCAAAGAACTCTACAGTACATGAGAGAACAAATTACAAAATCGGTGAAGACTACATTCTCATGCCCCATTGAGGGCCAACAAATGTGTTCCGCGAGTGTCCTAAACTTTTTTCGCTGACATCAACATGTGCCGTGAAAGCCCTGGACGTCTCCGGAGCGCCGCCTGCGGTTACCCAGAATCACTGGTGCATTCCTCCTCCCAAATTAAACCCCTCATTTGTGGAGTTGTCTGACCGTCGAACAATCTTAAATTTCCATATTTTGATTTCATTCTCGCGACCTGATCTCATCTGGTTGGCAGCGAGGCAAATAATGAAATGCTGCCCTGCCTGTAGCGTGGCATCTTTAACTATCCTACATAATCCACACTCAGATTATTCAATTGTGTTTCGCATTGCTAAAGCCAGCTGCACACTGGGCACAAAGTGGAAAGCATATTGGATGTTTACCAGTGAGTTTTCTGCCTTTTACTTTCTCTCAATTGCTTTCTCTTTACAGTGTGTGCATGATAGTGACCACAACCTTCAAAACTCAGGAGCTGTAGCCATAATCTTTTGTAAATCATAGAACGCAAATCATCAATTTATGGCTCGAGAATTTGTTTGGTGATTACGTTTTTAAAAGCCAACCTACTCTGTGGTTTCAGAATGTGACATGGCCACCGCATTCAGGCTGGTAAAACTATAATTAAGCTTATTACATCAAGTGTTTGCTTCACTCAGTTTTATTCATTTTAGATATGGATCCATGTGATGAAGACATTTTGTGTTACCTTTCAGTACAACTTACATTACAAAAGCCTCTGCAGTTAAAAGTGTCTCGTATGTATGCAAAGAGAACTAAATGAAATTGATCATCAATCTGTATTTTCCAATACTGGAAAGACCTGGCATTTTACAAAGAGTCATTTTACACATATTGTAAAACTAATTTGTAATAGATTCTTAGATATCCATCACAAAGCTATTTCATTTAAGGAATCAAGCTTATATACAGGCATTTGGCCAGGAAAGTGCCATGTTGTTGTGAACAGTCAGGTTCAGATTGTCAGTAGAACAAATGCTGACAATAACATGATTTACTTTTAAAAGCGGGCCCAAGTATCCGTCTGGCAGACGCTCCCAGACTTCCCCACTTGACTCGACATTCTCCTGCAGCCAAACAAACCACAACATCATCAGCGCTCCGACAGACAAGCTGGGGAAACATAGTGATTTGTCTAGGTTCCTCTAAATATGACAATCACCCCAGGGAAGTATATCTCAGACACACACAAAACATCAGAGGCAACAATGCGTTCCCCCACCGGGCTACGATGACACAGGCAACATAATGTGACAGCTTAATGTCGTCCGTCCATTGTCTTGTCAATGTGCAGAGATTCCAGAGGATGCAATCGTCCCAGAAGATTGACAGGCAACAGCCCTCTAAAAACTAAAACAGCAGAGAAAAGACCGCTCAGCGAAGTTCAATCTGCAATCAAGAATATCTTAAATACATAACCCTAAAAAAACGCATCTCAGCATGATAGACACGCAGAAAACGAGTGTCTTGAGCCTCGGTAGTTGATGCCAATAATGTGGGAGGATTGCTGAGACTTGCGACAATATTAACACGTCAAGAAAAATTATTCAAACATCCCTGTCATACTTGTGTAATTGCCGGCGAGAGGGAGCGGTTTGATGAATGACATCCCTGACATCTGGGACGCAGCCAAAGTGGCATTTGGACGGAGGGGGGTGCTGGGTGGGTGAGCGGGTGAGTTGGCACATTTCGTCCTCCACATTCCCTCAGTATTAAAGAGACAGATCGGAGGCGCCATTTGAACTCTTAAACACGCCGTGGGAGATTTATCTGACACCCTGTGTGAGTCCATTACTGTTTGTCTAACTTTCTGTCCTACATGTGGGAGACCGTCATGTAAATAATGTAGTGTTTACTCTCTGTGTCTAGAATAGTAATATTCCTGTAGGGATTTCCTGATGTTTCGCACATTCTTCTAAATGTTGTTACGTTTTCCTCAGATTGTACACGTGTGAAAATTTCAGGAACTTCCGTTTGTTCATTGTATTCCAAGACTGGCAGGTTATTCTCATACAGGCCCAGCGACAGTGAGAGACAGCATATCATGTTTGTTTTCGCACCAGGGCTCCCTGTGGGCCCGGCCCACAAGCGCCCTGTTATCTCAGGAAAGTCATTTAGCTCCAAAGCAACAGCAGAGCCAAAAGTAGCTTCTCCTACCGTCTACTACGGTCCCTTCATATACACTGCGACGGCGCGGCAGTTCCTCTGAAATGGAAAGATTAAGTTGTCAGGTGTTTCTGTGCAGATCTCAACCAAAGCTATTGAATAACTTTTTTCCCAAACAAGCTATTGTAAGTTAAGATAACACTTGTTCCAACAGTGGTGCAGTCAGAGTGACAGTTTCCAAATATGTGGGGAGAATTACTGCAGCATTCTTGATTTAAGTGATTTTTTCATGGGTGGAAAAGTATGTTCATGCAAAATGTGTTGCCTTCTAGTGTGTGTATTTGTAGCTGAAATCAGATACTTGTGGTAATATTCTCTGCTCAACATTTAAGACCGAGTTCGACTGAGAATCAAGGTTGCAGCCATTAAAATGTCAGCTCATGTCTGCAGCCTCTCTGCTTGTCGAGCTGATGGCAACGTGATAGTCCGTACTTTTCTTCTCCGAGAAGCAGGCGGGGAGCAGCCTTTTGTCTGCAGACACTGGTAAACATATCAAATGAGCATCAGCTACAAAAAGTGACACATAGCAGGACACAATGTTGGATTTAATCATTATCAGTAGGGAGGGTTGCAGCTTCCAAGCTTGGAAGTTCAGTGTGCGAGTCCTTGAGAGGGGGAATCTGTGCAGTGTCAGACGGCTGTATTACCTGGAAACATATTCAAGATTAAGGGGAAGTTACACAACGCTGTAAGTTGGAAACTTACTGGAAAATTGTGTTTGTAGTACCACTTCTTAATTTCATTAGTTTTGGCCATTGTTTCTTTTGGTTATGGTTAACATTGTGTTTTGGCTTCGCCACTCGCAACTTCACCTTTTTACACTCTCGCAGCTCTTATGAGCGTCATTTAAAGCCTCAGCAGGAAGCTACTTTCAGCAAAAAGCTCTTATGACCCCACTGTGCACTACCTGGCCAGCATCAAACTGACACACAACTATGGCAAGTATTGTAGTTTAAAGTTGAACCAGAAAGACAATCCGAAACTCTGATCGATGTTTTCTGACAGTTTGGATGATTCTACTGCTCACTTATTTTTTCTCGTCCAAACAAGTTTGACTAACCTCGAGGTCCTTTTAAAACTTGTCTGATCGTCTTACTTCTCGTGTTTCTTGGATTCTGCGATGACCTGAAGCACCACGGGTCACTGGAGGTAACAGGACTGTCTGGGTGCTTATGTTCATATGGTCTGAACTCTCCTCACAAACATTTTTTTGCCTGCTGTCTGTGTCGACTGGCTGACGATCGAGTGGCTCGCATCCCCTGCGTGTTGACTTTGGTGGGTCTCCTTCAAACAGAATGGATACCCACTGTCACGCCAGAGTTTTGGTAAGGAAAATGAGCAAAAGGCGGAGAAATTAAGCTGACAAGCAGGAGAATGTTCACACGAGAGAGAGAAATGTAGAAGAAAGAGAAGCCACAGTGCTGCGTTTGTCAGCCTTGTTCAGCCTGGCAGCGCAGCTCATATGCACTGAGGAAGGTGGGTGAATATGCGCTACTGAAATGAAACGAAAAGAGTCAAGGCAAGGCAAATAATTGGATTTGGCTCAGCCTGAACGTGAGTGTGTGCTCAGCAATGCGGCTGTGTTTGCACAGCTGGAGCGTGTGCCCAGGGTCATCTCAGCAGGGAGCAGGGTTTGGCACTGCCGGGCACAGCTACAGTACGAGCCTGCTGAGGAATCACTGGACGCCTCCCTCTCCCCGTCCTTCCCTTTGCAGAAACAAGCTCACAGAATACTCTGCTGACAAAACACCATTTTAGCTATGGGAAGACTTTTTAATTTATTCCCATCCAAACCCTGGGGCACGCTGACCTGGCTCTTGTACCGTTCTGGCATTATAATGATGCGTGGAAAAGATTGGTTTCTATCATATCATACCTTGTTACTAAGCTCTTCCATTGGGCACCAATTAGCTCCGTTTGATGAGACAGCATGCAGCTGACTGAAATGAATACTGGATATCACTTATTCTTTCTGTGTAATTACTTGCGGTTGGAATGCCAGAGGCCCTAGAATACGATCTTATTGCATTTTTAAACATTTTGCGATACGCTGAGTATTGGGACAACATAGCCTGTATTGTGATATATTGCCTTTATTCAACTGAAAATTCTAAAGTTTATCGACAATCGGTTTTATCTAACAAAATAAAAGTATTCAGTCAGTTCATCACACTTCAATGGGATTGTCAAGCAGGCAGACAGACGAACACATGAAAACCTGTCAAAGGTTTCACGCACCTGACAAGCTGAACTGTTTGTAAGACAGTCGACATTGTTTAACTTCACTGAAAGCAAACGTGTGTCAGGTTAAGTGTTAAAAAATGTATCTTGTATTTTCAATATCAACGGTTTATATATTAAAAGATGGATACTTGGCATCAATGTATTGATAGAGCATAGTATTGATATTGTCACAGTTCTGCTCCTCCTCACCTCACCTGCCAGCCACTCCCACCTCGTCACCTCACCTTGGGCTCAGGCTGCAGTCAATTGACAATCAGACACTTATTTAAACCTCACCCAGTCATGCACTCTTTGCCAGATTGTTTCGTCTTCATGCCAGACTCTCCAGCAATTCCCCCCCCGGACGGATTTCCTGCTACCGACACTGCCTGTCTCCGACCGCGTCATCGAATCCCTGGATTACTCGCCAGCCTTCTGTCCCCGACCTCGAGCTTGGCTTCCGCGTCTCTGACTCCAGAGTACCTGTATCTGGATCTGCCTGTTCTCTGTGAGTCTCTGTACCTGTCAATTCTGGTAAATAAACCTATCGTTCGCTGTTCCTGGTTTCCTGTGTGCTGCATTTGGGTCCATACCCCCACATCCGTGACAGATATATTTGCGTGGCAATATTGCATGGATCCCCCCCCCACACACACACACACCAATAATGACGACACTCTATATTGCGATCCTTTGCATTAAAATATTAAAAACTTTCTTTTGAACTGCTAGTGCAGACAGAAACGGCCCTGATGCCATTACAGAAATGATGCCTTCCCCAAAGAGCGACTCTACTCTCAATAGGACAAACCTGACAGGCTATCTGGCTGAGGCAGGTAAGTTTCCCCCGGTGATATGAGAGATCTGTCTCCTAAAAACTAGCTGGCAGTGGCTTCAGTTTGTGTAAAATGTTATTCTTTCAGCGTGAAGCGCAAACCCCTGGTGGCATGAAACCTAAGAGCATCCAAGTGGTTGGAAGCCGTCTCTCAGCAGCACTAAAATGGACCCAAGCTGAGGCACTGACTCTAGGTTCATTGTCGGGAGGAACCGGTATGACATGACATGAGTGTGCGGTGCGTCTACACTCTCTCCATCCAGCAGGAATATGCAGTTTTGGAGAGATAGATCATGCTCCATTTACAGTGCTAAGACAGGAGTATATCGCATAAATCATTTAGTTTAGCCTGTGTTACTTACACGCAGTCAGAAGTGGAACATTTCAAGTTAATATAGTACATTATGAATGTGCATGAGGGGGATGTAGCTAACAGACCCTAAAAACTGAAAATGAGAGGGTCCATTGAGTTTTGGAGGGTCGCTTACACAATGACAGAACAGATAACATTAGAAATGAATGGAATAGTATTACACCCAAACATAACGATCTACTTATGGAAATATAATACCATGCTTATCAAAGACATCCAGGCCACCTAAATACCTGAGTAGCTTTGTTACAGACAACCTCAGAGTGAAAGATGTAGTACTTTAAATACTGGAGACATTTGAGACGCTAAAACCCAATAGTGGCATCGTCAACTCCATTGTGATAGAGATTATCTGGCCATGTAAGGGTATCTTTTTTTTTTTTTTTTTACATTAAGAAAGTGGCTTTCAAAAAGGCGCACACCCCTCTCAGAAATTCCTGACAGAATTGACTTGCTCGGGCATCTTGAGTTTCAATCTGATAGCTCCAAAATTGCCTCTGCAACCAAAACCTTCAAAATGCGGTCCAAGGAGGCCTTCCATTGTTGATGGCGTGTGTAACAGAGATGGTTTCACATTCTGCGGGTTTCACATTGGCTACAGATATCCAGGTGACACGGAGAGATCCTGAGGGTATATCTCAAGTCAGTAGACGGGGGATGAAACCAATGAAAGCTTCAAGTGAGGCTTTATAGCGATCTGGTGCCGCTACCAAACACCCGCTTTGGAACAAGGGCACGACCTCAACAAAAACCTTCATCGCCACAAATCTGTGCACAAGCCAGCCCCAGTTTGTTTCTTTGTCTTTTCACTTGGACAAAAGTCCAAGCCATAATCAAGGTAAAATCAAAACAACGTAACATCTCAGTCATGCCAAGAAAACACGATATCCAATAAGTTGCATTTTGCACAGTACATTCTGATGTTGATACAGGTGGCCTCCCAAGCTGAACAATGGCAGTCCCAATAACAGATCCCCTTGGAAGCTGAACAGCCTGCCCTTGGATGGGCTCTCCGTTTCTGTTTCCAAGGATTAGAAAACCAACTGGACCCCTGAGATTACCCTGGTGCCCGTAAATGTGATGCCTCTAGCAGGTGGACAGGTCGTGAGCACTCTGTTAATCTTTAAGAGTTAGGTGGGCAGGAAGAAGGGAATTATGGGTCACGGAAAGGACAGAGAAGTAAGACGTGTGCTGGGCCGGTGGGGAGTGTTGCGAGTGACCAGCTACAGTGTAGTGATGGCGGAGGGGGAATGAGTTTCATTGCCTGGCCTATTTTGACTATTACAGATCAGAACTGCCACTATAACTGCATACTGTGCAACTACTGCATCCTGATCTGCCTTCAGTGTGAACATCATAGAAAGGCCGTTTCCATAAGTGACAAAAAATGCACGTATCTGCCCCATGAGTCAGATCCGCTCCAAAATGTAAAGTGTTCTTCCTTGGCCTATGCTACAACCTTCCTCCAAGTTTCATAAAAATCAGACTAGTAGTGTTTCTGTAATACTGCTGACAAACTAAACGGACTAAATGCATCTTTATTGTACTCAAAAAGCAGCAACAAAACAGCCGGGATATGCAATCACAAACATGTAAGCCGACATTTATGAATAGGTAAGCTAACAATAACTATTAATAACTACTAAAATGATCAAGAGCTGTTGACGTAATGCTACTTTCAGCCTACTGTTAAGCCTCCTCATCACTAAAACTACTAAAGACCAAAAATAAAATTAAATACAAAAACAAATCTAAAATTGTTGTTGTACAAAAGTCCTCTTTAGCATCTGTGTTTGGTTTTAACTGGATGCATCTTTTGGCTCCACGTTAACACAACATTCACATTTTCCAAAGCATGAGCTTTTTCTATATTTAAAAATGCTTTTGCAGAGAGTTTTACTTTCGATCTCTTTATTCAACAACTGGAATGTTAATAGACCATTTATGGTGTGAAAACTCATTTAAAACTCATATTCAGTGGTCACATTCTCTTGGATCGAGAGCTCAATGAATATAAGAGTAATAAAATGTTTTCCATCTTATGAAAAAATAAAAGACTTTAATAAACTGGAGTGAGTTTGGCACCTAAAGCTGCAACACTTTCTGGTTCTGGTTTCTGAATTATTAAACTATTATTACTCTGGGAAACCTGTTTAATTGTCTCAGTTGTTTTTATTGCACTTGTGTCGCCTGAACCTTGGTACCTGAGTAAATGTTGCTGTGTTCGTCTTTAAAAGAGTACTGAAGAAAGAAGGATAACAAACAATCTGGGATCTTGAATATCACGAGACGGACAGAAAAATGATTGTAGCAGTTGACCTAGTATTTCTGATGAAGTAGGAGAGAACGAGAACAAAAGGCTGTGCACACTTCAGGATTATGACAACAGCTGGGTGTGCCTGATATTAATGAGACGCAAGTGGTGGATCTGCCCCGATTCACTTGCGTCATCAGATAACTGGGGCATGCAAGTTAGGTGAGCGTCCAGGAGACAAGCTGGCTTCTTTAACGTCCAGTAAAAATCCTTGACTTGCACAGCTGGAGGCAACAGTCTGATCCATGTGGCCTTTTACATGTCAGACATTGATTGGCAGTCAAAAAGTCCTTCCTACATGGGAGTTCTGCTCTTCTGTGCATGTGTGTATATGATTAGTAGGTTCATTTGCACTCTTAAATCTGGGCCAAGCCTCTGCAACAACCCGGATTAGTGCAGCGGAAAGAAAAGCAATCCCTCCTCTGCCCTGGATCATCACATAAAAGCAGGGAGATGTCCTTCCAAATGTATCTCAACATTTGGAAACTTTGTCAATAATTAGCTTAATGTGTGTAGGGGGTACGGCTACAATCAGATACCACAATAATAAACTAGAATGGCACTCAGAGGGCAGACCTCCGCCAATGCCAATTGTGCGTTCTCGTGCTTCTCGGATGGTCTCCCTGACTTCTGTGTGTTCATGAGCTTTTTTACTTTTTTTTTTTTCTTCGACATCACATGAATGCAGCATAAATGCCGTATCTTGCAATGTAAACGAATACGCTCCAAAATGTAATGGGTTCTTCCTTGGCCCAAGTTTCATGAAAAATCGGGCCAGCAGTTTTTCAGTAATCATGCTGACAAACAAACAGACGAGCTGAGCTGAAGTCATTCCCTCGTTGGTTGAGCAAATTAGGTTGCAAAGTTTGTTGAAATGCACGAAACATATTGCTCAAACACACACTCAAAAGATTAAAAGCCTGGTGTAAAATAAGCATGAGTGATCTGCTCTTCACCCTCCTTAAAAAACTCAATTTGACACGAGAACGTGCTTAACTCGTACAATATTTCTATGTCTCGGTCTTTTTCTCTCTCTCACTGGGCCGGTGGAGGAAACCATCTTGCCCTCAGTGGCCCTGATCCACAACTTCACTCAGCACCGCACTGCAGAGGAAGAGGCCACCTCAAAGGTGGAGTCCCAGCAGGGCGTGCACATATGGCCTATGCACATACATGCATTTGGTCAACTGTCTCCCTCTTTCTCACCTACACCTCCGAGGTTGACCTATGAGGAGCAGGAAGCCTGGGAGCTGATGTAGGCTAGAGCCAGGAAAAGGGAGAGGCTGTGGATGAACCTCCAGACCCAGGAGCAGGGCTCAGCAGGAGATAAGCGAGTCAGCCAGTGGGCATGCAAGGCCACACAGTGGAGCTAAGCCCAAACTATGAGTGTACAAAGACCAGCAGGAGGAAATGAAACAATACCTTCACCACGCTTGCTGGGATTTTTTAATAAGCACGAACAAATGGAGACATAAATATGTCAAGTAGATAAAAAAGATAGACAATAAAATGAAAAGATAGACATGTACGTTCACACTTGCTATTTGCTTTTGGAACGACCCAAAAGATGGTGGCATGTTGAAGCAAGAACCACCTAAGGTTGCATTACAGACACGCATGGATGCACAGATAAAAGAAAAAAAAGCGAGACAGTTTTGGCACACATTGTTGAACATGAACCTGCATCCTCCGCTGCACCTCCAGGCAGTGTGTCTGCCTGACACACCTGCACACAGCACAGATCCAGTTACTTAACAGCTGGTGCTACATGCCAATAACTTTATACCTGAACTGTACATGCTCAAAGCATGAACATCTGAGCTATAAAGTTCATTGCACTTTTACTTTTTGAGTTGCTGAAATACTACAAAGCATAGCTGCACCCTGGTAGCCATCTTTCAGCATCACAGTGGTCTGCAAACCTAAATGTTGTTAGCATTGCCCAATTCCACATCTGTTGTAGAAATTAGCGGTCTGCAAGCTCAGTCTGGTTTTAAGGAAAATATTCCCTTGCAAAAATATTTGTTGTCAGCATAGATTAAGCCACGGCAATTACAACCACATATTGTAATATTAACGCTGGGTGAGTGTGCATCATTCAATATGAGGTGAGAGGCTGGCATTTTGTTAGCTTTGGGCAAGTGCAATAAATTCCAAACCTGTTATGCAAAAAGGCTCGATGCCAGTTACATTTAGGTGGAACTATAATGCGTTCAGACAAAATGTAGAAGTGATTGATCGACCAACTGTCGTGAAGTTGGCTTCTCATTAACATGTTGTGTGCTGTGGGAAAAATCCCTAGCCAATATTTTACAGATTTATTCCAGTTACATTATCCAGTTTGTGTTATGAAGTTTTTATGTCACCTCTTCTGGATACATGGGCCCATTTGTCTTCTCTTTGCAGTCTGCAGAGCCAGGTCATGTAAAACACATAGGGACTCAAACATTAAAGTCATCTAGGTCCATTGCAGTATGAAAAATGTCAACCTCATATGCAACACATTTCCTAAAACATTATTTGTTTTGTTTTTTCCTTCAGTTTTGTCTTTTGACATTTTCAGGCATACATGGATCAGCAGTTGAGTTTTTAAGTCTCAATGCCCATTTCCAGACAGGTAAATGTAATATGTAGGAAAATACCTCTATACATATAGAGAAAGATAGTTATAGTGATGATAAATATTAAGAAAGAAAGACTATAAAATAAACAAAAATGTTTTAAATTTTTTTTATTAAATTAACAATATTTAAATACAAATTTAATAAAAGAGATAGCAATGGTGACATTTAAAATCTAAGTAAAAATAAAGAAAAAAGTAAATAAAGAAAATTAAATGAGATAGCAATGGTGATCCAAGTAAAAAATAAGTTCAAAATAAAATAAAGAAAGAAAAAATTGAATGAAAATACAATGTACATTAATACGCAGTAAAGGATGAGAGCAGTTTAACAATACCATACTTTTTCTAAAAAGGAAAGATTATTATAGAAAACAATTGTTTTCCAATATCAGTCATTACATGTCTAACGGGACTGAACGGTAGTAAATGCAGTTCAAAACATTGCTTCTGTTTGACCATTATCAAGGTTAATAGACGGGCAGGAAATGTGAGCCATAAACTAAGTTCACCAGCGTATGACTTTCTTTACTGCTGCTGTAACAAAGTGGGTGTGAAGATTGCAGATCGGATAAGATCGGGACATTAGTCATCCCATTCAGTGCATAAATGTTTAATCGCTGAGTAAGAATGTGGACTAAACATTTATTGTGCAATTTTGCTGTAATACATTTAATTAAGATTGAATACTTATATTTCCAGACAGTGACTACACTTACAGGCACAACATATTCTAGCCTTTTCTTATCCCAATAAAGATGATATTCCTATACTAAACTGTTAAATAGCTAATGAACATGAATATTCCGGGCCAGGCCGGCGTTGAGATATTTGCACATTTCTAAGTCCTTCATAATGTTTAAAAGGAGGCATTTCTCCTTACGACCAGAAATGTGGGCTTTTCTTTTGGGCATGTATTTCTAGTTGATTTGTGAACAACCCACAGAGCTGGCCATAAACAAGTAAGAGGCTGTGTGTCGCAAACTGCAGTAAAAACCCTGATTGAGACGCGGTCTGAATGTGCTGCATGTCCAAAGAATGCTCCTAAAACACAACCAATAGACACATCCCACGTCTTAATCAGAAAATGCAACAATCAGAATAAGGCCTAGACCCACACAGAATATGCTGTTTACACGACTCTCATCAAATTCAGAATATTGTCATATTCCAAATGATAGTGGAATATTAGTGAGCATGTAAACATAGTCAATGTGGTTGAACAAGCTGCTACCCTTTGTTTTGGAAGTATTCACAGACTATCTGCAGCGAATTTAACGTTAAAACTCCAACTCTGAACAAAAAGCGGGCGATGCCTTCATGTGCGCTTCCGTTAGGAGCCCAGCTGTGAACAGGCAAGTTACACAACTTTGTGGTTACAGGGAAGCACATTTCTGGTCGAGGCTAACCATTTCCCCACATTTCCAGATCCTTGCCAAGCTACCACGCACCGGAACAGTCTGTCCACTGATCTCAGAGACCGAACCGTCACCCTCCCACCTCCTGTCAAACTAATCCCGTCTTAAAGTCTTCATCCTGTTAGTATCATACATTCTTTCTCTCTGATTAGGATCTCTTTCTCTCTGTCATTCCCTTACTGTTTTTGACCCCCGCCCCCCTGACCATCACCAAGAAAAAAAATCTTGAGGGGCTGTGCATATTTGGCACAGACTTGGTTCCCTCTGATCATGTAATGATTTGCCCGTAACGATTACTCTCTCGTGCGATGATAGAGCGGTTTGTACCTGTCCTGCAGAGAGCTGCAGCCAGGCACATTCCTGCTGCGCCCTCCTGCCAATCAACGTCAGCTAACACACTCGTCTCGCACTGACACACACGCATCTTTCACCAACTTAAACATACAAATGGCTCTTGCTCACTCTTTGTACTAATACACACACAGCCTGCCATTGTTTGTCAGTGAAAACATCCCTGTTTTCTCACTGCGTCAGTCCAAATCCAGCCTCTCCCTCATTCCATCTTCCTCCTGCATTAACAACACAAGTCAACATTAAACTAAGTGTCTGCATGGCACCGTTCACCTCAGGCATTATGCCACTTTGTTCTACACTTTAATGACATGATTTCCTAAGGTTTGATCAATATCCATTTGGTAGTTTGATGTTAAAATGCTGTAGTGTGCACCTGGAGTAAATATTATATGAAACATTGAGTGTGACAGATGAACAGACAGATGTTTCCCTGCAGGAACTTAAAATGTCAGCAGGTTTATTAAATCAGATGTTATTTTGTGGGTTCAGGAGAAAAGAATTCACCGATCTTCCTTTACACTTTTTATGTTGCCAAAAATAAGTTGATCTAAAAAAGGATTATTCCTAGAATATTCTTTACTTAGAAAGCAACCGCACCGCAATCCTTAAGAGGAGGTGGTCTCCGTCTCAAACGAAAACTGGAGCGGTTTGTTTGTGATGGGAACGTGATCCAACCTTGATCCGACCCAACTACCAGGGGTACTCCGCAAGTTCGTGCTAAACGACTCCTGTAGCCAGGTTTGCTTTGCATTCTGGGATGCGGCAAAGTATCTAAACTGTCGAAGCTCGCGGGAGAATGAATCGAGGTCGATACGTCGCTTCCTTAATATTTGGGCAGATGATCTGACAACTCCAAGTGACAAGTGTTCAAAATATTCAGTCAAAGCAAATACCAACTCAGCCTTTGCTCCATGATAAAAGCAAAGCAATGTTTCTTTCACAGATGTAAGCACTAGTCCGGAACACAGGACCATCTTCCTGCATGTACTTTCTTGCTCCAGCCCCAGACACATCTAACTAGTAGGCGCAGTGAAGATTCTCGGGTGGTTTGTAGGTTTTTAGAGTCTGACCTCTAACAGTTATTGAGACAGTCATATAGATACTCAATCTAACTTTAAAATGGTGAAAGTAATTCTTTGAAAAACCATATTCTATCCTGTGACGAGGGCTTCAAATATTCTGTACACACATCTCTCCAATAATCTTTCAACAAGCCCTTCAGTGCATCAGATTGTGAGAGATGTCAATGCTCGACTACTCCCAGATCTGGATGCAGAGCGCGTTGAGAGACCTTGTCAATAACTGCAATAAGAACAGTCACCATGGTGTAAGACATGCACCTGACTCGCTGCTACTTCTCCGTCTGTCAGTCCATCTGTCTCTCAACGTTGAGCTTAAATGATCTGAACACACAGGTTAGGATCTTTCATACGAAGCTGCATACCCAGTATCTGTCATATCATCTCGGTGGCTTCACAGGCCACCTGGTCACCACAATCCCAACTATTCCAGCTATGAAGCAAATCATGCCGAGATGAGAGAAGAAACTGTACTGATAACACAAAATGCCTTATTTAAAAAGAGCATTACAGCATGTCCTGCCGATATGGAGGAGGAGCGGGGAGAATGAAGGGTGAGTGACATGCTCAATGTCAAATGTGCCCTTTTCCAGGTCATGGTTGCCAAATACTTTTCAAGCTGCATACCTGTCATCAGGGAGACAGGAGGCGAGGAAGGGAGGGAGAGTGCTGAGAGGATTCGGACTACATAGATTCACGACAGATTCAAACAAGCTGGGCGCATTTGAGACTGCATTTCTGCGAGTGGTACATGTCCCCCCCCCCACAGTGAGATCAGAGCGAGACGGCAGTGTGGATGATGTCACCGCACAGAGGAACACTGGGACAGAATTCCACAGTGGCACTTCAAATGCCAACGCCACGGTGAGACAAAGGCCATCAACGAGCCGGAGACAACAGCGACCGGCGGGTGCATTTTTCTCATTGGGGTAATTATTTTCAGAGGTCAAACATCAATCATTGCACAACATACAAAAAACAAGACTGTACAGGCTTTTCAAACATTTGAATAAAAGGTCATTTAAAGTTCACAGTCAAGTTCACTCTTAGTTCAGACCTGCCTCTCGAGTCTCTTTAACAAGAGATGTCATATGTGGTTGAAAAAGCTTAAAACAAATAGCCAAAAAACTAAAACTAAGGCTGCAACTGACGATTATTTTCATTATCGATTAAGCCGCCGATTATTTCCAAAGTGATGTCTTTGAATGTCTTGGTTTGTCAGTCCAAAACCAAAAGATATTCACTTTAATATGATATAAAACGCAAAAGCAAAAAATCTCCGTATGAGAAGCTTTTAGCATTTTAAGACATTTTTGCATGAAAAATAACTTTACCGATGAATCGATTATCAAAATTGTTGCAGATCATTTTTCTGTCGATTGATTTATTGTTGTAGCTCTACCTAAAACCCAACAACGCACATTTATAACAAATCTTAGTCACACACATTCCTGTAATGTTTCTGCCTGCAGATCTCCTGACATCACTGTATATTTCCAAGCAACATAAAGCAGCCGTTATTTCCCAGGTCTTCACACCTCACACTTTTACAAATAACACATAAACACACTTAAAATAGACTTTACACTTTACATAAACACGCTTCAAGACCACACAGAGTCTTACTTAAAGGGGAGACGTAGGCCTCTTCACATGCAGGGGCCAGAGAGTCTGTGCTGTGTCACTTCTCACCACGGTGTGTGTGTGTGTGTGTGTGTGTGTGTGTGTGTGTGTGTGTGTGTGTGTGTG
>CALSCE010010667.1:6647916-6665209 GCA_943593645.1 Bovichtus variegatus | reverse complement strand
ACAGACAGAGCTAGACGCATGATCTGCTCAAGCCGAGGCAGATCAGCTCGACTGCAAGGTTCTGCTGCTTTTCAGATGGGCTGTGCGTGAAAAATGTGCAAGCCAGATGATGCGGAGGGCCTCGGTTTGAGCTGGCGTCCAGGAGGAACACACAACAGGATGAAACAACAACGCTCCATCACGCTGACGGAAGGGAACGTGGGCTAACTGCAGATTGAGCCCAAGATGTTTCATCAGAGGAACAGGATGCCAGAGGGCTCAGCTTTCAAGTCCGCCAATGACAAATAAACCTCATGAAGGAGGAGGAACAAATATATTCACATGGGGCTCCAGAGGAAATATTGAGGGGACGGAGGGCAGCCACCTGCAAGCTCACAATAGAGCTGACTGACTGTCTGTGATGGCCGTGGGACCTGCAGAGGCCTTCACTGGACACAAAGAGTCCCTCTGCTGTAATGTTGCCATCTGCTGGCAGCCCTTTATCAATGCGTGACGGCAGCCTGATATAAAATCTGAGTTTTGTGGAACAATTAGACATATTCCATTTCCTGAGAGCCACGTGAAACCAAGAAAACTCCTTGTGCTTTTTGATATTTGTAGTCTGAACAACATGGCTTCTTGCATACACTCTGGCATAACACTGCAACATGACTCCAGCAAGTTATGCCATTTACTGGCACAGGCTGCTTTGGGCAGTCAGTCACAGCACGTTATTAGAACTTGGCATCAAGTGATTGAAAGGCAAACAAATTTCACAAGATTTTGGAGGGGGGACGGCAAAAGCCATATTCTCCATTTCACATCTTTCCAATTTTCACATGGCCTGGTTTGTTAATCAACTCCTGATGTTAATAAAACTAAACTGTTTTACATTTTGAGAAATACTCCATTTCATTTTGATGCGAAGATCAATACCACTCGTGTCCGTACACTAAATATGAAGAATATATTATTCCCGGAATATAAAACTATACATTTTACTGACAATTAAGTTCAGGAGAAAAAAGCACTTTGCCAGCTCTCCTTTACCTCTTGCGCATCTGTCACCACTTATTTTGTCAAAAAAAAAAAGAGTCTTTAATAAAAATACAATACCAGAGATAAGCTCATTTTATTAATTCTTCTCAGGCTCTGCCACATTTGTAAAATCCCTGATTGGGGATTTTGTAGTTCTACAGTGACTTCTATTAACTGACGGACTTTTGGGAGTTTCAATAAATCAGAAGAGAAACATACAAATTGAACATGGAATAAAAAGCCTTTATTTATTTTACCTTAGCAAAGCTATTGGTGTATTGTATATACTGTTGAAACTGAATTCTCTTTGGGACTCAACTTCCAATAGAAGCTGCCATGTTTTGTTCTGCAGTACTTTTCTTTCATTGGAGAGAAGCTACTTCCTCTTGGCCCGGCTCTAAGGGATGAATGTCTGCGCTCTGGATTTCCAGCATTGGAAGAGCAGCTTCCCAGCTCACCTGAGTCGTACACACAGGAAACATTGCTGCTGTGCCAGGCACACTAACGGCACTGCATGAAAAGGCAGATACCCTGCAATTCATGCAAACACGAGTACCAGTGAATTGTGGCCTTGGATTGAGTGTAACATTGCACACACTTCCACACTAAGCAGCCATCGGTCTCACTCCACAGATTAAGCCCAGATGGGAACATTGAGAAAAGTATGAAGGCTTTTGCAGCGTAACTGAAAACACTCTTATGTTAAAGCACTCCAAAAACTTGCTCCATCACTGGCCAGATGTTCTCTGAAGCCCTTTCCTTTTCTCGTCAAGCGAGACCAATCCCTCTCAAAATTAATTTACTTCCCATTCCACTTGCGTCCACAACAAAGGCCCTCATGAAAGCTAATTGGATAGTTTGTGGTCTTTACGATCAAGCAATCAAGGCGAGGAGCGTGCATCGGAGATCAGGAGATGTTGTTGTTGACGGACGATCACTTGGGACCATTTGCACTCAGTGACCCCACTTAATCCTGCCATTGGACCCCAAAGCTTCTCCATCCTGGAGGACTTCAATACACTCTGCTCGCTGCATTAAGACTGAGAGGGACTATTTCCTTGAATAAACATCAAAATCTGTTGCTTTTGTGGCTAATTTCCTTTTGAATTCCATCCGACTTTGGCAGCCTTACGCTGTGATGAAGCCGGGCAGCCGAGTTAAATCCATCATGTGTCGAAAACAATAAACCATGTAGTTTAGCAATAACTCCGAAAAAGGAGAGTGATTTCATCCACTTCAACAGAGATATCATTGTCACAGTCTGTTTGCCTGCTGTGGTTTATTTGCAGCAATGACATCAAGAGGTTCAAACTAATATATCCATCTGATCTGAAACGGAGCACAAACATTTTGTTTTAGTTAAGTGTTATTTCTGTCCTCAAATGTCCCTGTAAGTAGGGAAGTAGATACAGACCTGATTAAGTGGATTAGCAGCCAAATGGCACAGATCTACATAAAATACAGTTTCCAATTCCTCTTGTTCCTTCCTGCTTGTGATTCTCAAGAAATACAGTTTAATGTGAGCAGCGATGGGCCTTTACTGTGAAACCTGTTTACATTAGCTAAGCTAATGAAATGTAGACATTTTCTCAGGAGATTGTTTTGAAACTTTGCACGGACAGAATACATTTCATTACAAGTTTAAAAAAAAATAAATAAATAAAGAAAAATTTAAAAAAAAAAAAAAAAAAAAAAAAAGGTTGTATTATTACCAACACACTTTTAACAACACAAATTAAAAAAAGAAAAAAACACTACGGGCTACGTTGTTTGTTAATCACTTGATATGTCACACAGAGAGGTTTACAGAACTTACATTTTAGTAAAGACAGTATGGCATTTATAATCTGATACGCTCAGTTGTGGAAATGGTAACAACGGAGAAAAAACAGGATCGGTGCGTTCCTACCTGTAAGACCAATACCGAATACAAAATTAAGATTTTACAGTTTAGAAATATTAACTTTTACCAATAAAAAAAAAAGCACAAGGAGAAAGCAAAGAGAGGCACAGAGACGCAAGACCCAAAACAAACAAAAATGAAAGCATACAAAAAGGATTTGCTTTGCTCCAGCGCCCCGGCAGGTGCCAAATCATGATTTACAGGCACTAACCTTGGTGCTTAGAGAGTGTGTTTTAAGGGCACACAACCACCTTTAAATCCCCATCCAGTAGAAAAGGAAAAAGACTGTTTTGGAAGGTTCCACTTGCTGCACAAATCAAGGGAATAGAGTGAGAGCAACAAGACCCTCCAAGAATCACTCGAGGTATGTCATTATGTCACCCACAAAGGAAGGTCTATTCCATTTAGGGTTGGAGCCACAGGCCATTTAACACACACACACACACACACACACACACACACACACACACACACACACACACACACAGATTCTTGAGTTAAATAGAAATGCAGAGACGCTGACCTAAGAGCGAGGATGAAAAGAAATGGCCACTGCAGAGCAGAGACCCCCGGGAGGCAGCACTTGTTGATCCCGGGTCTCTGAAGCAAAGCACTGGGTCACTCTGCTGTGTGTGAAACAGACACATGTCCAGTGCTGACTCATGCTGCACACTCATTCCTTGCACAGATGGGAAAGCTTGTCAGGACCACTTGAGCACAAAGACAGAGACTCATAACAATCAAACCGCCGCCACTTGTCGTTACACAGAATATGAGTGTGAGAGGGCGCATCACTTCCAACACTCTCCACACTGAACGCAACAGTTCATGCAGAACAATCATTTATCACACTTTTGTGACTGTATGTTATTTATACTACAACAAACACACTAAAAATCACAATATATTGCCTCGCTTACAGTATTAATCACAATATATTGAATCGTAACCAGTGCATCATGGTACATATCGTACGGCCAGATAACACAGGCCTAACTGTCATTTATACTCCTCTGATAATCATGAAAACATAATCAAAAAAAGTCTAACATCAGCAGCTTCACACTGATGCTCATAGTAAGTCCATTAATGTGCCAATTCATGATTTTCTTCCCAATAGAACCATATAAACTGTAACGTAATCAGTGGCCTGCAAAGTGTTGCAAAGCCTCAGGCTGAATACAGCGTGGTCGTGGTCAGCAGGGCTACATGGCAGCCAGGGCGTCTAAAGCCCAATTCACCTTGAAGTGCTATTAGCACCTGTCGTGATCACTTACACATGCCGACCGTGGCATCCCGCCCATCTGTTTGAGAACTACAGGCCAAACAACTGCTTTGTGTTCCACTTTAAAACTCTTGCTCAGCTTTTACACAACGTTGCCTGCAAGAATTCAGCCTTTTGCAGATAACATGTAAACGTATGCCAGTAGTGATTCTTGAGTGGAGTGCACTGATTTTAGAAGTTTGTTCAATGCCGATAAGCTCTGACCTTTCAGAGGATGACCCACGCTCGCTCTATTAAATTTCAGGTCTGACTTTGCGAGGTAAAAAGGAAGGACTCAACTCAAGGTTGTATTACATAAGACAAACAAACCCACATTGTATCACATTATTTGATTATAAAGTATTCAAACTGCCTCTCATTTTCCTGCATTATTGCTTGTCGTTGATATATATTACAAGATATTTTATCATTTCAGATGTGAACACAAATCATCTCATCCCCTGTGCATCAGCATTGGTCCTGCTCCAGCATCACTGGAGGAAGAAGATGAGCACCAAACCAGGGCTGCAACTAACAATCATTTTCATTATCGATTGTTCTATAAAATGTCCAAAAATAGTGTAAAATCCGAGTCTCTGAAAGTCCAAGGAGAAGTCTTTAAATGTCTTGTTTTGTCACTCCATAACCCAAAGATATTCACTTTAATATGATATAAAACTCTCCATATTTTGAGAGGATGAAAAGCATTTTCTGACATTTTGGATGAAAAATAGTTGCCGATTATTTTTAGATCGACTAAACGACCATTGCAGAACTTCATCACCTCCCACAACAACAAAAAAAAAAAAAAAAAAAACATTTTTTAATAATAGGTCCTGTATGCATCTGTAAAATTAGAGAAATCCTGTAATAAATGATATACAGAAGATATAATAAAAATGTGCCCCTGGGTCCCATTGAGTAACAATAGTAAGAGTTTTCACAGCAGTTGTCTCGTTTTATTCTCAATAACTTGAGTAAAAGTTCAAAGATAGAGACAACAGAACAGCGGTTTCGTGGTGCGTCAACTCCCCAAAGTCATCTGTGAGAGTCACATGTTCAATGACTGGATCAAGCTTACCTTCACACAGACAGCGAGCAGAAGCAGTCCCGTCGTCCACACGCAGCCCCCTGTCATCTCTGATGTGCTTTCAAAGCGCAGAGGACAGTTGTGTCCCAGTCTGCCCAGTCTGCCCAGTCACCCAGTCCCTCTGCTCTCCCCTCCGCGCTGCGGCTCCAGTTCACACACACACAGAGAAAAAGGTAAAAGTCAGCCAAGAACTGCCGGAGACGACATGACACTCCACGGTCGCTTCCAGATATTTAGTTCCCCCAGCAAACACGTTGCTGCTAAATTTATGTTTGCATACCAGGCGTGCGTCAGGAAAAGGGGCTCACCCACCTTACATTCTTAAAGAAACACACTCCCGGCCCGGGACACGCTGATAGGCTGCTCGGTGCACAGACATGCGGAGTTTAAGTGATGCTCGGTGCTTCTCAACTCAAGTTCACAATGTGAAAAGTCCACTTTCTTTGAAATGTGGGGCCATTTGTAATGCCCGTGTGAGCTCAGGTGCATGCTAAGACCCACCGTCAGTCAGCTAGTACAGCACAAAGACTACTTCACTCCACGAGGAAGAACCTTTTACATGCTTTGCCTGGAAACTGTCCCATGAAGCAGCGTTGCCACATGGGAAATGTTAGACTGTCTTATCAGAGACTTAACATTATTGTATTTTGTGGAAAATCATACAGTCATACGTACAAGTGTCATAACCACGAGAACAAATAGGCATAAACGTGTAATTTAGCAAAAACACATTTTGACACGCCTACAAATCCACCCATCAATCTGCTTTTTAAAAAGCAAGCTGACAAAAATGACCACGGGACAGCCGTGCTCGCGCGTCACATTCATCAACATCATAGCCTACATGGAGCATGATGACTGGAAAGAGCTCACGTGAGAAGAGATGCGTAAACACAGACGTAAGATGCATATTTTGCGAGACAGCGCAGACTAAAACCAACTGCTAATTGCCCGCTAACCGTCAAACTACATATTTACACCTGCTTTTTCACAGCTTTAGACTTAGTCACAAGTATGAAATGCACTAGTCCACAACCATGTGCCATTTAAGGTCAAGAGGAGCTTTATCTGAATCAAGCTGCTTAAGATCTGAGATGGAATGAAGGGTTCGTACTCTTGACCTTTGCTGATAGAAATCTGCTGTTGTTTCTGATTCACCTCCATGAGACCCATGTCATTCCTTTCCGGCTCCAATAAAACTAACCCTTCTCTCTCATTGTGTGGGAAGTGTGTGTTTCGTGCAAGGAGGTCTGCATCGTATCTGTGGATATGAACTTCTCGATGTGTTTCCCTTTTGTGAGGACAGTAAATGAACTGTACCCTCAAACTGTAACAGGAAACCGATTTTGTGGTGAGTCCATCATATTTAGAAATAAACTCTATTTGTCTGTGATTCAATAACAACTACAACATTTTCCACTTCAGTGAGAAAGGAATTTTGTATTACAGTATAATTAATGGCTGAGTTCGGCAACTCCTCTTCCTTTTGATCCCGAACCTTCATTACAGTAAGAGACATTAAGCTCTTTGAAGCTTGGTGGTGCATTAGGACTTGCTTGTCGCTTTTGAAGCTCTCCAGGGCCACCATAATAACAATGTTCCTGGAAAATGTCATCTGCCCTCAGCCAAGCTCAAAGGGTTGAGGGAGATGCCCTTTGAGAGCCACACAATAGTACAGGTATGTATGGTATGAGCTACCTGAATTGCTGCCTGACACGCAGGCTTGAATTCAGCTTAATCTCTATTAACACAGTGAGCACAGGAATGTAAATGTTTATTTCCCCAGGAGAGGAAAATAAATCTTTACCTGAACACTGAGGTGGGGGTTGAAGTCATTTCCTTTCCACCTCGGGGTTAAGTTATCGTCCCTAATAGCTCCTTGAAATTCAAAGCCTACCTGCTCATGCCACTCATCATGAAAAGTCCAGTGTCTTTGAAAGGCTGCGGGAGCCTCTTGTTGAACTTTGACCTCCCCAGGCACCCTAATAAGAGCACCACTGACACCCACAAAGCATGAGCAAGCAGTAGATAATTCTTCGAGACATGCATAGTTTACATTCACTAAGACTGGTGGTGCATAGCTAAGCCACGTCCTCATGTTACAAAATGCTGTTGCTCTTATTGATGGATATGTTCAGCGGGACAACTCGCTCAAAGCTCCCATCAGTGGAGTTGCAAAATCACCGCCCCCGAGCTCAAATGTATTTTTAGGGACTCTCCAAGCTTAAATAGCATCTGTCCGTTCTTTGCACAACAGATCTTACAGGGACTTTTATGTGTGGGAAGACAAATAAGGGGTTGAGGCGGCAGCTAATGACAGTCTTTTAGCTGAAATCTTTTGTTTGAATGCAACGATGGGCTGGATCCTAGATGCTCAATGACACTGTTTTACACTCCCAGGCCTTATTAGAGGCAGCCAGCACATTTTTCCTCTGCACTTTATATGCATGAAGCATGTAAGTATGACTTTGCGAGTGCACAACAGGGCCACAGTATGTACAGTACATGTGTTGATTTCCTAGCTAAACATACTTGCAGCAGGTCAGTGCCCCCCATATGAGTAACCTAGTTGTCTGTCGTTGGCTGACACCAAACATAGCTGTTTGATCAGGGATATTTGGCCTCAGAGTCAAAGCGCTGCTTGTCACATGTGTTCAAAGAGAGGGCAGGAATTTGCCAGATACCAGCGAGAGAAAATGCCCTTCACAGGACACCAGCGAGGTTGTTTTTGCATTAAAGAGGCAGCTAACACTTTCTGGCCAAGAGTGAGATAAAAATATCAATGTGCGTCTGTAAAATATGAAGCTACAGCCAGGCAATGGTTAGCTTAGCTTAGCATAAAGACTCAAAACAGGAGGGAACAGTAAGCCAAAAAAAACATACCAGCAACTCCAAAGCTGACTTATTAACAGAACCAACACCTCTGCTGGTTTCCTGGCAACCTCGCGTTGACGGCACAACTCTAGGAAGTCACTGCACCAGGAGAAGAATCAGTCCGTCATATAACCCCCACGTAAAAGCACAATTTGTCAGGATGATGCAACAGGATGTTGTGGTAACTAGTGAGCTTTAGAGGTGCTGGTAGGTGGATGTTCTGTTCTTTGGACGGAGCCCGGTTAGCTGTTTTTCCAACGTGATCTAATGGAAAGGCGTATAAATAGCACGCCACATGTCCCGTGTCATGTCTAAGCATTTTAAGCTTTTCGCCTCATTTAACGACCCGTTCTCATTCCGGTTGCAGTTTTAAACACGTGGTTAACATTGTGAAATTAAACAAATGTTGTGAATTCAAACACAACTACTTGGTTATGTTCATTGTTAAGATCATGGTTTGGGTTAAAATAAGTATGTTTGTTTCGTAAATTATGTTACAGACGCAACTTAAATAGTCAACGTAAACAAGTAAAAGGCTGACTTTTGGTTTCACACGCCAGCATGTCCCGTGTGTGGGTAGAAGTCATGTATTTGACACGTCCTCTCACCTATGTGGACTTTCTCGCTCTTTATACTACGTCACCTGACTTCCGAAGCACATCCCGCTTCCAGGCTTTACGCTAAGCTAAGCTAACAAGCTGCCCGCTCTCGCGTCATATTTTATATACCATAAGAGTGGTGTCGATCTTCTCATCTAACTCTCGACATCAGATAAGCATATTTCCAAAAAGGTCTAACTGTTCTCTTAACATAGAGTGCACACACAGTGTTGTTGTAGCTTCCGGTCCCCCAGCATGCAGTTTACCGGCACTTGGTTGCCGTTCTCATCTGCCCCTGATTGCCTTTACGGCTCTGTGGAATTTGGCACACTATCTGTAGTGTGTGTGTTTGCACGTGTGTCTGCTCATGCTTGAAACTCCGGGGGAAACGAAAGCTCTCGCCATTGCTGGACCACAGTGCAGCGGGAATGCCAGGCTTGCAAAGGGTACAGTAACCTGTGTGTCTGTCAGCGCAGATCTGTTTCAGTGGCAGGCATCGCGTTCCATCAGGCATGTCATATCCAATGCGTGCTGTCTGAGGGCGTCGTGCCACAAACCACCAGACAGTGGGCACAACGCTCTCACACTGATGCCAATGATCAGTCAGCTTGTCTGAGAACCCAAGGGTATCATTTTTTATTTCTTTTTTTAGGAAAGTATCTAATTACATACAAATCCTATCTTACAGCTAAAACCAAATATGCTGCTGGATGAATATTCACACATTTGCCTAAAGTATTTAGAGATGAATAACTGGCAATGATTTCCACATAAGAAGATTAAGGCATCTTACTACACAAAGCCAGGATTTCCTGTCATCTAATGACAAAGTTAACCTGAGATACAGTATCTGATGTATCCATGGATTTTACAGCTCAGCAAAAATCAGAAGAAAATAATCAAGCGGCTGTTAAAAAAAGAGACAGCGCAGCAGAAAAGGACACTAGTGTTTGTGGATTAGGGTGTCTATTGTTTCAGTAAATCTGCCACAGGCTGATAGCTGGCAGAAGAGTTGGCGTCATGTAGGGTAAAGATGACTAAACATCCCCTGGGATCAGTTTCATCCACGAGGATTGGGCAAACAAGTGCCCCAGCACGTTTTTCACATTTTCCTTTTGCTTGTCTTTTTTTAAATCCAAACTTTTATACAGGCAGAGCAGTGCAAGTTAAGAGAATAAGGTTTAATATTGCAGGGCAGCATTGTCCCCTCATTAGATAATCTGTTTTTTTACTTTAATTTTTATTAGTTTTTGAAAGGCTTGGTACACGGCACACATGTCTTATTTATTTAGGGTGCCGAATACTTGCATTGTAATCAGTCAGGTGTTCAGTGAGGCTTTTTGGTGATGCTGAAAACATGTGTTCTTGATATTATGTAAGCACATCACAATTCATGACTCATCTCCTTTATTTCCTGGAATATAAAATAAAAACTAATTGCTGAGTGGAGAGGACAAGCATCGAGGGTCATGCAGGCCCGGACCTCACAGTGAATTCTGCTCCTGCCAGTGTGGTTGCTTCAGATTTCAGCCTCTTGTACTGCAGACCACTGGCTCCCCATAGAGACCACCTGGGCAGTGGTCTGGTTGGGTGCATGTCTTCTGTTGACAACGCATGCATGTGTGGAAGAAAAAAGACAGAGAAGGAGAGAGAGATGACAGACAGCTTGGCCCGGCTGTCAGCTGCCACTCGGTTCCCATTACGACTTCTCTCGTGTCCAAAACCCGTTCCCTTGGTTTCTCCAAACTTCTGCATGCCTCAGGTACTGTTTTGGAGGCCAGCTGAATGTCCTTCTGACAGAGAGATTGCAAAGGAGAAGCAAAGGAGAAGCCCGGAGAGAAAGCAGAAATGAAGTGAGGGCCCATTTCCCACGTTGTTCTTGGCTCCTGTCTGCCTCCGAAGACTTAAGCGAACACGTCCAAAACAAAGAGATTGTCTGTGTAGGTGCCCAAACAGCCAACCCACGCATATATGCACACTCGCACACAGACAGAAACACACTCACGCTGGGACATAAAAAATGTTATTCTAATTCCTTCTAAGTGCCTATTTAAGCAGCTGTTTTCTGTAAACACTGGCTCGGACAGCAGAGCTCGGACATTTGGGTTTAGATCATTCCCAATTATATCATAATTACCAGCACCCAGAAAATATAGCTGTGAATTGCTGCCTCTTTGCCAGCACAAACAGCCGGCCTGCTAATCCCAGCACGGCTCTGTGAAAATGGCCTGTGATGGGATATTGTCGAAACATGTCGGGGTCATGTGGGACGGTGTCCGGCCCACACGACCGATAGCCTTCTGTGGTCATTGTGTCACCTCCCATATCTGACCCACTCAAAGTATGCGCTCACTGACCGACTTAGCAATTATATCCGTGACTCAAAAGTCAGCGATCAGTGCAGTGCTTTTCCACGATGCAATGTGACACTTTTTTTTTGTCCTTTCTGAGAAAATCATTACTGAAAATCATCAAGGTGGAAGTGGGTCCTGGTGTGGTCTCACAGGAACAAAGAATCTCATTTTAAAGCACATACTGACCCTTTCTCACACTTTCAACCTTGTGTAGCTGTTGACTCATTTTTTGTCTTGATCCTCTCAGTGGGAAATGTAGACGATTAACTTGGATGTCTTAGCTAATGAGCCGGAGTCATTATCTGAGGATTACATCCGACAGGTGCACAGAGCCCTGCTTAACGCGACCCTGGGTTTGTCTATTTGTCTTTATTGTAGCTATAAAGCTGCAGTTACTGCCCTGCCAAACACACATTGTCTGCATAGATCCGTTGTTTATTAAAAGCTGAAGTAATGGTTATTTCAAGAGAGGCAGGCATCATCTTGTTAAGATGTAATTCATTTCTGCATGCACGACCTCTCCAGCGCCGGGGTTGGGTTGAAGCTGGGAAGAATAATAGTGCCAAATTTAGCAGCAGGGCTACAAAGGTTTTTTTGAGACTATTTTGGTCCAAGATGTTGAAATTCTGGTGTAAATTCACTCTGACAACAAGAATACAGCCAAAATTCAGTCCACCCCTACTCGATCACAATGACAGCCAGACATTTTGTGATAGCGCTATTTATTTAATGTACTTTTCCATGTTGGTGTGGTAATATCTACATATACTGATACTGTATCATGTTTTTCCAGTGCCGTTTGCTATTGTGCAAATGTAATAAAATCCGTTTGATTTTAAGCGTAGCAGAAAAGGCGTTCTTTAACCTGACTCAACACATGTAGAGATAAAAGACAATGGGTGCCTTTCAGCAAACGGCTGCAATCATGACTGTCTGCAAAAACATCAGTGGCATTTATTAAGATTTTCTATTTCGCCAGCCACAAAGTGTTAATTTAGGATTTGGCTTATCATACAAATAAACACACAAAGACACTGGACTTTTTGTCAGGTCAGGCTTTGTTTAAAGCTGCTATAATCAATATTTTTATATTTACAGTGGATCACAGGACTATTTTATGTGAGATCCCGACTCAGCAGTTCCCTTCAGCTCTGCAGAACTTTAGAGCCACTTTCAGCTCATTGTTGTATTGTTTCTCATACAAAAGGAAATGCTCAATTACGTTTTGATGGAAACGATTGGCTAATAATGAGTATGTTTGTTAAGCTATTTCATTTATGGACATACATTTTAATAAGTGAATGTTGACTTTTAGTTTTGCGCGGGACACAAACAGCGGCCTCCTCCTCACTACACGGACATCTGTGGACTAATGATTAGGTTTCTGCTGTTTTTTCTAACATGCATTGTTTTGCCAGACGTTTCCTGAATCCCTACAATGAGGTGGCGAGTGCAAAGTTAGCGCACAGACCGAACGCCACCGTGAAGAGGCGAAGGCCCACATTGAAAAACACCAGTATTTTCATTTAAATCTGTCTTCAGTTATTTAAACATGTCAAACATGTATTTTAGTTCTGTAATCTCGTACCGTGGAAAAGGTCATTTAGAGAACGCTCAGTGACTCATAATCCCACCGTATGTATTTAATCCACAGTGCCAGTTACAGGTGTGATGGACGGTCCAGCAGAACAGTGAGCTGCACTGTCAGACAGCAGATGTATTTAAGGCAGCAGCAGTGTTTGAGGGGAGAGTTAACCAAAGCATACCGCTGCACCAAAGACATGACACTTTCTTTCTCCTCTGCTCTAAAGCCACATCTTTTCCTCATGATCTGAAGAGCATGAAAGGACAGCCACTCTCCCACCGTCTCTCTCTCTGTCTGCGCTCTTTCTTCACGCAGCGCCTCTGACTGTGTGTGATCCGGAGGTGTGACACTTTCCCAGTAGCCCACAGGTATCCGTTACCCAGCCAGGAGCCTTGGCACGCTGCCCACAGCCCTACCTGTCTCGGAGGGCACAATGGAGGAATGTCGTGTGAGGATCTCCTCTCCAGCGCTGCCAGACTCTGTAACCCCTGCTGCCACCTGCACACCAGCGGACCCCTCAGGAAACAGGAGGACAGACCCTCCAGGAATGATCTTTCCTTTCATCTCGACTGTCTGTGGAATGAGAGAAACAGTCAAGACTCGGCTCACATCATTACCGCCTCTGTCCTTTTGAATTTGTCTTTAAAGGATGGGTTTACTCTGCCATCTAATTCTGTTTCCTGTCTCCTAAACCTCATGTTAGAGCCAACATATATGCCGCGCTTGTATTAGGCTATAAATCAATGTTCCTTTGGATTCATGTTGCTTTGTTATATAAATATAAATGCATAAGCCAGACTCCTCGCCAAAGTCAAAAAAGAGAGCACATTACCCGTATTTAAGCTTCTCTTCCTTGGCTACTGGTGGATTTGTTTTATTGATTTTAAGATAGTATTGATAACATTTAAGGCCCGCTCTGGACTTGTGCCTAAGCACATCTCAGATCTTCTGACACCGTACGTGCCCGGTCGCAACCTGAGGTCCTGCTAGCCATTACACAATCTAGCCGAGGACCCAGGCTGACCGGCTTTTTCTGTTAGGCCCCCAATCTTTGGAACAACCTCCCTGAGGAGATCAGCCCGGCAAGCTCCTTATGCTCTTTTAAATCCCTCTTAAACACATATTTTTACAAGTGTGCTTTCACAGAATTTGTGGCCTGAATTTTCACTTTTATTTGCATACAAACATATTCTCTTAACTTTTATTTTATTGCTAATTTTATTTATTTGATATTGTTTTATTTTACTTATTGTGCTTTTTCCTCATATGTAGGTCCTTTGCTCAATGTTGTATAACTTTTGAACTGTTTTAAATTGTTTTTATCAGTTTGTCTTTATAAAAAAAGTTTATTAGTATTACCATTATTATTATTATTATTATTGCTTCACTTAAACCAGTACATTACTAATTGTGCACAATCATTCTTACTAGTCTATCTCCTATTTATCTTTTATATCTTGATATTTACATGTTGCTCAATAGTTACACATGACTAGGCAACAATTACTGAACTGAAAAGCAACAGTTTATTACAAGAGTTGGCAAAGAAGAGAACATTTAGGGAAGCGCAGGCTGTGATGCCACATGCTACTTTGGTGTCATCTAGTGGCCTAAATCTGTTAATACTAGTCAGTGTGCTCATTAAGCATCAGTGGACACAGTGCATCAGGTAACAGTGATACTGCCATAACATCTACATTGTTATTCAATGTAATATATTTGAATTATTTTACAGGAGCTTTAGATCAGATGCATTTGTGAAAACTTAACAAGATTCTGATGGTCGATATCTTCTTATCCAGGGAGAAAGAGGGAAAAGCTACAACTACAATGAAATCCAAAAGCTCAGTTAAACGATGTCTTTATCTGTGAATACATTTCAGTTTCTGCTCGGATTTAAAAAGAGCAGCAGCATATTCACTTTCAGTATAGCTTCATTCACAGTTACTTGGTATCCTGCTCACACAAAATGGTCTGTAATTGCGTAAAAAATGAATTCCCACATTTAGTGCTTCTATTGTGAAACGATCTTTCCTGAAGCAGCCTCACAGTTTAGTTATCTGTGGACTGGGTTTTTTTTTTTACCTTTTTGCTTCATCTGATAAACTGCCAGATTCTCAGGTGATTTAAAACAAGTCAAGTTAGGACACTGAACCAGAATGACCCTGACTCTGCTCAGCCATGTGCATAAACATACAACTCAACTAAACTAGTGGTTTCATTTGACTGTGCAGCTCAAAGAGCATGTGATGAAATCTGAAGATTCAGCCGATTCTGTCACGTTACTAAACATTTTTTAAATGTGGCACAGGTTGTTAAATGCTTCATTAGTGTGCGTTTGATGGTGAAATCAAATGATACTATCTTCTCGTACATTATATACAAGCTAATCCTTTCCCCGTGACATAGTTATGTCTACAAGTAACCTTAAAGCCTTGAATGTACTTAGTTTCACGCATTATCTTGGAATTCTGCACATACGATCAACAGAAAATGACTTCAAGCAGCCGATGCAGCAGAAGTGCTCTGAAGCCGGTGATAGTTATATTATAACTTAAATCTAACTTATAATCTTCACTGAAACTGTGGATTTCAAACACTCAAAACTGGACCAGCCAGACCATTTACAGAAGACAAAGACAAATACTTTACCTCACGCTTTTTGACAATAATACATCACAACAAAATGCAGTGAATATAGGAAACACACAAACAAGCAAAAAACATCCATCCAACTGTGAGAATAATCAATATGTAAACTGTTACAATGAGCCTTATTGTTCCTTATTTAGATGTAATATGTGATATGTAAGATGATATTGAATTAAGTAATTTAGTGGCCAATCTACATTGAAATAAGAAGCAATATGTGTAAACTGTGAAGCGGAAGAGTACACCACCTAAAAGGGTGACAGAAGATCTGATTGGAGCAGAGAAGCGCTGAGAGGCGTGGACACGCCTAAGTGCCAACGAGGGGCCAATAGGAGCTGGCCCCAGCCAACCAATGGGAGAAGACTACACCTGAAAGGCGGTGGGTATAAAATATGTTCTAAACTAGAGATCTGTGAGACAGAGTCACTACTTAAATGTGGTCTGTGGACAGTGACATGGGTCCTCAGCTGAGTACTTTTGCAATGCATACCATATCATCATCGAATAAATACAGTTATTATGAAGAGAAGTTTTCTGAAATTGATTTCTATGCGTCTCTATTTCAAATTAAAAGAACACAACACAACCCGAGGGAATCTTTAACTTTAAACTATGATCAATTGGACCACAAATAAATACATTTGAAATAATAACAATGGAAAAAATGTACCTCACATTAATCACATTTAAAGTGTATATTAAACATAAGAAAAACATAAGAAAAATGTACAAATTAAAATATATTGGGTTCCTTCCCCATTGGCCATTTTTTATAGGCATGATTAGCTAAACTAACCAAAACACAGCTCAAAATAACTGGGAGGAACGGTAATATTCAAGTCGTGGAAAAATGTAAACGTCATCAATAATAATTTTCGGATAATTTATCTTCTTCAATTCAATATTTAAGTTATGCACGTGTCTCACGGAAAGTCTTGTCTTTGGGGTCTGATAAAGTCAATCTCCCTCGACCATATGTTGGTAAGTTTATCTTGGTCTATTCTAAAGCAAATATTTCCATTGTATATGTGATGAACTTTGTCTATCCAGCCTTGAGAATATTATAGATTTCATCATGTAATCCTCATGAGTCATAATTCTTGTTCAACTGGTTGAACTTTGCTTGCCATCACATCACATATTCAAAGCAATTAAAAGAGTATGACGTGGACAAAGAATGAGCAGATCAATGTCCAGTAAAATGTGGTATCTCTGTGTGTAGGTGTGTAGGTGTGTGTGTGTGTGTAGGTAGGCCTACATCCTGTATATTACAGAGTATTGTCACTCAGTTACTTTGATATATAATTCTTGAATAAATCTTAAAATCTTCTCCCATGCACTTCCTCCAGACAGAATCTTATTCAAAATTAGAGTTTGTGGTTTACTGCAGCCAACATTTTCATATGGTGTCTATTTAAGTTATACAAGGGCTGATAAATGGGCCCCAAAGGGTTCATCTAGAGAATCCAGGACCGCAATGTGTTAGCCAACTGGAGGATCTGAGCTCCGCCCATGTTTCCTCATCTGGCCTCCAAATGTGTAGTCTAACAGAAACTACCGTAACACTTAATTTACATTTTTAATAACACAATAATTATTTGCAGAAATGAGCACTGACACAGATGAATATTGAAATGCTCTCAAATTTGAAAGAGAGTCACGCATCTGGCTCTGATGAGCTCCTGGCAAACAGAGCTGCCGACGTCTTGTGCTATTAAGGCCATTCAGTTAAGTAATCAGAAATGTATTCAGTGAGGTGTCAGGTTGGTCAAATTTCTTGCATTAATTCAAAAATATAAATGCTGTGGATGATCAAAAACATATAAACCATACAGCTACAAAACGATATATAAATACCTAGTGTTGTGACGCAGCCCTGCAACCCTCCCGAAGCCCTCCTGCAGCCCCGCAGCCCTCCTGAAGTCATCCTGCAGCCCTCCTGAAGTCATCCTGCA
>CALSCE010010667.1:6637121-6647906 GCA_943593645.1 Bovichtus variegatus | reverse complement strand
ACACTATGAATAACCGATCTCTGATTGTGCATCATCATCTATTATCTCGGCCAATGGTCTTTAAACCATGACGAGTGTCAAGGTAAAATGTAAATCATGTGGCTTTGAGCCATAGAACTAAAATGAAAGTCAGCCCACAAGGGTCCCAAAGGATGAGCCCTGTCTGAGGCTGCCAAACAAAGTCGTGCGCACTTAAGCAGAGTTTAATCTAACAAAGCAGACAACCGGCTCCAGAGTCAGAGGGACCAAAAAAGCCTCAGCTTCACTGTGCGCTACTCGTCTGATCATTTGATCAATGGCAGATTTGTTTGGAACACAAGAGCCACTAAAGCACAATATCATTGCATTGTTTAGGGGCCCTTTTCTGAAGAGGGGCCAAAATATATATTGAAATCTTTAAGACCTGCAACATCTCAGTTATGAGTGTTTTCTTGGTCTTTACCCGAAAAAGGTATTAAAATAGTTTACCAAGTATATCCTTGAGTGCATTGCACCCTTCTGAGGCCACATAAGGCAATATAAACATATACTTTATTTAATCAGGAAGTCACATGGAGATCTCCAAAATATATAAAATAATTCATATGAATGATATGGTAATTACACAAATTATATTAATAAAATAAAGTGTAATAAAGTGTTTATATAAATAAATAGGCCTATAGACAACAGGATGACACATAAACAGCTGCTTTGTGTAGGTATATAAAAAAAAGCATATTATGTATAAAAAAAGAAATCGGACCTAAAACCAATAGAAACTTTAACCAACGTTTTGTATTAATAATTTTAGAGCTGTAGTTAGTTTTATTCAGGGTTATAACCTTCTTGACCAGGAATGAAATAAATCCTAATAATCCTCATGCGACCAAGAAATGTCATCGGCTTACGAAATGTTAAGAAATCAGCTGTTTTTTGTCACAGCTTGTCCACGTGACGGCTGGTCTGAGAGGAATTCCCCGACCAAACCTTTACCCGTCTTACCTTTGCCCCAATAACCTCACCGTCGCCTACGTCAAGTGGCCACATCTCGCGATAATTACACAAGATAAATAGAGGCGCTGTGGTCTCTCGTGGTTATCAGTCAGCGCGTGTAGTTTCGTTACATTGTAACTCGCTGAGTCTCCGCGTGTGTCGCTTTAAAGTTACTTTGCAAACGGCGTCGCTATAGTCCAGTTGTCTCTGTACATTTAAATTACGGACACACTACTGTAATACGGAAGTAAGTGACCTCTCAGTTTTTGTTAAGTAGTCTGCTCGTGGTTTATTAAGAACAAGGCGACTTATTTATTGTGTTGCTCTCTCTGTAGGTTGTTTCAGCAGACATGGCAGCAGCTGCAGTTATCTCAAACCAGGTGAGTTTGGATCAATAAAGGTGACGTAGCTTATTAAGCTCATATTTGTTGGAATATGTTGGAGAAAAGGCTGCTTTTGAAGCCAAGAAAGGAAGTATTGATAGACATTTGTTTTAACCAGACTGTATACAACGATATAAAAGTATGATTTTACTCTTTATATTTGAATCTAAAACTCAAAGAAAAAGTATTTATTATTGCCCTATTTTCTCCATTATTATTTGAAATGTAATTTGAATAGAAACTAATATATATTTTTTTTTATTATTTTCTAGATTAATCAATAAATGTTTTGGTCTATAAAATGTCAGAAAATAGTGAAAAATGTCCATCCCAGTTTCTCAAATGTGATGTCTTTAAAAGTCATGTTTTGTAAATTCAAAACCCAAAGACATTCACTTTAATATGATATAAAACAGAAAAGCAAAATAGTTGGCAATTATTTTGCTGTTGCACGACTAATCGATTAGTCAAGTTAGAAACAAAGTCATTGTTTAATGAGTTGTAAGCCGATTCTCTTTGCATTTCCTCAGAATGTGGTGGAGAGGGTGACCAGCCTTCCTCTGGTGAGCTCCACCTATGGCTTGGTGTCCAGCGTGTACTCCAACACCAAGGACACCCACCCCTACATCAGGACCGTGTGTGAGGTGGCGGAGCAGGGAGTGCGGACCATCACCTCTGTGGCCTTCACCACCGCTTCACCCATCATTGACAAGCTGGAGCCTCAGAGTACGAACCCTTGAGTGGGAATTTTAGATCACAAATCCATGGCCTCAAAGTGTACAGGATAGGATAATTATGTGGCGAGCAGCTGAGTCACAGAGCTTGAAACAGGAAGTCCACGTCAGACTTCTTACCCTTCCTGAACTTTCACCTAGTTTTACTGTTTACTCATACATTACCCCAACCAAAGGAACATTTAAATCACTTTTCACTGTATTTTTAGATTAAATATATTTATTGACATCTTTGTTTCAACTTGCCTGATTACAGCTAATTTACTTTTTAAATGTATTATTGTTGCCTACAGTTGCCATTGCCAATGACCTGGCCTGTAAAGGTTTGGACAAGATTGAGAGAACATTGCCAATTCTTCACCAACCATCTGAGCAGGTATGCACCACAGTTCTTATACTTTACATTTTTAATTACTTTTTATTTCATTTTTAAATGTTTGTTTCAATTCAGTTTAGTTTCAGTTAGTTTCCAGCTTGTTTCAGTTTAGTTCACATTCATTTTCCAATAGTTTAGTAGTTTAAGTTTTTAAAATTATAATAGGGGGGTTATTTGTCAGGGGCAACATTTAAGAAGTTCAAAATAGGTATTGCAATACAAACACTTCGTGAAGTCCTGGTCTCAATAAAACATATGCATCCTCATGCAACTTTCCTGTATATTTTTTATTTATTTTAGTTAAAAGTTCTGCAAGTACACAATACCGTTTGTGTTTTCTAATGTCCATTTAATTTCCGTGAACTAAAATGTTTTTACTCAGAGTTGTAGTTAGCTGTAATATAACCTTGGTATGTACTGGATTAATGAGTAATAACTGGCACAATTACATTCAGTCAAAGGGCAGCGCAGCTCTAATCATATTTCACAATGTTGTAACAGATAGTGGATGCAGGTTAATCTCCAGAGTCATGACCTATGTCCCGTCTTTCTCAACTGCTGGTTCCTCACCTACTTCTAACTCATGCATTTGCTCATGATTTTGTCCCAACCCAGATCGTCTCCAGTGCCAAGGATGTGGTAACCACGGCTAAAGACGTTGTGACAGGCCGAGTGTCCGGTGCCAAGGATACAGTCTCCGACACTCTGACCAGCGTGGTGGGCGTGGTGCAGGATGGGATGGACAGGACAAGGGCTGTTGTCGGTGAGAGTGTCAGCACAGTGCTGGAGAGCAGAGTGGTCCGGCTGGTGAGCAGCGGGGTCGACACGGCCCTCAGCACGTCTGAGAGTCTGGTGGAGCAGTACCTGCCTCTGACGGAGGACGAGCTGGGTGAGTGGGGACAGAAACTAACTCCTAATCTTGTGTGAAATCCCGTTTCCCTTTTACGTCGTTTAATGGACATTGTTCGTCACAAGATTAGATTTTCACTACACGCTCATCGTGGCCAAAATAATTTACGGTATCGCATTATCTATGGAAATAGAAAATTCGGTCAAATTCCTCTAGCTATTAGCATTTCGTATCTTTTTTGGAAAATTAATTTCGCTCTAAATACCAGAGTAGGGAGGTGGAGAGACGCTGCAACCACAACTGTACAAAAGAACAATTACACTAATTGACAGTGAAGGCAACCAGATGAAATGATAAACAAGTTTCACAAGGCCTAAAATCTGCCAACAACATGCCAACTGAAACAAAATCACTTGCGAGTAGGATTATTTACACGATATTATCAGTGTATAACAAGATCAGCAAACAGTCTCGTCTTTTAATCCACTTTTTTTTTAGAATTGCTTTTCAGTGTTTCATTACAGTTGCTTGTTTTACTCTTGTACGTTATAGTATGAGTTTAGTTTTTGCTAACTAAAATGCAAGAAGAGGCTTGTTTTTCTGTAACAAGGGTCATAGTTAACAGGCAGTATGTCGTTAACGATTTCGTCCCGTTTCCATGAAAACAGGATTTATCGGGCTGTTAAATTTGCATTAGTGGCCAGTTTTCTTCTACAATTACAAAGGAGGTTATTAGAGTGAACTATAGAGTCAGATGCCGTACTTTACAACAAACAATCCTGTACATAGTGTTTTATTTTTTTTTAAATTAAATTGACTAGTGAATAACTACGTTTGCAATGGATTCAAACTCAACAGCAATTGGCAGCACACTTCTCAGTATAGAAGAATCTGTCAAAATCATAACGGAACTCAAAATAATCAATTTTATTAAAATGTGCCATTTCATGTTTCCCTCCCTCATGACAGAGCCGAAGGCAGAAACTGTGAATGGCTTTGACAAGAAGGAGCCGAGCTACTACGTCCGTCTGGGTTCCCTCTCCACCAAGCTCCGAAAGCGGGCGTACACCAGGGCCGTGGCCAAAATCAGGGACGGCAAGCAGCGAAGCATGGAATTCATCTCGGAGCTGAACTCCACTGTTGACGTGGTGGGTCTTCTTATTTCACGAATATTAAAATATGGAAATCTCCATAAACGCTTGTCCTTCACAATGGGCACAAACAACGACAACTAGTTACTGAAGAAAGCTAAATATTCAACATTCTGCCCCAAAGTAGCTTAAAAAAAAAAAGCACATCAGTTATTTTACTGCTTATGGAAACAAGCATTTAAAGTGTTTGCTTTTCCAGATTGAATATGGCAGAAAGAACATTGACGGGGCAAATCAGATGGTGAATGACAAGCTGAACTCCCTGGTGGCCTGGAGGTCCAATGGTCCAAACCAGCAGAACGAGGCAGAGGTAACCCCACCCATATTGTTATATTGAATTATCCCCCCGTCCTACTAAATGTATGTAAAAAATAAAAGGTCTAATCCAATAAAAAATTCAAAAACAGTTCTAACTTTGCAGCACGTATCTTTGAATTGACGCGTGCCACGTTACTCATGTCTGTTCATCCCGTTCTCAGGTGATCGAGTCCCGCACCTTGACTCTGGCACGCTCCCTCACCCAGCAGCTCCAGACCACCTGTCTGGTCCTCGTCTCCAGCCTGCAGGGCCTCCCTAACCACATCCAGCAGGAGGTGCTCTCCCTCAGCCGCTCCGCCACACAGGTCTACACCGGGTTCAGCAAAGCCCACGCTCTGGGAGATCTGCCAGACAGTGTGCTGACCAGCAGCAAAGTCCAGCTGGGCAAAATGAAAGATTCCCTCGACACAGTCATGGATTATCTGATCAATAACACGCCGCTCAACTGGCTGGTCGGTCCTTTCTACCCCAGCATGACCCCAGAGCCGACTCACGCCCCGGCTTCTGCTGCCAGCAGCACGCAAGCTCTGAGCTCCAGCGCCTCCTTCACCCAGTCACATCGACAGGAGCCCATGGAAGTCGAGATGGAGACACTACATCCCCAGCAGCAACAGTGATCATTACAGCTTTATGTTCAGAGATTTAACTAACATTCTGCTTTGTTGGCAAAGATTGAACTCTCCTTCAGTTCCGTGTCTAACACAATGCTATGTTATACTTTGTTTAAAATTTTTTAATTGTTGCTAAAAATCCCATTTTTATTTTGCTGGCTAATCCGGCGAAACTTCATCCTGTGCTTTCTACATAAAACTTTACTGGAATTAATATGTGCATATCTTGAGTCTTTTTTCCACAAACATCAGAATCCTCTGTGTCTCTAGTAGCAGCAGCTTTGACATTCGTACAAAATAATGACTAATATTTACTAAGATATGTTATAGGTCATAAAATAAAGATCTCAACTCAAGCTCTAGTTACACTTAAGAGCAGAATTAGCTACAATAAAATCATAATAATAATGTCCAGTAGGACACATCTTTCACCTCTGTGCTATGTCACGGAAAACTGATCTTATCAACCAATTTTGTATTTCTCTCAGATATGAAGGAGTCCTATTTATATTAGTAATAGCTATAGTGATAAAGGCAATAGAAAATCTAATTTGTATGTCAAACTAAGCAAATTCAATACATTTTGAAATTATGATGGGAACTTCTCAGTTTCTAAAATTTTACAGACAATCATGTAGAATACAAATAGGCTTTATTAATTAAAAAAAGCAATTTGTTTATTAACTTATTTTATAATATAAAAAGTTTAAAATGTAATCAAATCCCAAGTGGAGAAAAATCCTGGTCACAGAAGATCTATCGCTGGCAGCGACTTCGCCTGGACAGATAGTCCATCAGACTCTGAAAACCCAAAATTAATGGTGTATTTCAAACATTTAACAATATATTTAAAAAAAACTTTCGTCAACCCCCTTGTTCTGAAAATGCCATGAACACTCATTAGGTTAAATTACCGTGAGCTTTTGAATCTGGCACCATGCCACGTCATCCAGCAAGTCAAAGTTAATCTCATCCTGCGTCTCTTCAGAAAAGGAGAGAGCCTGGGAAGAAGAGAACAAGTAAAACACATGTACACAAGTTAGTGGACACCATAATAATCCAGGTCTATTTTACAATTAAACTAAACATTATTCTACAAAATATAAAGCGCGTCAGTGGGGAAACTGTCTCCTGAAGGATTTCAGTGCTTTATTTAAATGCTGTGAAGAGAATAGTCTGACGAGGCTGTAGATGAAATAATGAAAGTGTGGTTCCTCAAGAGCTGGTACATACAAAGTGACAAAGTACCTTTCCCTGTGCTGTGGTAACAGTGATGTGCGCAGCAGAGCCGGCCATTGAACAGTGCAGGTCACCAGCAGAGAGGACAGACCTGGGACAGCAAGGTTCACAAATCCATTTAGTTAAATATACAGGTACAAATCTATAAAATAAGAATGACCCTCAGGCATCATCCCCGTAGTGATGTACCAGGAACAGACCTGAGTTTCTGAGAGGTCGGTCTCGTCTGGTCGTGGTTCTTGGTCAAGAGGCTTTGGGTTCTTTTGGCAGTGACTGAAGAGCCACTGTAGGAAATAAGAGCAATGTTAACGCTTCCATTTACCACATGTGAAAACAACGACCCCTTAAAAAAAAAGGGATAGTGGGGCTTGTTTAAAGTGGGGTTGCATGAGGTACTCATCCATGAGACAGCCCTTCCTGACAGGGAGCTCAAGCCGTCATCCATCTTCTCTTCAAAGCCACCAGACTCCATTGACAAAAACAGTCATTTTATATATTGCAGAGCAAGAGTTTCTGGCCGACCGCTGCCTTGATCAGTTAGTTATTGTGTGACTTTGGTGACTTCAAATGAACCCATTTATACACAAAGTCACACAATAACACAAACTATCGATCGAACAGCAACTTCCTTGTTCTATAAGGTAAAATTACTTTTTGTAAAAGGGCTGTCTCAAGGAAAAGAGGTGAAATATATTTTAAATATAGTGTATACTGAAACTGAGATTTAGTTTTTTAGGTGACCCTTTTTTTTGGCGTCTAAAATACATTTAGCTGCTGCCCGTCCTCAGCAGTACATGGCTTCGCTTCCTGCTGGTACTCCTGTCTGTTTCTCCAAACTGCATCTACTGCAGGTATTTCACCAAACCTCATACAAACACACTTCAAAAAAAAAAAAAAAAAAAAAAACTATCCTTTTGACGTCCAATCTTGCCTGAGATTTCCAGTGCTGTTACTACCAACTAATGTTCTGGTCCTTTTTGTCCCCCTTCCTCCCTAAAAATATGGAGAGAGAAAAGCAGGCTTTAGACATGCGACTCGTCTTTTTGATACCAAAACTTGATAAAGTTCCAGCAAACGAACATTTGGTACAACAATAAGCAAAGCAGAACAGGATACACTTCTTCGTGTCACTCAAAGCACAAGTTAAAACCAGTTAATCTCCCTCATGAGTGCGAACATTAGCCGCTACATTACTTACCTTGGCGGTCTTGTATGAGGACTTCTGGGCTGGGGTGGACCGACCCGGTGAAGAATCAGTTGATTTTACTTGGGAAAAACAAAAAAGCACAGGAGAGGAATTTAGTTTCATTGCAAATAATGACGGTTCATGCAAAAACTGTGGTTTTCATGCACACGATAAATGGACACTATTAAAGTAAGTTCACCTCTTTTACTGTGTGTCCTCCTGAGGGGCTGCTGCATCTCAAGAGACTCATTCTGCAACAACAGGTGATAGTAATGATGCCCGTCATACTGCACACGCGCCACTAGATGGCAGCAGGTGGACTTCACTCACCTTCATGGCGATGGTCACCTCACTGGCTGAGAAGTCTTCCTCTGTCAGAACACACCGGTGGACATAAGCAGGATATGAATGTCAGAAGTTCCTGGACGAGTAAGTTACTTTTATGAATGGAGGGCTCACCGCTTATTAAATCCCCCATGCGCGTGTTCTGAAGAGCAGGAGGAAACTTCATCAGTTCCACTTTGAAGACTTTGTCCGCTGTTGCCAACATGTTCTCCAGTTTGGCATCCAACTCGTTCATACGCTCTTGTGCTGTCAGGAGAAACAAAGGTTCGCCATGTTTAGGACCCAGGTGTGGACGACACGAGGGTGTAAAGCTGACTTTTACCCTGCAGTCACTTCCAAACCTTCTTTCTCAAACTCTTGAATAAAGAGAGCCAGTCTCCGCTGCCGCATCTCCAGGCTCAGCCGTTCTTTAATCTGGGTATTTCCTGCGTGTTTTGCCCGCCTCGACGGCATCTTGTTGTCCGGTCCTCTCAACGCGCAGAGTGTGTGTGAAGCAGCACTCACCTGTGACCGCACAACATCTAATTAAGATATTCATCCGCTTACCGGAAACTCCTGAGGTAAGAGCTACGTTGCGTGGCGGAAGGACACGGTTGGCTTGTGATATGTTAATCAATGGTTGAAGAACTATTCAAATCTTTAAATTGAGTTAAAGTAATAATACCACACCGTAAAATACATTCAAAACCGTATTAGCATTCAAATAAACTTTTCCCAAAAGTAAAAGTACTCACTATGCAGAATGGCCCACTGCAGAATAATACATAATATATTATGAGATTATAATTATTAATGCATGAATGTGTTCATCACTTCAGTTGAACTCATTTTAATGAATAATTAATTTAATTTTGCGGGGACTTGAAAAGGAAAGCTGGGAGAACAGCAGGTGTGACAGCTGAGACCAGTGATGTGGACAAGATGGACGAAGATGACATGAAGAGGAGGATACAGAGACAGTAATGACAGAACATGAGTTTCCTTGGGAGAAAATTTGATGCGGACCAGAAAATGTAAAAAGAGGATGGAAGGTGTAAAAGTTTCACAGCAGACATCAGTCACCACGAAGACAATACAGACAAAACATGAATCTCTGCAGCTTCTCAATTATACAAATTCTCATCGGCACAGAGACAAAAAATAGACACATTTAGTTTTCAATCAGTTCACAAACTCATTTATTGCAGCGCACTTAAGTGTAGACATTCAATTCCTTTCCACAGGACGGTAAGAGATCACTTAATCTATTGTTAGAGAACAGTCTCTTCTGTACATCCTCTGCCATTAGGAGGTCAAATTTACAAAATCAGTACAGGGTGGGATCCCTTAAGGAAGATTAAAAAGGGAAAGGGGGATTGTTAGTCATACAAATGTGAAGTTACACCGTCTGCAATCCAAATGTCAATGATACAAAAATAAATAATTGAGAATTTTTTTTTGTTTTGGAGAAAAATCTACTTTATGTTGTGAATATTTTTGAGGTGATGACATCTCATCCTCCTGGGTTAAGTTCAGGTTTTAATCTAAAGCAGTGCACATATTAATCGCTTCTGTACAAGTCACTCTCTCTAGTCTACAATAGGACCATCTACACCCATTTCCCCACAGTTCATCAGAGCTCTTCGCTTTCTTCTGTCTGTTTCAGCATTTAGTGGAATGTCATGTTGTAAAATGATTTCTTTCTTAACAGTGTCAGCAATACAGAAGGAGCTCTTTGCAGTATAATGTCGCTCTAAGCTACTGTGTTTAAATCACAAAAGCAATCTTTAACGCAAATAGTCTTCTACCCAATTAAAAAGAAACACAAATACTGGTTCGTTCTATGCTAAAGTGAGGAATAGCCCCAGTACTTGCGAGTTACAGCTCGAATTTAACATTGGAATAAGGCATATTAGCTGTACAAGTAAAGTGTGTTACGGTTTAAAAATGCAGAAATTAAAAACACAAGTTGGACTCGCTCCGTCACTGAGCCGTCTGTCCCTGCAAGAGAACATGTGTCTTTTTTTAAAGTGTGGCAATCAGTAGTGTGGCATGCCTTTTCACTGCCCATTCATTTGTTTTATAATCTCTTCCTCCAATCGGCTGCTTTTAATCACACGCGGTTGAGTGTTGTTGCAGAGATCAATAAAACTTCTTTAAGACCGGTTTTGATTGCAGGGCATCTGGAATGTTGTAGAATTTTAGTGATTGTCCTCAGTCCTCCTCTCGTTTACATGTGTGCTTCCAATGCATATTTACACAGACAGAGAGCTTGTACATTTACAATGAAACAAACTGTAACATTCATTAAGACTCGGATCACACAATAAGTCAAGGCACCGAGACTTGTTGCCTCCAAAAAAAATAGGCAACCCTGGTTTCAGACCCCCCGCAAGTAAATAATATGTACAAAAAGACAGGTGGACTTGAGTTGCTGTTCTTTCCTTTTTCTTGTTTTTTCTTTTTTTTGTTTTTTAGAAAGTGCACAGACGAACAGTCGGGTATGTACACAGTCTCAAAGAACTCAGACTGATTTAATCTGGGGACAGTTGGGACAGATTTAAGCAAAGTGGGCAAAAGGCTACAAGACAGGGAAGTGACACACACACACACACACACACACACACACACACACACA
>CALSCE010010667.1:6618515-6636721 GCA_943593645.1 Bovichtus variegatus | reverse complement strand
ACACACACACACACACACACACACACACACACACACACACACAGTCAATACATTCTGTACAGTGATTAATCATTCTATTACACCATCTGTAAAGAAACAGCTGGCCCCAAAAGTAGAAACAGTCACGCCTGTAAGCAGCTGCTTGAAAAGGTCCATGAAAAGCATCATAAAGGTTGAAAAAGAAAAGCAAAAAAAAAAAAAAAAAAAGCAGACGATGGGCATCTTCCAAGACAACGGGGGAAAGAAGAAGTACCGTGTTTGGGCGATTGGAGGTGTTTGAATACGAAATCATTTTTTGTCCTTCCCTCCTGCTGTCGAACTTCACCAGTCAGATTTTTCTTCTTTGCCGCAGGTGTTTGTGGTCAGATGACGGGGTGGCCAAAGCATTTAAGGCACCACTGGACGCTGGGAATGGGCGGTCGATCAATGCGGTGCAAAGACTTGAGCTGCTCTTCACTCAGTTCGTCATAAGCCAGGCGGTACTCCCTGTCGAAGGCCTCTGCAGGGACACAGTGAAGAGAGGACGGGAAGATTCACAAAGTCAGAAAAGAGCAAAAGTGAAGCTGTTTCTGATCGAGTTTCTGATTCTGATTGAGTTCGATTCATTTTGTGTTAATGCATATGAAATACAGGTTTTTTTATTTTTGGAAGTTTAACATCTGCTCTTATAATAAGTCTTTAATAAGTGTTCAGCCATAATACACTCAGACCCTCAAGGAAAAAATGTCCTCATTGAAACCAATTTTTGATCCCTATTATGTCAGACTTTACATATATAAACTCTTGGAACAAATGCATGCTATTTTCCTGGTTTCCTGATTTTTTCTTCTTTAAATCTGACACAAAAATGCATCAAAATCAATGTTGTTGCTAATCATAAAGTTAATATATCATTTTATGGTAGTTTTTTGACACAGACGTGTTCATCCTCCAAGGACATCAGAGCAACACAAAGGGTTAAGGACAGTTAGACATATTAAACCAGCTCTACTCACAATCATTAAAAGGCATCTAAATGACATGATCACAACCTTCAGATGGCGGTGAGATGTAGCTGGTCGATTTCACTCACCTACGTCGATGTTCTCCTTCCCCAAGGCCACCAGTGAGAGGAACAATATTTCTCTGTAGATACTCCTGAGACAATTACAGGGCGCACAAATGAGACATAAGAGGTGTTTTCATCAACATGAGTAGAATATAAATGTGTAAATGCTTTGCAGGAATATCTTGAACCAATAAAACAAAGTAAAAAGTGCTTCAAGGAGAGTTAAAGTGGTCACATCTCAGAGAAAAGTCTGACCTCTGCCGCTTGAATCCCTCTGGGCGCTGTTTGATCTCTCGGATCAGCAGGTTGATGGGCCCGTACATGTCGTTGGTCTGGATGTTGCGAACAATAGTGTTGAGGAGGGTACGAATCTCCTGGTGGTCTGTCGGGGCTAACGTCCCCTTCTTCTCCACTGGAAAACAACACATGTGCCTTCAGAATGTTATTCTATCCTTTTTAGTAAGTACCCTCGAGTCTTCCAGGAGGTAGAATAACTACTTTATGTCATTTCTTGCCACGATTTCGTGAAAATGTGCAACTAATGCATCTGTACACTTCCTTTATGACAGCGAAAAGAGTTGTCTTTGTCTCCCACTAATGCCAGAGGCAGTTTCTACAAATAAAAAAACATTAAGTCATCAGAAATTCACATAACATTTTAGAGATAATAAAGGATAATTAGGATGATAATACACTATGGCCTGATGTGCGCGTGAGTGCACTCACACAAGGTCCTCCAGAGCAGGTAGAGGGGCTCTCCATGTTCCTGGTGCAGGTTGATGTTGTCCCACAGGAGCTGGACGTATACCTGCTTACTGTCCTGGGACAGTGACGTCAGGGGCAGCTGCAAAGACAAACGTTTTAGTTACATTACTGCCAAAAACACCACAAAGGAAACAGAGCACATCTTAAGTCTTAAAACTAACTTTTTTGGGACAAAATAAGTTATAAGACCCTCATTTATAGCCTACTTACTAGGTCCAGACAGCAGTAAAATGTATTTATTTATTATAAAGTAAGCAATCATCTCCATATAGATTACACTAAAACGTTGGTTTACATCCATACATTTGAATTTAATGAGCAGATATGTTTCTTAATTACACGTAACAGAGCTCAACTCAAATTTAGATCTGGATGTACTCATTTTAAACCCAGTTTTGCTTAAGTCTGATTAGAAAAATTATTAAAATTGGTGCAACCTGGCAGAGTGAATGACAAAGAGGGAACGATAAAGAAAAGCCCCAACAAAAGAGACTAGAGAATAATAGTTATGTCTCTCACCTGTACTCCTTTGTTGCAGTGTTCAGAGGTCAGGATGAGACCAGGTAGGTGGGTGTGCAGGTCCAGGCGACGGAAATACCAAACCAGGTTCCAGAAGATGATGGGGTGCTGGCTGAGGAACTTGTGGGTGTAGATCACCTGGTTGGACATGGCAGAGTAGCTGAGCAGCTGTGTGTTGCTCTGAAGCAGACTGTGAGACCATGAGCGTGTGTAAGCACTTTACCTGATCTCCCTCGTTCTCCAACAGGGTCTCCAGCTCCTTGCGCAGCACCAAGGGGCTCAGGTACGGGACGGACACTGGCTTGGGGTTCGGCCGTTTAGTCCCCATGCCATCCTGACAATCACACACATACACACACACCGATCATTTTCACTGCACTGCAACACTTAAGCACAAAGGGCTTCTTTTGTGACATAAGGAGCACTTACCGACACCTCTTGCAGGCTGCAGGGCAGGCTGGTGGTGGAGACGCCATGTCCAGGTCTCTGGGAGTAATCCAGGCTCTGCAGCGGGCCACCAACACTGTTGCTGCGCGTCAGTGACGTCCCACTGCATCTGCGCTGCTTCCCCGCTGCCTGGTGCTCCAGGAGACCTAAGGGGTCCGACTGCACCGGCTCAGGAACCAGACTAGGAACACAACAGAAAAAAAGGACTCAGGAAGAGGTGGAGCCGAGTCCTCCTGTGCTCATTGTGCTGCTGCTGCAGTCCTGATATGGATTCAAAAAACTGTCTAGAATATTTTGTCTCCTCAGTGAGTGTTTAATGACGTCAGTGCCGTCTCCTCTTAGTAAAGGAAAGAGAGCTTGTTGACCAATACATTTACTCAGTTTCCGTTAACAAAATAAATCCTGTTTCACATGAAGTCACCTCTTTTGTGTTCCAGGCAGATCATCTGGAGTCTCCCGAGGTTCCTCTTCTGGGAAAGAGATGAGGTCGGGTGTCTTAATATCAACGGAGCTGCTGGCTGTGGGCTGGTTACTGCCGCTGTGGATGCTGTCACCGGAGGCACTGGGATTCATGTAGAACCTGAGAGGGGAAATCAGTTTGCTCTCGTTAGAAATGACTTTTGTTACGCTCTCAGTTTCATATTAACGTTACTTTAAAATAAGGACACAGGAGAAGTGACGGCGCATCATGCGGTATAATTTCATTCAAGGACAACAGATTCGTACCCGGTCATTGTGCGCAAGTCATGAAACTCCACGTGCAGTAAGGGAAGGAAGGCTGTGCGACAGAAAGGACAGTTGGTGTTCAGGTTGGAGTCATCAGCCGTCCAGCCTGCCATTATCTCCTCATCGTACACAAGGGCTTCACAGGAGCGGCACTGGGAGCAGCTGGACATCAGAACCTGGAAACCAGTGTGGAGTTATTGTAAAGTACATGTTGGCAGTGGAGTGGCACAGCAGCAGCATGTGTGTGTGTGTGTGTGTGTGTGTACAGTATGTCTGACCTCCAGTGCACAGTTCTGGTAAATGCTCGAGGAGGAAGCGTGATGTGAGGAGCCTTGCTCAGAGTCTGGACCCCTGTACGCTCGTCCTGGAGTTGGATCTGCAGATAAAGACAAAAACAATCTAATTTCACAGGCCAACTCGCCTCATGAGGCCCTTCTCTTCTACTTATATTTGAGTATTTGCACTGCTATGAGTATTTGCACTGCTATGAGTATTTACGTGTCTGGTGTGCCCCTCGGCCCGTGTCACTGCTGCCGCTGCTGCTGCCCAGGCTGGTGCAGCTCTGGTTGAGGCCATTGGCCACCAGCCCCGGGATGGCTCCCCTCTCGGGACTCTCATCTACATCATGGGCAGCCAACATGTGTTCGTCCAGGTGCGACGGGAAGCCGCCACCACCCTGAGCTTGTTCATCCTGCAGAGTGAAGGTAGATGAGATTTAGAGGATTGCTCCAACTCATCAGCTGGAAATGATGATGATTTATATTGATGAATGGAAAAGGAATTCAGGAATTATCCTTTACAGTTTTCCCTCGCTTTGGTACATTTCTCAGATCAGAATTGAAATTCTCTAAACTACTTGTTCAACCTCCACATCCTCTCGTCACTGGCTTTGGCACCTTCATGCAAATGATTATGTACGAATGTTTGCTGTATCCTGTCTAATCTCTTGCAATAAATCTCTCACAGACAGTAATGTGTACCTTTGTACTGTTAAAATTGATATAAGTCATACAGAAAAAGTGCATCCGTGTGCATTTTCCATCGTCATCAAAACCTTAGCCATAGTTTACCTCAGAAAACGTGTTATATTGACAACATGGCTCAGCGTTTTGACCGTCTGGTTTGTAAACAATGACACAGGGACTTTTCATTCTGATGGCACTTACGTGTTCGTTAACTCAAGATTTTGAGCAAGATTCGTGCTTTTGCAGGTAATCCATTGTGTGGTGCTGTTCGTACGATTTGTTTAGAGAAATGCACCGAAGCAACTGAGATAAACTGTAACGACACTCACCTCGTCATCTGAGTAGGAGTACGCTGAAGCGACTGCCCCCCACACCTTGCTGGCCACATTTGCCGCCTGTTTCATGCTCGATTTAAGCACATCTATCTTAGGTCCCGACAAGAGGGTGTCCATCTTGATGCCGGAAATGGAGTTGATGACCGAGCCCAGCGAGCCTCCCTGGGAGGACTTGACCAGCGCTGTGAGTGATGAAGATCGAGGACTACCAACTGCGCTGCCAGGGGTCTTTGTCTTTGCTGCAAAAGTCTTGGAGCGAGTCACAGTGGTGGGGCTGCGTTTGGGAGAATCGCCTGGCGAGCCAATTGGAGTTTTGACAGGAGGCACGGGGAGGCTGGACCTGCGCTCCATAGACTGTTTGGGCTGTGGGGAGTCAGTGGAGTCTCCCTGCGCCTGCTGGAGCTCCATGCTGGATGACTTCACACCCAGGGGGCTTCTCAGGCTCATGTACATTTCTATTTCCTCAGCCAGGTTGCGGGACACCACAGCAGGCACGGAGCGCGGTGGCTCCTGGCTGGTGACGGAGGCTGACTCTTCGCTCTCGGTCACCAGGAGGGAAAGCGGGTCAGCACCCACCTTCACGTCCGCCCTCTCCAGGGTCGGCCCTCGCAGCCCGGAGTCTTCCTCGTTTGTCTCAGTGTGCTTCCTCTCTCGTTTCTTCAGTTTCAACTCCGTCCCCTCGTCCTCTTCATCATCTCCCTTCTCTTCTTCTGGCCCCTCTTCCTCTGGTAGCTTCATCAGCGTCAAGCCCCGATCATCTTCAGGCTCTTCCTCCAGGTCTTTAAAAAGTGCTTTGGACCCAGTGTTAGGGGGCGGACTCTGGCCTGCAAACAGCGCTGCAGCCAGGATACGGGCATCGGCGCCCATCTGACTGGCCATGTGGTCCACGCCTTTCTCTAGGAGCATCCCAGCACGGGTTTCAGCGCTGAAGCTACAGCTGCGTTCAGCAAAGGACTTCTGCCGCTGCTGCTGCGGCTGGTTCGCTACATCCCCTGAAGGCAGGGAGGCGTCGTCATCAGGGAGAGACACGTTGTCTTTCATGCTGTGTCTCCTGAACAGCTTCCCTGTACCTGCAGAATGTGCACAGATATAATGAGAGTTAGTTACAAAGATCAAACACTTCTGATTTCACTCGAAAACCATTTCTTAATTAAACGTAAAGGCCTCCTCTTTCTCCTCACCCGTTTCCCTGCCACCATCAAAGCTCGCTGTGGAAAGCTTCACAATACTCGGGACAGGCGAGGGCACATCGACAGGACTGGGGGTCTCGGCTACTGCGACAGCACTGTCCACCGAGCCGCCAATGTCACCTCCTGGTTATATAAAGCACGTCGTCAACAGACCAACATCCACGTAAGAAAAGAGGAAGTGGGATTTCTGGTGCACACACAACCTTTAATTGCAGAACTAGAACTGGTAGTAGCTTTTCTTACCATTACGCTGTGCTTTAGAAATGTTTCTGTCTTCCGCAGAGAGGACGGCTGTACGTGAAGGCTCCGCCAGCTCCTGGTGTAGCTCATCCTTGGAGCCGTAGCCTTGATCCGACTGCCTTCCTGCGGATCACAAAATCACACAGACTGTGCTGTAACTGCAGTCAACACCACTGGTGTACAGCAACTCCAGATCTCAAAGCCTCACAAACTAAAACGCAATGTCATTTCTGGCCTTCAGCTGTATACATGCAAACCTCCTAACTTTGGGGGATCAATACCTGTGCTACAGTGTTTGTCTGCCGTGTCTTCCATGCCGTGGCTGTGAGCAAACAGGTTGTGCTCCTCACCGTTGACTTCACTGGAGCTGTCAGCACTTCCATGACTCAAACGGTCAGCGTCACTGACTGTTGACCCACCTAGTGATGCAGCTATAAGACAGAAATATAAAGAAAGTGGGTGAGAAACAAGGAAACAGAACAAGAGGAAATAAGGAAATTAAGTGGTAACGTTGTTGAATATTGTGCTAACGATATTACTTGCGATAAATTAACAGATATTAAAGTGTACTCAGTGCTGCTGTTTGTTGAATGCAACAAAAAAAAATTGAAGGAAATTATTTCCAAAATTCTTTGAACGAATAAAAACGACACCAAAGAAAAGAATGATGTTTACATTTTGAAGTTCAGTTTTCTCCTGATATTCTGACAAAGACTGCAATTGGAATTTTATGAGTTAGTTGACAACAAATATATTGTATAAGTGTCTCCCATTATCCAGCCTGATCATACTGTGTAGTGCATCCCCACCTGTGGTACTAAGTGTGGGCTCCTTCTTGGAAGATGTTTGGTTGAGAGCCTTCTTGAACTGGGCCACTCCACGAACAACATTACGTAGCTTGGTCCACATAAAGAGGCCACTTCGGTTTCTGCTCGGCCATGGGCTCTCTAAGACGGCCTGCAGAGGGAACGGACAGAAGTGTGAGGACGTGTGCAGGTACACCGGTGCTTTGAGCCACAGTACAGACATGCTTTAGCAATGTAAAAGGCTAAATGTGACCTTGTTGTAGTATCCATATGTGATGGCGTTCGGATGTACTCCAGCTTTCTTCATCTCAACCAGGACTCGCACAGCCATGACGGGAAGACCCCACACACCACAGAGCTGCATCACCACTCTGTAACACACCTGACAGACGGAGAAAATATGACACGTTAAGCCTCTCGACCCCAGGCAGGGAAAACGTATTGTGTGCACTATAAAGCACTTTTAATGCTATAAATCATGTAAAAATGTTTTACTGTGGACAGAAGCATTTGTCACAGATGATTCGTTCAAGGACCGCAATTTGAAATCATTTCTGTTTTTACCATTTCTGACTATGATAAAACACGTTCAAAAGATTCATTTATCTTGGAATGGAAAATGCATTATTAATAATAATAGAGGTATCACACCATGAGACAAAAAAAATAAATAAATAAAAATAAAAATAAATATATATATATATCTCAAAATCTCTGTTAATACATAATGTGACTGTACCTCATCCAGCACCTCCACCTCAGTGGTCCTCATCTTCAGGAGCACGTTGTACGCCTGGTGCATGGCGCGGCTCTTGGACTTGGAGAGTCGTACGGCTGCTGGCAGGCAGATGAACCACAAGCTGTAGCAGTGGCTGAACAGACAGCGGGCCCACAGCGGAGCGTTGGAGTGGAAACGCTTCGCCATCTTGTACGCCAGCTTGATCTCCTGTTGGTTGGACCAGGCAGACATTTAAAGCATAAGTTTATTCATTTATTTTTACAATGTGTTTATTGGCTTTCAGTTTTACATATTAGTTCAATGAAAATAAAAAGTTTGTGCTTTCAAAATTGCAATTCCCTCCGACACACCTGTCGCACATTCAGGTGTGCACAATTCCTTTTGTAGCTTTGGTAGTTAGATGATGTTTATTTTTGAAACGGTACGTGTTCAAGTAACTATTGCGGCTACTTCTGCCGAGTGTGACTGAGTAATATGTACAGTACACACCTGCTTCGTCCTCTTAGCCAGCAGTGCGGGGCTGCTGGACAGACTGGCTCCGGCTGCTCTGCTGCTGAGTGCAGGCCGTAACTCCCTCGGAACGTCAAACAGCTCCATGTGCAGCCTGGGGAAACTTTTATATCTGGAGGATGAGAAATACGATTGTTGCAAGGTCACCTGCCTCAGACTTTTTTACTGTTTGTGTTATGAATCTTTGTTTTAATATACTACAGTTAAAAGACTGACGTGTATCTGGGGGCAGGTTCAGTTCCATCGTGAGCTGGAGGTTCAGCCGGCATGACAAAGACGGTGTGTTCGCTCTTCTGAGACTCGTCCAGCTCCAACAGTCTCGTGTCCTCAGAAGACTCTCCTTCAACCTGCAGGGAGGATCGCATCCAGAGCCTTAGCAATACTGACAACTATGACCTACACAGAAAGCACACTCTGCAGGTCATTTCCTGTCTGAACAACTACAAGCATATTACAATCTATTATGCTTTTTCAATTAAAACATGCTTAGTTGATTGTGGTTAGGATTCAAGGATAGAAGAAAAGCAGCAAATGTTTATGCCCCTTGTTGAAAACATTTATTAAAACAGGGAGAAAAGGGTTAATATAATCACCTTTTAATGTTAGGTCACAAACATTACCAACATGAGGAAATGTGATCACAGTGTAAGCCCAGTATTACCTTAGTGCCCTTGTCGGTGATTTTATCAGAGGGAAAAAGCTGCATGAAGAGGAAAGAGAGCAAAGGAACCAGAATGAATCAGAGGAAATTTTGGCTTCCTTACTCTCCCAGTGGATGAATGTTATTTAGCCAATAACACATAAAACAAAGGCCTGTTCATGGAAGGAAACCGCAGGCAGAAGAAGAAAAACAAAAACACCATGAAACCAGTGTGCGGCGCGTCCACATCCCAGACCGGCCTGACGTTGGTTTAATCACTAATCACCTTCTCAACGCAGTCGTCAAAAAAGGCCAGGCCAGTGTCCTTGTCACTGACGAAGGTGCACTCCTCAATGAAGCGGATGAATATCTGGGTCTTGGTGAGCTGGGAGTAGAACTTCTGGTGGGCTCGGTCTCTGCTTTTGAGAAACCCTGCAGGAAGGCAAGAACACCGTGGCGTCACATTTCAAAATTCCCATCACCATAGTCATTTTCTGAGAAATCGAACAAAGATAACTAGAATTACTGCCTCGTGGCTGTAGGCCTCGGCCAAGTAGTCAAGTTGCAGTTCACATGCATGTCTGTCCAAAATGTCAATACTTCGAAATGTTGTCCCATTAGAAATTTGTGTGAAAATGTCCTAATGAGCCTATGAATTCTTGAGTTATAGCCAAAACGTGTAAAAAAAACAAACACTATTTTTCCGATTATTTTTTCTTCTCGTGAATTTCTGAGTTTTTTTCTTGTAAATTTACAATTTAAATCTTAAAAAATGTGAGTTTTTTTCTCTGAATATTACCCCCTCCTCCGGCTTTATCATTTATTTTTTTTCTACTGACCCTAATACGCCGTCGTTCATTCTTGTACTCACTTCACGGAGAAATAAATCAGGTTTTAATGTATTTTTATCCGTCTTCAAAAATGTAAGTGTACCTTAAGTTAAGTGTTAAAATATGCTGTGTCATAAGCTTTTTCCATCACTTTATCTGCATCTAAAATTGATCTCCAACAGTGAAGGTGAATTTCCCAGCAGCAGGCATTAGTGAAGTCTTAATACAGCCAAAGAAAGATGATTGATTTGTAAAAACACTTAGGTTGAGTGATAGTTGCTCCTTGAAATAGAAATGCCAATAACATTAACATTAGGTGAAGTCATCGACAATGAGGCTGTAAATTATGAATAACCAGGAAGCTATCATCTCATCCAGGTTCCATAGTTTTAGGCTGCGCATTAACAAAACCTTTATGTCTTCTATCGTTTTACACATCAGCCGCATGATTTTCATTCAGAACTTCATTTTCTCCTGGTTTCCACACATTTGAAAAGAGAGCTGTGGATCGTTTACCTTGCAGGTCGTAGAGTGAATCTGCAGCCGTGGCCTTTTCGGAGGGCGCCTGGGTGATGGGTTTGAGGTAGGAGCGGTAGCCCTTCAGGATGGAGGCCATGAAGCGAAGGAAAGCCTCCTGGATCTCCATCTCCAGCGACGTCTTCTTCTTGTACCAGGTGAAGTCCGCCTCGATGGGCGTCATGTCCACTGCTGAGTTTTCCTGCAATGTTTGACGGACCGACACTAAAACACACAAAATATTATCAGATCAATTTGAACAATTGAAATAAAATCTGACGGTGCTTTTTTTGGTAGGCGTCTGGCAGTACATTGAAAATGATGCACAATATTACTGACAAGATGTAGTTATCAGACATGTCAGAAATATACATGCTAAAAAAAATATATATATATATATATGTATATTTTTTTTTTTTTTGGTGAAAAAAAAGCTAAATGCTTTTTACTTTTTTCATTCGCCACTAATCAATTGATTAAATTAATTAAAACTTGATTTATTTTATTCTAGCTCTTTTTATTGATATAGCACAGTCCAAAATAAATTAAGTTATTTCCTCAACTGAATTGTGGCAAAGATTTATTTTTATTTTTAACCAACTGACTGTAGGTTAAAGGAAAAGTCTAGAGCTTCATATATCTCTGAAATATAAAAACTGACTTCTACAAATGTGCTTTTATCTTTCAAATAGCTTTACTTATCTTAAAAGTTTCAAAGCCTTTTTTTTGGTTTGGAAATGTGACATTATATTGGTCCCGTACACGAGGGGGTGAGATGCTGTTTGTACCTGTGGCCAGCTGGTGGTGCAAGTTGCTCAGGGAGTTCACCAGACTCTTGCAGGGTTTCTTTGGGAGGTTCTTCCAGTTGCTGTGTCTCTTTTCGTCGGACCTGTGACACACAATAATACCACAAAGGCAGTTAGCTGGAAGTAACAGGAGAGCTGCACAAAAATAATCTGCTTCGTGCTCTTTGGCCTGGCAGGAAATATTTGAGATAGTCCAACATTAAAAGAGCTGTAAATAGTATGAAAGCACAGCATACAGGTAGATGGTGTTGGTGTCCAGATCCACACAGACAACATCTGGCGGGGGGTCATAAAGGTCGAAGTAGCGGGAGTCCACTCCCACTATAAATGGACACGGAGCGTTGAGGACGCCTGCTAGAGAGAGCGGGCACAGGGGGATGTAGGGACACTGCCACTGGAAGGGGAAGATCATCTGAGGAGAGACGAGAGAAAAGCACCAATAATACAACCAGAAAGTGCCTTCATACTAAAACCTTCCCATACACAGTACATGCCATTTAAATCTTATAAACATGAAGGTGAAAATGTTACCAGATCAACTTTTAGTAATTTATTAATAGAGTATTATGACTCAAGCTGAGTTTGTCTTACAGAGAATTTCAAGGCAGATGTACAGACGATCTTTTATTGTTTGCAATAAAGTCATTCTTTGTTTATCTTGAGAGATTTCGCCATATGCACAAATGACACGGTTATGGAATATGTTATGGAGGTAACTACGCCCTTCCATAGACGGAAAAATATAGCATTGAATATCAATCCTGGGTGGAAATAACAGGACTTCATGCTGTGGGGGAATTACATAAATATCTTTCTGTGATTTAGTATGCCTATCAGACTGTACAGCTCAGATGAGGTTGTGCTGTTTGATTCTTTTAACTGTCAGTAATGGAGTCAGGCCTGTTATCTGCACTCTTTATATTGATGTGCAGCTGAAATATAGTCAAACAGTTTCTGCTCATCTCATGATTAATGCTTTTTGTGTATGCAGATGATTTGGTTCTATTTTCTCCCTACAGAGCTGCTTAATCCCAACGAGAATGATGTAATAATAATTATACATAATTAACATAAAGGGGGTATAAATAAGTATTTTCTTTAGTACTATTTAAAGGGATAGTTCAGATTTTTTGAAGTGGGGTTGTGTGCGGTTCTTATGTATTTTATTTAGGATCCCCATTAGTTATTACCGCAGTTACAACGATTCTTCCTGGGGTCCACAAAAGAGACGAGACAATATTCGAAAACATCACATTCTTGACAATATCAGCAACAAAACCAAATGAAAATAAAAATGATAGAAGGTCTCTCACTTTCATTATGTAACCTCAACAGTACATGATTCAATATTACATTTCCATAGAAACAGATAGAAGTAGGAGCAGGAAGCTACGCAGAGCACAGGCAGCAGCAAAACGCATTTGAGAATCAGTTCAAGTGTTTGCTATATCTACAATATTTTCACTGCTTTACCGTGCTTCCTTTAATGCACCATAGAGACACACTGTACCGTGTGTCGACAAGGTTTTTCAGTTCATTCTCAGGGAAACACTGTACAGACATTTCTAATGTGAGAGTAAAGTGACGGTCTGGCTCTTCAGAAGGTAGAGACCGGATGAGTATAATGAGTTAAATGTGGTTTGGATTTCAATAAGTTGATAAGTATTTCATGTAACCGCTGTTTAAATATTTCATGTCTTGCATGGCGGAGCGCACTCACAGCCACCACAGCCTCGGCCACTCCGGTGAGCACGGCGGGCCGGAGCGAGTGCAGCAGGATCTTGCTCTCCAGCAGGACAAAGTGCAGCAGTGTGGCGCAGTTCTCCGAGCCCAGATTCATCAGCAGAGTGCTGTAGTCTGCCCCGCTGACAGGGAGGGAGAGCACACGGGAGGCGAGTGAGTTGATGAGACAGAGGACGGAAAACAAAACAGAAAGGAGACATAGGGATGGAGGGAGTGTGAAAACGGGGGAATTCTAAACTTCTCTAAACGATGGAAGATAATGAAGACTCAAAAAGGAAAAAATGTTTCTCTTTTGGACAAAGTGCAGAAGGGGAGCGACATTCAGCTTGAAATATAAACACAACTCTCAAAGAATAAAGAATAAACTAAAAGTGCCACCCGTTGGTTGAAGTAACTTATCATATTATTTGTTGTTAAATTATTACGCTAACTATTACAAAAGGTGTTGTACCTGAGGGGTAAGGGTGTACACACAGGCTGGGAGAGGATCAAGTTGTCATGTGCAGAGAGCTGGAAAGAAAAATGGTATAATGTTAATATAAGGAACTGTAAAAACATTATTGTACTCAAGTTAAAGTATATCAATGACAAACAAACATGTCACCTGGACTAAGATTCTCGGCCTTTGAGGGGAAGGAAACGACACATTGTGCATGAAGTGCGAGATGTGCCTGTTGAGAGAAATATACAAAATGTGGCCGTATGTCTTCATTCAACATATCAAATCGTGAGCTTTGAGGTGTGTACAGCGCATTAATGTGCCCATTAAATGAAATACTGAAATGAAATACTTTTCAATAGGCAGCGGGTGCGGGCCTGAGACGGAGAGCTTGTAGAGGAACATCAAGAACTTGCGGAAGGACTCAAAGAAGGGCCAGCGGGAGAGCAGGCAGATGCATTTGTTGGTGTTTACGGGTCGGTTGGGGATCATCTTCTTCTCCACCGTGGTGAGCAAACCCAGCTGGATCTTCTGCTTCTCACTCAACTGATCCACTGGATGTGGCTCGTAGAACTGGATGGCTGACCCGTACACCTGGAACCAGAGGGGGACACATTCCTTTGCTTATTTTGTATCTTTTTGGCTTCCTAGCCAGTTTCACCTTGATGGAAATCTTTTCAAAGAGTACACTTAGTTAAGTTAGTGGTGGACCGAGATAATCTGCCTGCGCTCACACGGCCGATTATTTGTTTATTTTAGTATTTCACTGAGCCAACGCCAGGGACTGCCAATACACTAACATTGTTTTTTATTTATTTTTTATCTAAGTTTACAAATGTTCGTTGTCTCTCAGAAACAAGGAGATGCTTCCATCACGCTGTTGTTAAGTGCACTAAAGTTGTTTATTTTTTACAATGTTTAGTTTTTTGATAATCTGTGGACATTTATTTATTTTACACATATACATGTCTGTCCAAAATGTTAGATTAGAGAAATTGTCTGAAATTGTCATAATTTGCATAAATTCTTGAGTAACGGCCAGAAATGTGTTTTGGGAGGTTACAGTGACCTTTGACCACTAAAGTCTTATCAGTTCATTCTTGAGACCTCTGGGCGTTGTTTCTTGTTCATTAATGTCAGCTTGCTCTCGGTTGCTGCGTCTCACCTTTTCACCAGAAGAGATGGTTAAGACAAACGTGGAGAAGACGGGCAGAGGGTCCCGTGTGTTTGGTGCCCAACACTCGATCTTGGCACCCATAGGCAAACAAAACAGAGGGACAGATTCTGACAGAGGAAAAGACTCATAGTCCTCTTCTGGGTACCGGAAGATGAGACCTGGAGAACAAAGGAAAAAACAAATGATAGTTGTTTATAAGTGTTAATAGCAGCGTTTAACAATTTATATAGCAACTCCAGACAGCCTTCAATTCTGGCTTTATTTCTCTGTGAGGATTAAACAAAAGAGACGAAGAAGAGATCAGTGTGTGTTTTTTTTAATTTTTTTTTTTTATTTCTGATGAGTACTAAGTAATGCTATAATCTGGTTTCATTTTCAGGAAATAGCTGTTCTGCTTCTCAGTACCTTGTTGTTTGGTGAGATGTCATTCTCTGAAAACACACACATTCTTGTGTGAACATGCGCATACACAAAGAAGCCTGCAGACACACAAATAATGGGCGTGGCAGGAAGCGCTGTTGTCTGAGATGAATAAACAGCCAGCTCACAGGAAAAAGAGCCGAAAAGATAAAAGGCAGCGTGTGTGTCTGCATGGGTGTGAGAGTACACACATTCATATGCACGGTGATAATTACACATGTTTTACACAGTGGATTCATCCCAAAGTCCAAGTGGTCGAGGAAGCATTCAGTCAGATAAAATGTCACACAACAGTTCAGAAATGGCAGCTGTGATAAACATTAACTGATCAGAGACGTACTGAAGGTGCCGCTGGCTTGAGCTTTGAGACAAAGACGTAACAGGCTGATTGCAACAGCACACAAAGCCGCACCGTTACTAACTACACTGCTTTTTTCATTTCAATAAATCACATCATTTAACAGAATTTTACTTACATTACATACTTGTGTCATTTTGACTTACTTTGAGTATTATGTTATATATATATATACATATATATATATACACACACATACATACATACATATATTCTTTCTATACAATAACAGTGGCCTGAGGATCTCTTGTTTTCACTTCACACCTTAAATTATTTTTCCCAAATGTTGACATTGCTGTGACTTCCTGTCATGGTAAACATGGTAAACCATCACAGACTTGTACTCACCAGCTTTGTAACTGATGGAATTGGACGCAGATACTGATTTCTTGTAACACAGGAACACATTGGAGCCCCACTGAAATGTTTAACACATAAACGTTAGAAATTGGATCTGTAATGACTGATGATGCAAATGTGCTCGGTCAGGCGGAACAATCGGACCTACCATGCCACAGTTGAGGTTCTTGTCCACCTTGCAGAAGGTATGTGGTGGCGTCTCGCCTTTGCTGGTGACAATGACGCAGATGTCTGTCACTGCGAGGGAGTTCTGAGGCTGGACGGGCGGCGCTCTGCGTAAGGTGATGAAGATGCGCTGCGAGGCGGCGGAGCTGTTGTTGACGTTGGCGCAGCGGCCGTACGGTGTGGCCTGGATGACCTCGCAGCCCTGGATCAGACGCTCCTTACCCTCATACAGCACACTGATAAACACAATATACAGGAAGTACAAATGTGAGTTTGGCACTTAATGACACGACACATATGATGTACAAGTTTGTACAGCCGTCTTTAGGGGAGTGAAACAAATGATCGGAACGGTGTAAGAACTGGCAGACAGCAGAGCAGCGCAGCGCAGAGCAGAGCAGAGCAGAGCAGCGCAGAGCAGCACAGAGCAGAGCAGAGCAGCGCAGAGAGCTGGTGTTACTGTACTAAGTGGCTCAGAGAGAGCGCGGTCCTGGAATCAGTGTTGCTGGCATGCATGGCTTTCATTTCTTAAACAAGCCTTGCTGCCAAAGACACAGTACTCACATTCTAATGACGCAACAGTTTACATTGCAAAACATCACGTTTGAATGCAACTCAGGAGTTTGAAACAGAGAGCAAAAAAGAAAGAAGACTATAAATAAATAGAAACATATTTATATATATATATATATATATATATTTATATATTCTGGAGCAAAAGAAAAAACAACAAGTAACAACAAATAGTGGATGATTTCTCCCAAATAGTGAAGGTGACAACCACAAGCTGAAGCATGAGGTAAACAGTCTGAAGCGACAGGCTTCCAGAGAGTCCTCCAACGCAGAAGAAGTACCAGCGGGAATTTTGCCGGGAAAATATCCCAACTAAATTTCAAAGGAAAATATGCTTTCCTTCTACTGTGTATGTCTCGTCTATATTTCCATCAGTCGTGCTTTCTGACGCTACAGAGACTTTGATAAAACCACAGTTCACGCAGATAAAAGTTGCTGTCAGGAAATCAATCAGTGTCCCACTGTGTTGGACTTTTTTGCATGGCTGCAGGGCTTCTATGGCACCATGCTCCATGTCCTCCCTTTCCATCTTGACAATGCCATGTGGGAGGCGGCCAAAACTAAGAAAACACATTTTGTAAACTTGTGCAGGCTACAGGGCAGCCATCGCAGATATAGCAGTGCTGAAACACCCCATTTATTCTGAAAAGAATGCAGGACAAACCTAAAGAGGCCAGGAGGACAATTGCCAGCAAATTCTCATTTGGACAACAAAAACAGTCCTAATGGGCACAGTGAGTCGTGACGCTGTGGAGCCCCGGGCTGGGAACGCTGGCTTCACTGACAGCAGAGGTGGCAGAAGGGAGAATGAATGATTTACAGGTTGCTCGTTTTTTTTTTTCCCGGGTGATGAAGACCAGCAGGTGGGACAGAAATCAGATGATGAGCAGGGAAGACGCCAGTGTCGAAATATGGCCAAACATATTCACCGACCTTCTGTGCTGCAGTAAAACCAGCAGGAAGTGAGCAATGCTATAATGGATTACTTATTTATATCAAAACACACAAGCATCCAATCGTTACTAATAACAGACCACAGTCATGAATTGTATATTAGGAGTTTCTCAATAATATCTCTGTTTGTTTGTAGCAACACAGAAAAGAAGCTTGTGAAATCTTCAGCCTCATTAAACCACATGACTGATTCGCTGCTTCAACCAAAGAAAAAAGGAAACTAAAGCAGCTTGACAATGACTGTGGATACTTGAACGTAAGTTTGCTTCTACTTCATCCACCCCATACGTCTGTTAGCATGCTAAGCAGGGTTGTGCAACATCTTAAAGGGAAACATGACTTGACATACGGTCTTCTGTTTATGCTCAGTGCACCGACGGCTGCAGGGAGGGATTTGCGTAGTTTAAAGCTACATTTAGCAGGAGGGAGTCACATTAATAACACGTGACATGAAGCACATTCATCAGAGAACAAGTGGAATACAGTCAATGTGTTGCAGTATGCTAAACAGCAACACCAGCTTTAATGAAAACCCGACATAGCAGGGTATCCTATTAGAGAGTGAGCAGAGTGTAACAGGAAACTCCAGTTTGTTAGCGGGAGACACAAGAAGGCTTCAGACAAAGACTCAACTGAAGAACCTCCGGCATAGATAACGTTGTGCCCCCTCTGTGAATAAGTAAGAGCAGTTGCAGCTTTAGGCTTAGCGGAGTGGATGAAGTGAAACATGACGGAGTTACAAGCGCAACAATTGTATCAATGGTTAAGAGCCAAGAGGTCTAAGAGGGAGAACTCGCAGGGCGAGAGAATGGAGTCTGACACACCTACTTCCTTCCACCTCTGACAAAATGTTGTGTCATGTCATCACAGTTAAATTAAACACAGATTAATAACGTTAACTGTTCTATTCAAGAGTCAAGGTTTTGGAAGTTTTT